>JACBWV010000264.1:35265-91759 GCA_013435795.1 Chlamydomonas sp. ICE-L | reverse complement strand
TGCTTACTGGCTGCCCAAGCAAGATTACAATGTGTAATATGCTGACTATCGTGCCCAACAATGTGTGACTGCTGACTGGCGTGCCCATCACTGTGTGTACGTGCTACTTGCCATGCCCAAGCCTGTGTTACTACTGACTTGCGTGGCCCAAGCACTGGTGTACTGCTGACTGGGTTGCCCAAGCAAGGATGCAATGTGTTTACTTCTGACTGAGGCTTGCCCAATCAATTTGAGACTGCTGACTGGCGTGCCCAAGCAAGATGCAATGTGGTTCACTGCTGACTGGCGTCCCAGAGAAATTGTGATACTGCTGACTGTCGTGCCCTAGCACGGGACATTGTGTCTGCTACTTGCGTGCCCAGCAAGGATGCAATTTGTGTCCTTCTGACTGGGCGTTCCCAAGCAATGTGTTCTGCTGACTGTCGTTCCCACACTGTGGTACTGCTTACTGGCGTGCCACAAGGATGCACATGTGGTACTGCTGACTGGCGTGCCCAAGCCAATGTGTGTACTGTGACTGGCGAGCCCAAGCAATGTGTGTACTGCTGACTGGCGTGCCCAGCAATTTGTTACTGCTGACTTCTTCCCAACATGTGTGTACTGCTGACTGGCGAGCCCAAGCATGTGTACTGCTACTGGCGTGCCCAGCAATGATTCAATGTGTGTTACTGCTGCTGGCGAGCCCAAGCAATGTTGTACTGCTGACTGGCGTCCCAAGCAAGGGTGCAATGGTGTACTGCTGACTGCCGTGCCAAGCATTGTGTTTACTGCTGACTGGCTGTGGCCCTAGCAAGTATGCAAGGTGTTTTTACGGCTGACTGCGTTCCCCAAGCAATGTGTGTACTGCTACGGCGTGCCCAGCAAGGATGCAATTGTGTACTGCTGGCTGGCTGTGCCCAAGCAATGTGTGGTTACCTGTCTGACTGTCGTGCCCACGCCTGTGTTTACTGCTGCACTGGCGTGCCCAAGCACTGTGTGTTACTGCTGACTGGCGTGCCCACAAGGATCATGTGTGTACTGCTGACTGCGTGCCCAAGCCAGGGAATACAATGTTTTGTACTGCTAACTGCTGCCCATGCAATGTGTGTACTGCTGACTGGCATGCCCAAGCAATGTGTGTACTGCTGACTGGCGTGCCCAAGCAAGGGATGCAATTGTGTCCTGCTGACTGGCGTGCCCAAGCAATGTGTGTACTGCAGAGACTGGGGTGCCCAAGCATTTGTGTACTGCTGACTGGCGTGCCCAAGCAGGAATGCAATGTGTGTACTGCTACTGGCGTGCCCATCATGTGTGTATCTGACCTTTCGTGCCCTAGCAAGGGATGCAATGTGTGTACTGCTGACTGGCGTGCCAGCCATGTGTGGTCGGGCTGACTGGCCGTGCCAAGCCAGGGAGGCAAGTGTGTCCGGCTGACGCGTGCCCAAGCATTGTTCCTGCTGAACTGGCTGCCAGCAATGTGTGTCCTGCGACTGGCGTCCTAAAATGTTTGTCTGCTGACTGGCGTGCCACGCAATGTGTTACTGCTGACTCTGCGTGCCCAAGCAATGTGTGTACTGCGGACTGGCGTGCCCAAGCCATGGTGTGTACTAGCGACTGGCGTGCCCAAGCAAGGTATGCAATGTTGTCCTGCTGACGGCTTGCCTAAGAATGTGTGTGACTTCGACTGTGTTTCTCAACAATGTGTGTACCTGACTGGCGTGCTCCTAGCCAGGGATGCAATTGTGTACTGCGACTGGCGGCCAAGCCGTGTGTACTGCTGCACTGGCGTGCCCAAGCAATTGTGTACTGCATGACTGGCGTGCCCAGCAATTTGTGTACTGCTGACCTGCTGGCCCAAGCACGTGTGTACTGCGACTGGCGTGCCCAAGCAAGGTATGTCAATGTGTGTACTGCTGACTGGCGTGCCCAAGCAATTTGAGTACTGCTGACTTGACTGGCGTGCCCAATCAATTTGGTGTACGCTGACGTCTTGCCCAAGCAATGGTGTACTGCTGACTTTGGCGTCCCACGCAATGTGTGTACCTGCTGGCGATCCCAAGCAATGTGTGTACTGCTGACTGGCGCGCCCACAATGTGTGTTAATGCTGACTGTCCCTGCCCAAGCAAGGGATGCAAATGTGTGGTACTGCTAAAACTGCGTGCCAAAGCAATGTGTTACTGCTGACTGGCGGCCCAAGCAGGGTGCAATGTGTTTACTGCTGACTGGCTCCCAATCAATGTTCGTACTGCTGACTTGCGTGCCCAAGCCAGGATGCCATGTGTGTACTGGCTGACTGGCGTGCCCATCATGTGTGTACTGCTGACTATGGCGTGCCAAGCAATGGATGCATTGTGTTTCCTGCTGACTCTGGCGTGCCCAATCAAGGATTACAATGTTTATAACTGCGCTGGCTTCCCAAGCATGTTTTTTTACTGCTTGACTGGCGCGCCCAAGCAATGTGTGTACTGCTGACTGGCGTCCCAAGCAATGGATGCAATTGTGTCCTGCTAACTGGCGTGCCAAAGCAATGTTTTTAGCGACTGGCGTGCCCAGCAAGGATGCAATGTGTTTACTGCTGACTGGCGTGCCCAAGCAATGTGTGTACTGCTGACTGGCGTGCCCACGCAAGGGATCAATGTGTGTCTTCTGACCTGGCGTGCCCAAGCATGTGGTGTAACTGCTGACTGGCGTGCCCAAGCAGGATCAATGTGTGTACTGCTGACTGTCGTGCCCAAGGCAATGATACAATGTGTATACTGCTGACGGCCCTGTGCCCAAGCAATGTGTGTACTGCTGACTGGCTTGCCCCAGCACTGGTGTACTGCTGACTGTCAGCCCAAGCACTGTTTGTACTGCTGACTGGCGTGCCCCAGCAAGGGATGCAATGTGTGTGACTGCGCTGGCGTGCAAAGCAGTGTGTACTGCTGACTGGCCGTGGCCCAGCAGGGATGCATGTGTGGTACTGCGGATGGCAGTCCCAACAAGGATTGCAATGTGTGCCCTACTCTGACTGTGCGTGCCCAGCATGTTGTACTGCTGACTGGCGTGCCCAGCACTGTGTGTACGCTACTGGCGTGCCAAGGCAATGGAATCACTGTGTGTACTGCTGAATGGCGTGCCCAAGCAATGTGTTTACTGCTGACTGGCGTGCCCAAGCATTGTGTCACTGCTGACTGGCGTGCCCAAGCATGTGTTGTAACGCTGACTGGCGGCCCAAGCAATGGGTTGTACGCTGACTGGCGACCCAAGCAATGTGTGTCGTACTGCGACTGCGTGCCCAAGCAAGGATGCAATTTGTGTACTTCTGACTGGCGAGCCAAGCAATGTGTTCGCTGACTGGCGTGCCCAAGCAAGGGATGCAATGTGTGTACTGCTGACTGGCGTGCCCAAGCAATGTGTGTACTGCTGACTGGCGTGCCCAAGCAAGGGATGCAATGTGTGTACTGCTGACTGGCGTGCCCAAGCAATGTGTGTACTGCTGACTGCGTGCCCAGCAAGGATTCCAATGTGTTTACTGCTGGCGGGGGCGTGCCCAAGCAATGTGGGTGTACTGCTGACTGGCTGCCCAAGCAATGTGTGTACTGCTGACTGGCGTGCCCAGCAATGTTTGTACTGCTACTGGTCGTTCCCAAGCAGGGCTGCAATGTTGGTGGGGGGGTGTGGGGGTGTACCTGCTTACCTGTGCGTGCCCAAGCAGGGATGCAATGTTTTTACTGCTGCCATGGCGTGCCCAATCAATGTGGTGTTACTGCTGACTGGCGTGCCCAAGCGCAATGTGTTACTGCTTGACTGGTCTTGCCCAAGCAAGGTATGCAATGTGTGTCCTTCTGACTGTCTTGCCCCAGCAATTGTGTGTACTGCTGACTGGCGTGCCCTAAGCAAGGGATGCAATTTGTGTACTGCTGACTGGGTTGCCAAGCAATGTGTGTACTGCTGACTGGCGTGCCCAAGCAAGGGATGCAATGTGTGTACTGACTGCTGACTGGCGTGCCCAATAAATGTGTTTACTGCTGACTGCCGGCCCAAGCAGGGATCATTGTGTACTGCTGCTGCTAGCCCAACAATGTGTGTACTGCTGACTGGGCCGTGCCATCAGGGTGCAGTGGGTGGGTACCTCTGACTGGCGTGCCCAAGCAAGGTGCAAGTGTGTACTGCTGACTTGGCGTCCCAAGCAAGGGATGCCATTTGTGTACTGCTGACTGGCGTTCCGAGCAATGTTGTACTGCCATCTACTGGGCCGTTCCCAAGCACGGTGTGTTCCTGCTGACTTGTGCCGTGCCCATTCAAAGGGATGCAATGTGTGTACTGCGACTGGCGTGCCCAAAGTCAATGTGGTACTGCTGACTGGCGGGTCCCAAGCAAGGGATGCATGTGTGTGACTTCTGACTGGCGTGCCCAAAGCCATGTGTGTCTGCGGACTGCGTGCCCAAGCAAAGGGATTCACTTTGTGTCCGCTGACTGGCGTCCCAACATGTGTGTCCTTCTGACTGGCTTGCCCCAGCAATGTGTTCCTTTCTGACTGGCGTGCCTAAGAATGTGTTTATGCTGACTGGCGAGCCCAAGCAATGTGTGTGTCCTGCTGACTTTCCCGTGCCCACAATGTTGTTACTGCTGACTGGCGTGCCCAAGCAATGTGTGTACTGCTGCTGACGGCGTGCCCAACAATGGTCTGCAATGTGTTCCTGCTGACCTGGCGTGCCTAAGAATGGTGTTGTACTGCTGACCTGGTGTGCCGCAAGCATGGTGGTGTACGGCTGACTGTCGTGCCAAGCATGTGTGTACTGTCTGACTGGCTTGGCCCCAAGCAAGTGTGTGCTGCTTGACTTGCGTGCCCCAGCAAATGTGTGTAACTGCTGCCTGGCCGTGCCCAAGCAGGGATGCATGTGTGTACTGCCTGACCCGGCGTGCCAAAGCAATTTGTGTACGGCTGACTGCGTGCCCTACAAGGGATGCAAAGTGTGTAACTGCTGCCTGGCGTGCCCAGCATGTGTGACTGCTGCTGGCGTGCCAAGCAAGGTGTGATACTGTTGTCTGGCGTGCCCAATCAAGGATGCAATTTGTGGACTACTGCTGGCTGCGTGCCCAACAATTGTGTGTAACTGCTTACGGCGTGCCCCCAGCCAGGGATGCAATGTGTGTACTGCTGACATGGCGTCCAAGCAAGGGATGCAATGTGTGTAATGGATGAATGTGGGTTAGAATGGATGCTATTCATATGGCTGGATGGGCGAATGGAATGATTCGTACAGATTGATGATGATGATGTCCAATACTGGGGTAGTCGGATAGGCCAGAGTGCCTAAATGACTGTAGTGAGCCTATTCAACTACCCCTAAAGTTCAAACCTTCAGTGGTATTAATTTTAAATTATCTGGATGGGCTGATACGAAACAGTTGTTGAAATCAGTAGGATGGGGCTGCAGGCCTGTACACAAACACTACACCTACTGTTTACTTTGAGAGCGGCGCGTCGCAAATTGAGCGACTCGGTGCCACCCCGGTGCGACGCGCTGCCCCCAAACCCCGCAGAGCGCAAAGCGTGGAGCGGTGGGGTTTGGGGGGGGGCATTCTGCTAACTTTAGTCAGACCCATGCGTCGCCATGGCAGCGACTGAATGGGCGACCTGATGTCGGAAAAAAGTGACAAACACTCCCTCACTTCACACCTCTGTCCTTGCATAGGGTGCAGCCTGGAATATTTGGAGAAGCTGCTGATGGGCCCAGATCGAGCAGGATGGGCTGCAGAACACTGTCTCCCTCTACAGACAAACACACCTCCACAAACACTCCCTCCACTCCCCTCCTCTGTCCTTGCAGGGTACTACCAGAAAGGTACGGAGAAGCTGCTGATGGGCCAGATCGAGCTTATCGAGCAGGATGGGCTGCTGGACACTCTCTCCCTTTACAGACAAACACTCCCTCCACAAACACACCCTCTACAAACACTCCCTCCCCCCGCTCCTGTCCATGCACAGGGTACAGCCTGGCAGCTACACAGAAGCTGCTGATGGGCCAGGTCGAGCTTATCAAGCAGAATGGGCTGCTGGACACTGTCTCCCTCCACCAAAAACACACACCCCACAAACACTCCTCTGCCCTTGCAGGGTACAGCCTGGAAGCTACAGAGAAGCTACTGATGGGCCAGATCGAGCTTATCAAGCAGGATGGGCCGACCGAGGCTGAACTAGCTCGTGTGAAGAAGAGCGCACGTGCTGGACTGTTATCCTTGCTGCAGTCCAATTCAGGTGAGGGGAGGATTGTCATTAGGCTATGTTGGTTTACCAGTCGTCGTCGTCGTTGTTGTTGTTGTTGTTATAGGCCTGAACTAGCTCGTGTAAAGAAGAGCGCACGTGCTGGACTGTTATCCTTGCTGCAGTCCAATTCAGGTGAGGGGAGGATTGTCCATTAGGCTATGGTTGGTTTACCAGTCGTCGTCGTCGTCGTTGTTGTTGTTGTTGTTATAGGCCTGAACTAGCTCGTGTAAAGAAGAGCGCACGTGCTGGACTGTTATCCTTGCTGCAGTCCAATTCAGGTGAGGGGAGGATTGTCATTAGGCTATGTTGGTTTACCAGTCGTCGTCGTCGTCGTTGTTGTTGTTGTTGTTATAGGCCTGAACTAGCTCGTGTAAAGAAGAGCGCACGTGCTGGACTGTTATCCTTGCTGCAGTCCAATTCAGGTGAGGGGAGGATTGTCATTAGGCTATGTTGGTTTACCAGTCGTTGTTGTTGTTGATGTTGTTGTTGTTATAGGCCTGAACTAGCTCGTGTGAAGAAGAGCACACGCACTGGATTGTTATCCTTGCTGCAGTCCAACTCAGGTTGGGGGAAATCAAACTTGGTTACATAGCTTCAGCTAGCAATTTGGCTGCTCACTGTCTTTAGCAGTACAACTAAATTTACCGGGGAAATGTAAATGAGAACAATGTTTTATTCTCCCTTGCAACGCGATGGATTGTTATCCATGTTGCAGTCCAGGTCAGGTAAGGGAAATTTTGGGGTCCTTGACCGTCCTCTGCACCCTTTTCTGCACCACTGAAAATGTAGGTTGTCTTCAGTGGACTGTTATCCTTGTTGCAGTCCAAATCAGGTAAGGAAAATTTTGGGGGTCCTTGACCGTCCTCGGCACCCATTTCTGCACCACTGTATGTGTATGCATGTTACAGTCCAGGGGTAGGCCAAATAGGCTAAAGGGACTTGCCCAACCTTGATAGGAAGGGCTTAAAAAGAAAAGGCACTGATGAACTGAACCCCAAACAATCGTTTTACCGATGGGGGCCCTGAGTTTGTGCACCACTGAAAACTTAGGTGGTCGTAGGTGGATTGTTCTCCTTGTTGCAGTCCAGGTCAGGGAAGGGGAATTTAAGGGGTCCTTGACCGTTTGCGGCACCCTTTTCTGCACCACTAAAACTTAGGTGGTCTTCGGTGGATTGTTATCCTTGTTGCAGTAGGTATCTTAGGTAAAGGAAACTGAAACTTGAACTTGGTTGCATAGCTTCAGCCAGCAATTTGGCTGCTTGCCGTCTTCGGCAGTAAAAACAACAGTAACTGTGAAATGTGAACGTGAACAATCTGTTTGTTTTCCTTTGCGCGCGGTGGATTGTTATCCCTTGTTGCAGTCCAACTCGGGTAAGGGGAAGCTGGTCAGCACTTAGCTTGTCAGCACTTCTTTTCCTCAACCACCTAAACCACCTTAACCACCTTCACCTCCTAAGCCTAAACCGCCTTAACCACCTTAACCTCCTAAGCCTAAACCACCTTAACCACCTTAACCCATAAACCTAAATCACCTTGACCTGAGTGCTGACCAGCTTACCCCTTCTGTCCAACTCAGGGCTGGCTCGCTTTTCCTAAACCACCTAAACCACCTAAACCTCAGCCACTTAAACCCAAGTGCTAACCAGCTTCCTCTACTGCCCGATTCAGGGCTGGCTCGCTTTTCCTAAACCACCTAAACCTCAACCGCTTAAACCCAACTGCTAACCAGCTTCCTCTACTGCCCAACTCAGGGCTGGCTCGCTCACTGTCATCCTACCACGTAGAGTATGGTTCCTATAAGGAAATCAATAGGGAGATGGAGGCTATAGAGGCGGTGACAGCGGAGGATGTATTGCAAGTAGCTCGCACACTGTTGCGGCCGGACAATTGCTTTTCAGGTTACGTGCTGAAGGCATGACGCCTGATAGACCAAGCATGTACGTGTGTTTTTGTTGGCTCGTGTTTCATCGCAAGGAGCATGCACACTGTTGCGGCCAGACAATTGCTTTTCAGGTTACGTGCTGAAGGCATGATGCCTGATATACCAAGCATGTACGTTTGTTTTTGTTGGGCTCATGTTTCATCGCAAGGAGCATGCACACTGTTGCGGCCAGACAATTGCTTCTCATTTTACGTGCTGGAGGCATGAAGCGTGATAGACCACGTGTGTTTTTCTTGGGCTCACGTTTCACTGCTCGCGGTGTATTTTTCTGCCCATTCAACTGTATGTGTGTTGACGGCGGACGACTTGCATGGTTGGAAAGGTCTTGACGAGCTTGATGGTGCTTATGGACCCCCCGTGCGCTACGTGTTACTGCTCGTGTGTCCGGTTATGGGGCCTCAATGAGGAGGGGGGGGGGGGGGGGGGGGGGGGGGGGTGGGGTGGGGGGGGGTGTTGGGGGGGGGGGGGTTATTTTGGTGTTGTTGGTTGTTGTTTGTGTGGTGGGTGGTGTTTTTATTTGTATTTTTGTTTTTGGGGTTGTTTGTTGTTTGTTCTTTTTTTTGGTTGTGTGTGTTTTTTTTAGTTTTTTTTTGTTGTTTGGTGTTTTTTTTTTTTTTTCCCTGTCCCTCCTCCCCCCTTCCTCTGCTGCAGTACTGCCCCCTTTATTCTTCCCCCCCCGCTCCATCCCCCGCCCCCCCATCCCCAAACTCCAAACCCAGCCCAACCACCCCGGCGCCCAGGTTATCAATCTGTCCTTCACGGCCCGTGATTTATAACCTGACATTTTTGACTCCTACAAGTGCACCTGGGCAACCGGGGTCCTGAATAATATATAAATACTTAGTACGCCTTGGTACGAAGCAATGAGCGTTTGAGGTAATCAGCCCGTTTTGCTTTTCGCTGGGCCAACCCCAAGAGGGGGGGGGGGGGGGGGGGGGGGGGGGGGGGGGGGGGGGGGTGGGGGTGGCTATCATCCCCCTGGTGGAGGATTTTGGGCCTGATCCTACCATCCCCCTGGGGCCTGAATAAGGTCATTTCTGTCAGTTCGGGGAGGAAATTGAAATTGAAATTGTTACATCCGTGTAATGCAGTCACTCACAGGACGTGAGATGAGGGACACCCCCGCGTAAGCCGGAACTAGCAGTAGTCACCGTGGGGAGGGGACACCTGTAGAATACTCACCAAACTTTCATATTTAAATGATTCAATGATGCCTGGACCTTGTACCCTCACTTTAACTTTAACTTGTTTACATGGCTCCAGCCAGAAATTTGGCAGCTCGCCATCGTCAGCAGTACAAATAATTATCAGGAAAAAGGAATTCGTTATAAGAACAATGAAAATATAAGCATTCTTATCAAAATAGGCTTTGATCCAATCTCTCCATACATTGATGGATACACGGAGTAAACTCGCACGACCGTGCACTTCTTAAACTAGAACTTGAACTTGGGACCTTCCACTTCTGGATTGCACAACAGATAATGTAGAGGAATCATTTAGCTCTCAGATTGGGAAATCAGGTTCTGATACTTAATTCTCGTATTCACCAAGCCTTCGACAGTGCATCCCAAAGTCACATGATGTTCATCATCAACGGTTCTAGCATCATATAGTTGACACGCCCGATCATTCCGAGGCACTACGGTCGTTTCCATCTATCAGTTCCCTCCTTCAAGAAGTGGGAGGAAGTTTTGAATTTAGCCATACTACGAACCACTTTATGAGGAAGGTCTCTGATGAGGAAAGAAGGCTTCTTGTTATGACGTCGGCAGTGTACCAATCAGATATCTGGATCATATGTCCGATTGGTTCACTGCCGACCTCACAACACTTCTCAGGTTGACCACACTCTATCCCATAATGAGGATATTCGCGTATGGCACTCAGCATTCTTACTTCCTTCCTCGTTATCCAGAGCTTTCATATATATGTTTTCTTTTTGTTTAAAGCACAGAGTCTCATACACCCTCGCGGTGTCAAGTAGACTTTAACATGTAATGTAATGTAATGTAATGTAATGTAATGTAATGTAATGTAATGTAATGTAATGTAATGTAATGTAATGTAATGTAATGTAATGTAATGTAATGTAATGTAATGTAATGTGGCTATCTGACGAGTTGGTACTGTAGTTAAGTAAAATATGGCTGTTGGGGTGTTGGAGAACAGGACCTTCTCCACTTTGTTCCAGTTAACTGGTTTCAGTTTCGAAGGTCCCACGCCTCCATGTAAATTGGTGGCCAGAGATTCATCCTGGGATTCTTCAAAGAAATATATAACATCTCAAGGGCATCAAATCCTTGCTCCAACAGTCTTTGCGGTTCCTAGCAATATTCAGGGCAGCAATCCCTCTACCCAAAAGGTACCATGCTGTACATTGGTATGTTGCATGAATACTTGAACTTGAACTTACATGAATACATGATTTGGTATCGGTATGTTCCATGTGATGTGACATGGTCATATCATATAGTTTTTAGTCAAACTCTCCCGAGTTCCAGTGCGTCATCATTTGTTTTTGCGACGCGTCGCAAATTGAGTGACTCGGTGCGACCCCAGTGCGACGGGCTGTCCCGAACTGCGCTGCCCGGCCCGGCCCGGCCCGGCCCGGCCCGGCCCCAACCTCCGCGCTTCGCTCTCCGCCCTGTTCTGTGCTACGCCGCAATCCCGAAACCAGGCTTGCGTCGCAACTTTTGCTACGCAGCCAGACATGCAGAAAGCTGAAAGAAAAAACGTTGACTCGCCTGAACATTCTGTATCCCTCGCATGATGAGCTTTCTTGGTCAGCCCTTCTTGAGTCATTGGAGTGGTACGGCCAATATCATTTTGACCTAGCTAGCTGAGCTCGGTCAGTGGTAGAAGGGGGAAGTGTGCAGCCTTAAGGCTGCTCGCCTTCTTCGCTTGCAATGAGACTACGAAGGCTCAACTAGAAGATGATTACGATCATTATATGGCCCCGGCCGCTAAGGCTGCTCGCCACCGGAGACGCGGACCCAAGTACCCAACATCCGCCAGCGTGGCAGTCTGGCGGCCACGAACTGCCGGAACGGTCCGTACCGTTCAGGTCTGGGCAGGGGCCTAAACATGCAATACCTCGTACAAATTCCCTTAAATCAATCAGACTTCCGATTGGTATCATTTTTGTGCATCAAATTCCTACAAATAAACCCAATCTACATACATGCATTGCATAACAGTACAGACACGTTCAATACTGCATACAAATCTACAACCCTGCAAACTGTCAATTTTCGTTACTTTGTAGTCAACAATGCTACAACATCCATCGATAAAATGCAATTCAATTAAATCCAATAAATAACAGTGCAATCCAATTCAAATTTATAAAATCAAAATCAATTATATGCATTCAATTCGATCAAATCCAATTAAATTTAATTGAATACAATTGAATATAATTTAATAAATTTAATTAAAATAACTCAACAATAAATCAGATTAAATTTAAACGGATTAAATCGATTTAATTCAGAACTCTGGTCTTTTCATTCGGGACACACCTCCAGGTGCCCTTAAATATATGTGGTATAGAAGGGACTCACGCAGTCAACATGGTGAAGGAAATCGTAAGACTTGAATTACCGTATTGAAGGGCGGCCCAGACCACCCATGCGTGGGGGGGGGGCGGGGGTCTGGGCCCGGGGTCTTGGCCGCCCTTAAATCGAAGCAGTGTTGAGTGTTGAGGTCGAGCCTGGTTGACAAATATCCGATAGGGTTGTTCATGACCGTGTTCTTGGACGGTTGGAGGATTTGAGCTGCGCGCAGCTGCTCAATAATCGCAATTTGCCCTTGCGAGGTCGAAACCTCGCAGGCACCATCTTGGGGTTAAATTAAATGTAAAGCTTTGATGTGATCGCCAATTCACCATTTCACCAACAAACCGATTTTTACACTGGGTCAGTCGTTGACCAGACAGGAGGATTCGCCTGGAATTGCCGTAGTAGTGATAAATGACAGTCTGTCTGACTGAGTGATCATCGGATTAACCAAGAATCTGGAGGCAGTGTCAAGTTTTCTGACTTTCTGAAATACCTCGTTCGGCATACGAACCATACTGAGGTAGGACACACTTGGCTTTTCGAGTCTTTGCTGCTTGGAAAGTACCAGAACTCCACAAGTTGCAAGGCACCTGACTACCGGAGAGATGAAAGAATTATTATGTAAGCACATGTGCGAGGTTACCATGGTGGTGAGACATCAGCTTGATTGCTTGTGGAGGGCGTCACTTCCTCGGATCCACCCCAAAAGGGATTGTCGTAGTCCCCCTGGCGCAGCACAGTCCTGCCCCACCGTTAACTGCAACAGGGGTCTTCCATGCGGAGCACAGGCAAAAGCGGAAAACAAGACAAACGGGGATCATTACCTTCGCTTCAGCATTCCAATAGGGAATGCTGCTTGCAGGTGGCTGCAGTCGGTAAGTGGCTTGGTCGCTCAATGTAATACTGTATGCATTTTTACGAAACACGAATTTGAACACGAGCTCGTCCACGAATTTACCCACGAGCTTGCACACGAATTTGTACACGAATTTGCACACAAGATTATAAACGAGCTTGCACACGAGTTTATACACGATTTTTCACTCGAGCTTGTACGCAAGCTTGGACACGAATTTGACCGCGAGCTTGTACACGATCTTTACACGTATTTGCACACGTGCTTGTACACGAATTTGCACACGAGCTTGCACACGATTTTTCACACGAGCTTGTACGCGAGCTTGAACCCGAATTTGCCCGCGAGCTTGTACACGAGCTTTCGCTAGTATTTGCACACGAGCTTAAACACGAGCCTACACACGATTGTGTACATGAGCGTGCCTGCGTGTCTACCCAGCTGAGATGATGATATAATTATATCGTAGAATTAAAATTTCACTGTAGCACGAACTCAGGCCCCCCGTCGGTTAAACGATTGTTTGGGTTTCAGTTCATCAGTGCCTTTTCTTTTAAAGCTCTTCCTAACAGTTGGGCAAGTCCCTTCAGCCTATTTGGCCTACCCCTGGACTGTAACATACATACGTACATACTACCGGTTTATGTTGTGCTGTCTTGTGGAGCGTCTAGGCGCTGGTCCTGGAAACTTTTAAGTACCGGTAACTACAGGGCTGCAACTACAATAAGTGCACCACCACCAACACCACCAACAAGTTATGCCTTTGCCTTTGTAAGGGCAGGGTTATGCCTTCTAGAGTAACCCGGGCATTATAATGTCTTGAGTGTTTTGAATGTCTTGAATGTCTTGAAAACACCACCACCACCACCACCACCAACAATAACATGCAGAGGCTGGAAAGCTCGATCGGAGGAAACAACATGCCTCTAGGACGCGGGGTGCATAGTCCACCGTTTGAACGGCTCCCGGAGTGCCCATTTATGACAATGTGAGATACATCCTTCCCATTGGTGATATTTGTTCTGGTGTTTGCAGTCCTACGATCATTCAAAAATGAAGGTATTAGCCCACACACTCTGGAAAAGTGAAAAATCATACTGGTATCTGCTAGCAATGACAGTTTGGCAGTTAAGTGCCCGCAAAAAGAAATAGCAATTCACAATTACATAACATACCATTGGATATACCAGTAGGTTTATAAATTGGTCACTCTCTATATATATTACTTTCTACTTAGTTATAGACTTATAGTTAGTATATATATATTCAGGTCAAGTTAAAGTATAAATTGGTGAACTGGGTGACTGGGGAGAAGCATGAGTGAGCATGAATACGGGTTGTGAATCGCTGGAACTTCAAATGAATTGAGCGTGGCCTCGATACTCATTAAATATACGTATTGTACAGCCTTGCAGCCAGAGGGATGCCAAGTATGTATGTATTCATATTTTCATGTATATATTTATAAATATAAACATGCATATATGTATAAATATAAATGTACATATTTTCAAATACATTCTCACGTTTACCTGCTCACCGTGTATTGTTCTTCCCATTCAAATGTATTCATTTTTACAGTACAAGGGTAGCCAAATGGCTGAAGGGACTTGCCCAACCTTAAAACAGGAATGGTCAGGGGGGGGGGGGGCAGAAAGACAGATTTTGGACCGCACCTTCGATATGGTGTCCGATTTAGATTGGAGTTGGAATTGTGGAAGTTTCATACAAAAAGAGGGGGGAAATAAAGTCGAAAAAAGATTTTTTACCCCCCCCCCCCCCCCTCCTAAACCCCGATTACCTCACCCTACCCCCCCTAAAATGGGGGTCATTCGAAAGATCATTTATAGCCCATTCCAGTTATGCTCTTACATCTTTCATGGGGTTGCCCAAACGTGATTTATCGCGAAGTTAAGATTTGGGCCGCTTTGGTTGAAAAAAACTTTGGAACCCTCTAACTTTTGTACAACTTTATTTTTTGCTCATTTTTTTATATAGTTTGAGGATAGGCTCTATCCGAAGCGAAGGTGCGGTACGGCAGCTTTTTTCTTGCCCCCCCCCTCGGGAAAGGTTATTAAAAAAAAAAACTTGTGAATTGAAATCCCAAGAAATTGTAACGACGGGGACCTAGATTTCGGGCTATGCAGATAATTTAACATTACGTGGACTATCAAGCATTTAAGTATGTGAACTATCAAGCATGCGACTGTTATCTTTGCCTACTACATTTTATTTAAACATGCGATAAGAATCGCATAATTAATTTATCATCCCATGTGAGATGATGATTTAATTATATTGTATAAGGATTTCGTCATATGCAGATAATTTAACAGTACGAGAACTATCAAGCATTTAACTAACGATCTCTATCTATATATCACGCTGCCACACTAATGCAGAAGACTTGAGCGCTGAGCCTCCAACAATCCAAGAGCCAGCCGAGGTCTACCCTGGAGTCAGACTGCTTCCAATCTCGACAAAGCTCCTACTGATTACTTCTTCCTACAAACCCAAAGAGTTCCCAGGTCACTTATGCCTGCGAACCCAAAGAGGTTCCAGGTCGAGTGATAACCAACTACATTAGCTTCTCAGGAACTCTATGTACGGTAGTTCCAGGCCCAGTAAAATAAGTGGGCCCAAGCTTGTCACTTCAGTCTCCTCCTCGCTATCTTGCTAGCATATGTAATTAGGTATGATGAGACAATCTACATTGTCTGAGCTTGTCCCATGAGATGCCTTCAAACTATCTAGCTAGCATATGTCATGGTTTAGAATGGTATATGAACCATTATTGATATCTGGTCGGATGTTAATAATAATGGTTAATCTACCTCTAGCAACAGTAATTAGGTATGATGAGACAATCTGCATTGTCTGAGCTTGTCACATTAGCCGCCTTCAAGCTATCTTGCTAGCAAGGGTGATCGTTAAGAGTCGTATATTAACCATTATTGACATCTGGCCAGATGTCAATCATGGTTCGTCTACCACTCTTAAGAGTAATTAGGTATAATGAGACAATCTGCATTGTCCGAGGTTGCCACTTAGACTCCTAGATGACCCGTAGCAAAGGTATGATCTCATGAACGAAGTCATGATGAGGCAATCTGCGTCTTATAAGCTTGTCATAGTAGTCTCCTCCTAGCTGTCTTGTTGGCACAGGTAATTAGGTATGATGAGACAACCTGGATTGTCCGAGCTTATCACTTATGGCTCCTTGCTGACCTGTATGTTAGCTAAAGTATGATCTCATGAACAAAGTCATGATGAAGCAATATGCGCCTTATAAGCTTGTCACAGTAGTCTCCTCCTAGCTGTCTTGTTGGCATAGGTAATTAGGGATGATGAGACAATCTGCATCGTCAGAGCGTATGGCTCCTTGCTGACCTGTTAGCAAAGGTATGATCTCATGAACAAAGCCACAATGAGGCAATATGCTTCTTATAAGCTTGTAACAGTAGTCTCCTCCTAGCTGTCTTGTAAGCATAGGTATGATGTGATCTAATGATGAGGCATGTTGCCTTGTCTAAGCTTGTCCCACTAGGATCCTTCTAGCTAATTATAATTGTACAATTAAATTTACACTGTAGCACGAACTCAGGGCCCCCGTTGGCAAAACAATTGTTTGGGGTCCAGTTCTTCAGTGTGTTTTCGTGTCAAGCCCCTCCTGTCACGGTTGGGCAAGGCACTTCAGCCTATTTGGCCTACCCCTGGACTGTAGCAACATACATACAGGATCCTTTTAGCAAGTGTTTTTCTTTTCAGCTAAAAGCAGCAGCTTCTAGGCAACTCCCATTACTGGCTTTTCAGCCCAATATAATGCAACCTATTGCGTCTGGAAGCTGACAGAATCCGCAGTCCAGAACTGCCAAAATCTTGGAGCTTAGCCCAGTGGCTGGTTCAGGGAGCTGCCTAGAAGCTGCTGCTCGTAGCTGAAAAGGAAAACTATGCTTCTAGCTACCACACTTGCCTATATATGCGGCCATCCGTATTTCTATCTTAACTGTTGTCATGTAATTGTGTAACAGTAATTGAACTGATACCAGATACTCAAGCACCAGCCTCTCAGCACATTGCTGTTCGTTTGGTCGAGGGTCGGTATCTTTCACCGCCCCTCAGTGCGCCTACTCTTTTGTAGGAGTGGCAACGCCATTCGAACTGAATCCTCGGTGCCGCTGGTTTGTGTAGGGAGACCCACCTCCTGGGGTGAAATACCTTTCACATTTTTTTGCAGCTACCTCATATGTTTCTGTAATGGGGCATCCCAAGCAGGGTACTTCAGGAGGACCCCCAGCTCTGCTGCCTGAGGCGGAACCAACTGTATAGCCTGCGTCGTGCGACGCAACGGACCCTACCTTGTGGTCAACGGACCTTCCTCACGTTGCGTCTTGCGACGCAACAGACCCTTCGACGTTGCGTCTCCGACGGAGGACGCAGCGTCCTGAACAACCCTGTTCCCCAGATCTCACCTCAGACAAATGCTTCTAATCCTTTGAGTATAGGACTACTGTAGGGAGACCCACCCTTGGAGGCAAAATCCTTCTTGTAAAACATTAAATCCATCAACACTCATCTGTGCTCATGCGTGACGTATTATGTTTATAATTGTTCAAGGCCACAGCTTGGGGAGCAGTTTTTCTTAGCATAGGATGCCAGAATTAAACAGCTGGCTGGCTGGCTGGTGGTTGTTATGCGTTGACGTTATTATAAGCATGCCAGTTTTGACCCCCCACAAGCCCACACCACAATACCACAAGTCCATAACATCTGGGGTGCGTCTTCCAGCCATCCTCCGAGCAAAACAAAAAGCAAGATACCTTATCATGTTACTTGTCAAATGACAAAATCAAACAGCAAGTGGCAGGCAGGTAACCTCAAGCTAGTGACAGGCATTAACTACCTCAGTGGCAGGCAGTAGCTACCTCAGGGAGTAACTACCTCAGGCAGCAACTTCCCCAGGAAGTAACTACCTCAGGTTAGTGACCAGCTATCGGGAGCTGTTGTTTGACCTGCGGGATATAAATTCCATCCAGGCAGTCGGCTGCTGGTTGGCCTGTTGCTTGATCTTTAGCTAAGTGGCTGATCATTCAATCCAGATTGCTGCCTGGTTTTCTGGCGCTGTTGCCGCATGTCTGGTAGACAACCCCCTCCAAGCACTCGATAGCTGTCCGAGGCAGTTGCTGGACCTCTTGCAGAGGGGCAAGTAATTTAATCCAGTTGGTTGCCATCTGGCAGTAGCTGTTGCTTGATGTCTGGTAGATGAACCCCTCCATGTCCTTGCTGGCTGTCAGGGGCTGTTGCTGGATGACCAGCAGACAACTCCCAGAAGAAATTGGACATACCACCTGGGATGAAGAGATATTGCTGAAAAGCCACTCACTCGATTCTCATAATCGTCCACAATTGTTGACTAAGCTGGCTATCGATAGTAGCAACACTCACAGACGAACATTGCCTCCCTCATGGATAACACGGACGGATTCAAACTGTATAATCTGTGTTTACATATAGTGGCGACATAGTCATTCAAGACGCACTTCTGCATTTGGATTCGAAATTGGCATTGCGCTGGAGGTCCGACAATGGATTGAACCCACTTGTGGAAACCCGTTATCCAAGGGGGTCCGATTCTGCAAACCAGATTGCTGCAGTTTGCACGAGGGGGGTCTGCTCGGGTCTGACCTATCGTGTCCCTCCTGCCCTGGTCGGATGGTCGTGTCCCCCTTATAGTCTGTACCCGGTCTGCACCCGTCTGCACCCCCGTCTGCACCTGGTGTCAGATCGTGCCTCGTCCAATCGTGTCGGGTTGGGTCGGGGCCGCACAACTCAGGTGAGGGGTTGGGTAGCGGAGGGTCACGTTATAACGAGGACAGAAACATAACAGCATTTCTGTCAGAAATCCCAACCCCGTTATCGCTCAAACCATCCATTTCCGTTTCGGAACACTGGTGTCGAAATCCCTGTAAAAAGGCACTCCTTTCACGACAACGATCAGGGGAGAATTCTTACTTCCCTGGGTGCCGCACCCACAAAAGCTAGGGACGAAGCTGGACAGTTTTTTTTCTTGGATGTGGGAATTGGACAACTGTATCCCAATCATTGAAAGTAGTTGTCCCAGCCAAGACCGGTCTGAACCTGCCAGCGTAATGTTGGACAGATCAATCTTGAATTCTTTCCTCCCAGCTTGTATCTTCTCAGGGAGGAATACTCAAGACTTCAGAATTTCAAACAGGAGGCGAAAAGCCCGATTCTCGAAGTCTACATTTTCATTAACGCCATCTCCTGTACTGTGTAAAGTTGGTACTTGATCGCCGAAATGCCAAGAGATATGACTGGTACCGGAAGGTGGGTCTTGCTATTTAACTCCTGTGCTTGACTGACTGCGACGGATAACGATCCGCGATCCTCACCCTCGAGGAGGCGACGACGACTACGTACGACCAGGCGAACTGGCGGGCTAGTCGGGGCTAGTCGTCGCCTCCTCGAGGGCGAGGATCGTTATCCGTCACACTGCCAGAGAGTTAGCACGCAGGAGCAGGGTCTCTTTTAAGGACATGAACCAGTGTCTTTATGTGGCACCATTCAATTGTGCTCCTGGTAGCATTTGGGGTGCTTCTAGCAGCTTTTTGGCCCCGAAGACCCTACTGTGGGACACCTAAAACACTGAGGTACACAATTTAACTCTTGTGCAACAAGTAGCACCTTCAAGAAACCTATGTGCAGTAGTGGTAGCCTTCATGAGTAGAGAATGATCTCTTTATTCAATTTTGTGACGAAATTCATACAAATTGCTTAATAAAACACGAATTGCTTAACAAAATAAAACAAATGTTGATGCAGCCTTAAACCGACTTATCATAATTTCGGGTCATAAGGTATTATTGCATGTTAAACAAATTCCATCATCCTCATTTGCCTGCACCATCCATTCTCCAATTGGTGCAAGCAACCGGGCTGGCCCACTCAACCTCACGCCTCGTAATAAGGCGTACTATTTATTTATTTATAATTTATTTATGTCTTTCTTTCTTTCTTTCTTTCTTTCTTTATTTTTGTATCTACCCAAGTATCTACCGTATTTATTTATTAATCCATTCTCCAATGCTGTGTCATACTTCTTGATGAATAGGCAATGCACGAACACCAGTGACCCTGAATTAGAAGCAAGAATGAACTTCTGCAACATAGCTGAGGGCTTTTGTGTATGTAGGTACTTTTGTTTTTAGTCGTGAAAGGCATTTCACCCTAGGTGTAGGGTCCCCAAAGTTTAAGCCCATGTATGATTATTTTTGTATATTTCATGTGAAGATGGATTCATCACATTGTGTATGGGCTGCAGTTGGGCCTTGTTACAAGTAATTTAATGATGTGGTGCATGGCCATCCTTTTGCTGGGTTCTCCTTGTATTCCCATGCCTCAAATTTGATGTAAATAGGCTATTCACGTTACACACACAAACCTAGGGTGGAACTTAAAAACGTACAAGTGAACGGACCAAGTTGCAAGCTATGGGTGGGTGCCCATGTGGCCTGTTTGGGGAATACATGAAGTACACATCCATAGGAGGTAGAGCTGCAAGGTGTGCAACATGTGCCATGTACTTGCATATATATGCCACATGACACTGCCTAGGCACCCCCATTAAGGCTTGCCTATGTGGGGAGTGCTCATGGTCCCCATGAGGCCTAGCTAGACCTTCCCCCCTGCATGTAGGTGTACCCTATGCATCCCCCAAGTATGCTTTGTGGCTACCTAGACAAAGCTTGCAACTTGGTCCGATGACTTAACCATTTGAACGTCGCACACCGGGAATAGATCACCAGCCTGGCTCTGACCCGAGTTCCGATCTCGCTCCACCACCGAGCTTGGCCTTAGACATGGAGCTGTCTGAGAAGATGCAATTAAAGTTGAGCCCAAGTACTCTTGCTATGATGCAGTATGGAGGATGAAATTCGCCGAAAGTGTCGTTGCCCTTACATAAAAGTGGCGCCATGGGCCTAAGCTCTGCGCACCCTAGTGGTGGGTCTCCCTACACAAACCTATGCATTGTGAGCCGGTATACCATGGGCAGCACAAATCTTTGGAAAGGTCTTATTCAACGGGAGCACCTCGGGAACCACTCATTTGTTTTTTAGTTGCTAAAGGAATTTCACCCCAGGAGGTGGGTCTCCCTACACCAACAAGCGACGCTGAGGACTCAGTTCAAATCTTTGTTAGGCTTGCGTTGCACTGCTCCCAGTGTATTATATATACATACATACATGTTTGTTTTTGGCGGAGCCCCCTCTTTAAGGAGGTGGGAGCGCCCAGGGTTACCCATTTGTCCGTCTGCGTGTAAGACCGACCGGCCGACCGACGGTTTGAACGAGACGAAGTCTGACACGTCAGCCAACGGTCTCGTAACTAACTCGCTTCCATTGCCACCTGTCGCTTCGCGAATACTCCTCGCCATTTTTTAGCGTTGCATGCAACGCTGCATATAACTTGTTTTAGTCATCAATTTATGGATAGTTGGCTTGGTATACTGCCATACTACATATCTATTAAATTATCATTGTAGCACGAACTCAGGGCCCCCGTTGGGCCCTGAGAAAACGATTGTTTGGGGTTCAGTTCTTCAGTGCTTTTTCTTTTTATGCCCTTCCTAAACGGTTGGGCAAGTCCCTTTAGCCTATTTGGCCTACCCCTGGACTGTAACATACATGCATATCTGCTTATAATGCTTGCTTGCTGCAATCTTGCTTGCTTACTGCAATATTGCCTTTCTTTCTCTGAGGATTTGTTGGAAGACCCCTCCCGGATGTTGTTGAGCGGGCTTGTCTTGGGCCAGCAATGGCCTGTCGATGATAATGTAATGTAATGTAATGTAATGTAATGTAATGTAATGTAATGTAATGTAATGTAATGTAATGTAATGTAATGTAATGTAATGTAATGTAATGCAATGCAATGCAATGCAATGTAATGCAATGCAATGCAATGCAATGCAATGCAATGCAATGTAATGTAATGTAATGTAATAATACCAGAGTCATTATTAACTTCCACTGCTTGCTACATAATCAAATTTGAGTATGATGGGCAAGCTAGCCCCCCCCCCCCCCCACCCACCCACCCACTCACCCAAATACCCCAACCCACCGCCCCACCACCTATCCTGTGAGAGCCCAAGGCTACAGGGTCTAGCTGTGCTTTGTTTGAGGGAATAAAAGAGCTTGAGACAATTCAATTGTTCAAGTTAAGACACTTTTAAAGTGTCTTTAAGGGGGCCTTTTTTCAGTCAACATGAAAAAAGCCACACTAAAACTTCAAGACACCTAAAAAGACGCTTGAAAAAACACTTAAAAGACACTTAAAAAGAAACTGAAAAATACATCCTTTTTGGCTGCTTTCAGGTACCCCCCCCAACCTCGGTACAGCCCGTTCTCATTTTACAGTGCCATTAGGCTTGGGGACCCTGAGCTGCTGGGCATCATCATGTCCCATGATCCTTACTTCATCACTCAGGATAACGGAGCAGGTATGGGGTAGGGTAGGTAGGGGAGAGCAGGTAGGGGGTAGGGCAGGTAGGGTAGGGCAGGTAGGGGGTAGGGCAGGTAGGGGAGAGCAGGTAGGGGGTAGGGTAGGTAGGGGAGGGCAGGTAGAGGGTAGGGTAGGTAGGGGAGAGCAGGTAGGGGGTAGGGTAGGTAGGGGAGAGCAGGTAGGGGGTAGGGTAGGTAGGGCAGGTAGGGGACAGTAGGTAGGGGACAGCGGACCACGACCTACTTTTTTGTGTGAATGTGAACCTGATGCGAATGAATGTTTTTGTGCATGTGAATGACTGTTGTTGTGAATGTGAATGTGAAACTCTATCCTCGAACATACCAGTTCATTTCCCTGTCTATTTCCTGTCTATTTCATTTCCTGTCTATTTCATTTCCTGTCATTCATTTCCTGTATATTTCATTTCCTGTCATTTCCTGTCTATTTCCTGTCTATTTAATTCCTTCTTATCCATATCTGGTGTCAGTAGGTAAGAGCATCTCTGTTTCATTTTTGAGCTACGCGTAGCAGCTTCTAGGCAGCCCCTTTCACCCACCCTTGTCAGTAAGTAGGAGCAGCTCTGTTTCATTTTTTGGCCATGCGTAGCAGCTTCTACGCAGCTACTTTCATTCACCCTTGGGCCAAACCTGAATCTCGCTAATGCGTCCGAAAGCTGATATGCCAGGCATTCAAATGCAGCTGAAATATTTGGGCTTGCCCCAGTGGCTGGCTAATGGAGCCGCCACGAGTAGCAAAAAAGTGAAACATTAAAGGGCGGAAAGAGATGGACATGAACATGAACATGATGATACAGGATGAACATCATCAAGCGCATCTGCAAGGAAATGATAGAGCCATGGAGGTTGTGTGGTGGTGGTGGTGGTGGTGGTGATGCTGACGATGGCGGTGATAATGACGCACCAAGGTAATACTTCCCACCGTAGTGGTAGAGGGGTCGTGAAATATGGTCACCACAGCCGGAGGTCTCCGGATCAAATCTGCACTGACATGTGCTCTAGAAATCCCTGGTTTCCGGCATTGTTAATTGCAATGTGCAGACGGTTAGACGCCATACCTGGCGTATAGAACCTTGTAACAATTATAAAGACTTCCTAGAGCCTGGGAGAGGCCTGAATCAGTGCAAAACAAGTCCTCTGCAGCGTCGCAAGCGACGCGGAAAATTGGTGGAGTGTGTTGGCAACGGAACGAAAGGTGGCAACGATGGAGCTGACCGAAGCAAGTTAGTTACGCGACCGTTGGATGACGTGTCAGGCCTCAATAATTTTTTCGGTTGGACGGACAAATGGGTAAACATGGGGGCTCCCGCCCCCTTGAAGAGGGGGCTCCGCCACAAAATCATGCTGCATCACATGATGAACATGAACATGGTGATACAGGATAATGAAGAAGATGCGTGTAGTTCAAAAATGCTTTTTCTTTTTAGCCTTTCCTGTCACGCTTGGGCAAGTCCCTTTAGCCTATTTCGACTACCCCAAAGCTGCACAATCCCCATTTTGATGATGATGATGATGATGATAATGATGATGATGATGATGATGATGATGATGATGATGATGATGATGATGATATGATGATGATGATGATGACATTTTACATTTTTCCTGGTGCCCTACAGGATTCCATGTGTGTCTGCGGCTTGACTCAGTCAAGGGGGACTTATATACGTTATGCACAAAGAATAAAATACAACAAGTAATTGATATGTGCCCATCTTGGCAGCTGCACCAGGGTACTACTTCTTGCCAAATTGATCAGCGCTTAAAGCGCACAAACGTCAAATTGGTTAGCGCTTTTTAGTGCAAAAAGCGCAAAAACTGCGCGCTGCGCTCACAGGGGGTAGAAAAAACTGCGCGAAACGCGCTGAGGGGCTAAAAAAGGCAGCGCGGCACCACGCTGCCGCGCGCGCTTAGTAGTACCCTGAGCTGCACCCAACCCATAATCTGCACAATCCCCATTTGTACCACTCCTTGGGGTTCAGTTCATCAATGATTTTCTCTTTAGCTCTTCTTATCACGGTTGGGCAAGTCCCTTTAGCCTATTTGGCCTACCCCTGGACTGTAACATACCTACCATACACTCCTTCTGATTGTGTGCAGGGGCTCCGATCCACTTTGCCGTCACCTACAGACAACTGGATATGGTGAGTTGTGTTTTTTATATGTAAAGCTGTGTAAAGTTGTGTTTTTGGATATGGCGAGTTTGACTTTGGATAAGGTGTTTTTGGATATGGTAAGTTGTGTTCTGGGATAAGGTGAGTTTGGATTTTG
The DNA here is from genome assembly GCA_013435795.1 of Chlamydomonas sp. ICE-L. Taxonomy (NCBI): domain Eukaryota; kingdom Viridiplantae; phylum Chlorophyta; class Chlorophyceae; order Chlamydomonadales; family Chlamydomonadaceae; genus Chlamydomonas; species Chlamydomonas sp. ICE-L. The sequence goes on along the minus strand of JACBWV010000264.1, from coordinate 67,352 downwards.
GATACGGGGTTTAGGGATATGGTAAGTTGTGTTTTTTGATATGGTGAGTTGTGTTTTTATGTTCATCCCAGGAAGTGAGACCCCGTTCTCGGGCGAGCGCCACCGAGGATTCAGAAAGAAAGGCTTCAGAAAGAAAGGCTTCAGAAAGAAATTAATAAGTTCACCAGATAATGTGTGGTTAATTATGTATTTAATTATTAATGCCTGGCAAGTCTTCTTCTATGCCTGCAGTGAAGTGCTGCTGCACAAATCACATACCGGTATGGAATTACGCACTCCATCTGAGAGCTCTGAATCCAGGCTCTCCAGTTAGAGACTTTTTTTAGCTGTAGGTAATTTAGAGTGAACTCCAGGTAATTTATAGTGAATTATGTATTTATTTATTTATCTATCTAGGTATTGCAAGTCCTCCTCTATGCCTGAAGTGAAGTATTGTATTGTATTGTATTGTATTGTATTGTATTGTATTGTATTGTATTGTATTGTATTGTATTTCATTGTATTGTATTGCATTGCATTGCATTGCATTGTACTGTACTGTCCTGACAGTGGATCCAAGGTCAACAAACCACCACAACCAACCAACCACCACAACCAACAACCAACACAGGTCCACCACCTCGTTGACAGTGGATCCAAGGTCAACAAACCACCACAACCAACCAACCACCACAACCAACAACCAACACAGGTCCACCACCTCGTTGACAGTGGATCCAAGGTCAACAAACCACCACAACCAACCAACCACCACAACCAACAACCAACACAGGTCCACCACCCTCGTTGACAGTGGATCCAAGGTCAACAACCACCACACAACCAACCAACCACCACAACCAACAACCACACAGGTCCACCCACCTCGTTGACAGTGGATCCAAGGTCAACAAACCACCACAACCAACCAACCACCACAACCAACAACCAACACAGGTCCACCACCATCGTTGACAGTGGATCCAAGGTCAACAAACCACCACAAACCAACAACCAACACAGGTCCACCACCTCGTTGACAGTGGATCCAAGGTCAACAAACCACCACAACCAACCAACCACCACAACCAACAACCAACACAGGTCCACCACCTCGTTGACAGTGGATCCAAGGTCAACAAACCACCACAACCAACCAACCACCACAACCAACAACCAACACAGGTCCACCATCTCCTCAATAGCGGAGCAGAGGTCAACCAACAAGACCCCAAAGGTCTTACGCCCCTGCATCGAGCAGCTTATCTGGCACACTTGGACGGATACCTGGAGCTATATGAATATCTCCTAGTGAGTGTGCTTGTGCTTGTGCTTGTTAAATTTGCATAAAGCAGCTTATCTGGCCCACTTGGATGGATATATCCTAGTGAGTGTGCTTGTGCTTGTTAATTGGTGGTTGGCCCCAGGGCATGGGAACAGGCTGGCCCCCTCAACCTGACGCCTCGTCATAAGGCACAACACGTATTGACTTATTTATGTAATGATGTGCTTGTGCTTGTGCTTGTTACAGTCTTGGGGTTACGTTAGGGCTATCATGTATAGACTACTCACCTCACAGAGCTTGTTCTGACAAATGGCTCAATGGTTGAGCTCCTAGAAAGAATGGAGAAGTTCCCGGATTTGAGTCCCCATGGGTGCGATTTAGTGTTCGCAATCGCTACCTGGGATCCCGTTTTGGCCAAACCTTCCACTACCCTGAGACTTCCCTGCCCCTCCCCACCCCACCCCGCCATGCCACACCACACCACACCACACCACACCACACCACACCACACCACACCACGCCCCACCACACCCTACCCCCACCCCTACCACCCCCACCCCCACCATCCAGAGCCAAGGAGCTGACCCGTCAATCTTCAGCCTTTACTCCGACCCTTACCTGGATTCTGGATGCAAGCTACCTTTACAGCTGATCCGGACACTCGGTCAGCAGTCGTACCGTTTCCGTGATGCTCCCCAAACTTCTCTTATTAACTAATTTCCAACCCACATTTTCTCACTGTTCTGTTACACTGCAGAGCCAAGGAGCAAACCCATCCATCTGCAGCCTTGACACTAACCCTCACCTTGACACTTACCCTCACCTTGACACTAACCCTCACATTGACACTTACCCTCACCTTGATACTAACCCTTACCTTGTCCTGCGTGCAAGCTACCTTCACAGCTGATCAGTACACTCGGTCAGCGGCCGCACCGTAGCTGTACTGCTCCCCAAACTTCTCTGATTTACTCATTTCCAATCCACATTTCCTCACTGTTCTGTTACACTGCAGAGCCAAGGAGCCGCCCCATCAATCTGCAGCCTAGCAATTACTCCCCCCCCCCCCCCCCCCCCACACACACACACACACACATACCACCCCCACCCCACCCCACCCCACCCACTTACAACCACCACCACCACCACCATCCAGAGCCAAGGAGCCGACCCATCAATCTTCAGCCTTGACACTAACCCTTACCTTGACCCTGGATGCAAGCTACCTTCACAGCTGATCCGGACACCCAGCTGTCAGCGGCCGCACCGTAGCCGTACTGCTCCCGAACTTCTCTTATTTAGTTATTTTCAATCCGCTTTTCCTCACTGTTCTGCCAGAATGCAGAGCCAAGGAGCCGCCCCATCAATCTGCAGCCTAGCAATTACTCCCCCCCCCCCCCCCCCCACACACACACACACATACCACCCCACCCCACCCCACCCCACCCACTTACAACCACCACCACCACCACCATCCAGAGCCAAGGAGCCGACCCATCAATCTTCAGCCTTGACACTAACCCTTACCTTGACCCTGGATGCAAGCTACCTTCACAGCTGATCCGGACACCCAGCTGTCAGCGGCCGCACCGTAGCCGTACTGCTCCCGAACTTCTCTTATTTAGTTATTTTCAATCCGCTTTTCCTCACTGTTCTGCCAGAATGCAGAGCCAAGGAGCCGCCCCATCAATCTGCAGCCTAGCAATTACTCCCCCCACCCCACCCCACCCACATACATACGCCCCCCCCCCACCCCACCCCACCCCATCAACCCACCCTCACCCCCACAACCCCCACCCCCACCATGCAGAGCCAAGGAGCCGACCCATCAATCTGCAGCCTTGCAATTACTCCCCCCTACCCCACCCACCCCACCACACCGCACCGCACTCTCACCCCCACAACCCCCCCCCACACTCCATCCAGAGCCAAGGAGCCGACCCATCAATCTGCAGCCTAGCAATTACCCCCCCCTACCCCCCCCCACCCACCCACATACATACGCCCCCACCCCACCCCACCCCACCCCATCAACCCACCCTCACCCCCACCATCCAGAGCCAAGGAGCCGACCCATCAATCTGCAGCCTTGCATTTACCCCCCCCCACCCCCCACCCCACCGCACCGCACCCTCACCCCCACAAACCCCCCACCACCACCATCCAGAGCCAAGGAGCCGACCCATCAATCTGCAGCCTTGACTCCGACCCTTACCTTGATCCTGGGTGCAAGCTACCCACACAGCTGGCGGCCACTGAGTCGACCCGAGCAGCGCTGATTGAACTGGAGAGGAAGTACAGCGGTACAGCCAAGGTATGGTACATGCTAACATACTTGATTAATTTCAGCTTGCAATCTCTTGCAAGGTTAGACCATATCTTCAACCTTTCCATTGTTGTAAACTGAGAGTATGATGATCTTCAGCACTGAAAAATGAAAAACAAAGTTGTATTATTTTTCCTGGTAATTTGTTTTACTGCCAATCGCCTGCAAGGTTAGAAGTAATGATAAAGCCTTGGTGGGGCGTGGTTTTAAGGAAGCCCCGTCTCACGGCGGTAGGGAACGGGCTGCTACTTGACCTGGACAAAGCTACCATGGCGGTTGACAGCGACCGCGAACACTAAGGCGTACCCATGGGGATTCAAACCCGGCACTTCGGTCGTTTAAGGACCTCTGCCATTGAGCCATTCGTTGAACGGGGATTGCAAGATTAGACTACATCTTCAACCTCACTATTGGTATACACTGAGTGTTTGATGATCTTCAGCACTAAAAAATAACAAGTCCTACGCGTCACAAGGATGCGGAACATTGGCGGAGTGTGTTTGCAACAGAACGACAGGTGACAATGATGGAGCTGACCAAAGCCAGTTAGTTATGAGACAGTTGGCTGACGTGTCAGGCTTCTTTTTCGGTCGGTCAGTCGGTTGGTCGGGTCGGTTGGTCCGTCGGTCCAGGCAGTCAGTCGGTCTAGGTCGGATGGACGGACGGACAGACGCACACACGGACAACAGGGTGAATCTGGGGGCTCTCGCCCCCCAGGAGGGGGGGCTCCACCAAAAATGATTTGTTCGCGTTTACATTTTTCCTGGTAATTTGTCTTACTGCCAAAGACGGCGAGTGGCCAAATTGCTGGCTGGAGCTATGTAACCAAGTTCAAGATGATCTTCAGCACTTGAGGGTACCTCCAAGGTGGTATGAGTAGGGGTCGGCTATGTTATAAAATATTAGAGAATAAATAATATTGAATCATTTTATATCATATTCGTCGGACAAGCCGTCTTACCAGAATTTTGAATTTATTTGAAAACTAATATTATTGTGACACTATCTAATTGAGAGGTATAATAATATTAGTTCATATTTGTTTTAAACCACTAATAACAGTTGCCGTTCACTAGGTTTGAGTAGGGGCCGGCATATCATATGATCTTGACTGAAGTCAAGTATGATATCATATGATATCATACAAACTGCATCATATGATCTTGCACCTAAATGGTAACTTGAGCATAGTCTGACTGCCGGCATCATATTGTATCATATGATATCCTGTTGCCGTTCCCTAGGCATGAGTGTTTGATGAAAGCCCCTTTCAGTGATATACAATGGTCTAGTGGTAGACCAGATCGCTTGAGGATGAAGAGTCGGGGGTTCGACTCCCCCTCCGGTCGCTCTTGACATTGAAGGTCGTTGTCAACCGCTGGTAGCTTGTCCAGTTGAGGTAGGAGACCGCTCCCCACCCGCGTACGACGGGCACCCTTAACACCACGCCCCACCAGGCGTTATCGTTACCTTTTTTTAGTGTTTAATGATCTTCAGCACTTGAGGGCAACTGCAAGGTGTGGTATGAGAAGGGGCTGGCATATCATATGATCTTGACCAAAGGCAAGTATGATATTATATGATATCAATATATCATACAAACTGCATCATATGATATTGTCCCCGAAGGTAACTTTAGCATAGTCTGACTGCCGGCAACATATTGTACCATATGATATTGTGCTGCCGTTCCCTAGGTATGAGTGTATGATGATCTTCAGCATTGGAGGGCACCTGCAAGGTGTGGTATGAGTAGGGGCCGGCATATCATATGATCTTGACCAAAGACAAAAGGGAAAGTCACCAATACACTGTTGTAATGAAAACGCCTGGTGGGGCGTGGTATAAAGGGAGCCCAGTCGTACGGCGGTAGAGAACGGGCTGCTCCTTAACCTGGGCAGTGCTACCATGGCGGTTGACAGCGAAACACTAAAGCGCACCCGTAGGGACTCAAACCCAGCACCTCCTTCAGTCCAGCAGTGTAAGATGTACGCATGTTGGAAATGTTGTACGAGGGACGTCATTTCTAACATGCATATCATAAGATCTTGACCAAAGGCAAGTATGATATATCATATGATATCATACAAACTGCATCATATGATCTTGACCAAAGGCAAGTATGATATATCATATGATATCATACAAACTGCATCATATGATCTTGACCAAAGGCAAGTATGATATATCATATGATATCATACAAACTGCATCATATGATTTTGCACCTAAATGGTAACTTGATCTTAGTCTGACTGCCAGCATCATGTGGTATCATATGATGACATGATATCATATGACATCATATTGCCGTTCCCTAGGTATGAGTGTATGATGATCTTCAGCACTTGAGACAATGTGCTTCATTTCTCCCTAGTATTTAGCTTGTTTGTCGTTTGGTCGGTTTTTCAGCTCCTTGATTTCTTGATTTCTTAGTCTGTTAGTTTATTCAAGGCCCATCCTGTGTAGTATGAGTTTACGAGCAGGGAATGGCAAAAATGATATCACATGATTCCGGCAGTCTGACTGGGCTAAAGTTACCATTTATATACAATATCATATGATAGCATACTCGCCTTTAGTCAACATCATGATATGCTGGTCCCAAATTATGAGTGTATGATGATCTTCAGCACTTGAGGCCCAAATGTATGGATTTCTCCTATTATTTTGCTTGTTTGTCGTTTTGGGCAGTTTCTTGGCTTCTTGATTTATTAGTCCGTCTGATTGGTCCGTCATGCTAAGTTACAGGAGTGCTCTATCGTAGGATTTGTCTATCGTGCGGACCAGGGCCTCGTCTTACAGGTCAGTTCAGCTTATGCTAATTTGTTCAAGGCCTCATCCGAGGCCAATTGAAGGCCCATCCAAGGCCCATGGAAGCCTGAGCCAAATCCCTGTGTGCAAAATCTCATTTTCCAAAATCCCACATGCCCGTCTCAAATCTCACATACTACAAATCTCACATGCCTAAGTCCAAAATATGTGTATGTATGTATGTATGTATGTATGTATGTATGTATGTATGTATGCATGTATGTATGTATTTATGTATTTATGTATTTATGTATGTATTTATGTATGTATGTATGTATGTATGTATGTATGTATGTATGTATGTATTGCTGTATGGTATGTATGTAGTTTATGTATTATTTATTATGTATGTATGTATGTAGTTGTATGTATGTATGTATGTATGTTAAATGTATGTATGTAGTATGTTGTTCTGTTATTGTCTGTCTCCTGTCTGTCTGTCTGTCTTTCTGTCTTTCTGTCTGTCTGTCGGTATGTACGGTCTGTCTGTTGTCTGTCCGTCATGTCTGTATGTCTGTATGTCGTCTGTCTGTCTGTCCTGTCTGGCCTGTCTGTCTGTCTGTCTGTCTTTCTGTCTTCTGTCCCTGTCTGTCCTGTCTTTCTGTCCTGTCCTGTCCTCTATGCATGTTTAAATGTATTTACAGTCCCAGGGTGTAGGCCAGACAGGCTAAAGGAACTTGCCCACCTTGTATGCAACTAAGACATCTGGCTTTCAACTACCCTGGGCCTACCGCCACCCTACTCAAACCCAACTACCCTAGGAACCTAACAACACAACACACCACTACCCTCACCCCCCTCCCCACCCCCTTTCCACTACCGACCCACTCCCCCTCCCCACCAACCCTCCCCCTCCTCACTCACCCCCATCCACCCCCTCCCCACCCCCGGCAACCCCCCTCCCCTACCCCCTCTCCCCCACCCCTCCCACTCCGCCCCTCCCCACCCCCTCCCCCTCCTCACTAAGACACCCTAACCCCCCCTCCCCCCTCCCCCCCCCCCTCGCCACTACCCTCCCCCCTCCCCCACCCCCTCCCCTCCTCACTAACCCCCTCCCCCTCCCCACCCCCTCTCCACTAACCAAACCACCCCCTCCCCCCTCCCCACCCCCACGTCCCCCCGCCTCACTAACCCCCTCCTCACACCGAACCCCCCTTTGTGAGACTGGTAGGCTCTACGAAATTGGGGGCCCCCCCCCCCCCCCCTTTTTCACCCCCTCCCCCAACCCAACCCTTACCCCCTACCCCTACCCCCCTACCCCTATCAACCCCATCAAACCCTGCTACCCGCCAACTCCTGATTCAAACATGCCGCGCTTGCAGGCGCGTTTGCCCTCAGCCTTACATTGGCGACTTGTTGACGTTGTACAACTATGCCCACCCCCTCACAAACCCAATCCTCCCCCTACCACCTTACCCAAACCACCCAAACCCGACCAACCCCCGCTCCCAGATGAATCCCCCCCCGCCCGTTTCCTTCCCCCCATGTGCTGCTTGCAGCACGTTCGCCCTCATCCTGAACTTGGCGACTGGGGACGTTGAATGAACACGGCTCATCTGTTGCTTTCGGGGACTTTACATACAAAGCAAGTCTAAAATCCCGAGGAGCCGCTGGCGTCTAGACATTCCCGACCTGAAGAATGAGGCTGAGAGGCAGAGAGAAACCTGAGGTACAACAATCCTGTCCCTCATTTTGTTTTTGTTGTAACCAATGCGTTGGTGTTCTCGAACATCTGACTGAAGTAAGGCTGAGAGGCAGAGGGAACTCAGGGTGGCAGCCCGTCCCTTGTTGATTGTTTTTAATACTATGCGCTGGTGTCTTCGACATGCTGACCTGAAAGAGGGCTGAGGGGCCAGAGAGGAAGCTCAGTGTGGCAACCTGTCCCTTGTTGATTGTTTTTTAACTATGTGCTGTGTCTTCGTACAGCTGACCTAAGACGGCTGAGAGGGCATAGAGTAAGCTCAGGTGTTGGCAAGCCTGTCCTTGTTGTTGTTTTTAACTATGCGCTGGTTTTTTCGACATCGCCTGACCTGAAAGGAGGCTGTAGAGGGCAGAGAGGAAGCTCGGTGTGGCAAGCCTGTCCTTGTTTGATTGTTTTTTAATATGATGCGCTGGGTGTCCTTCGACATGCTGACTGACGAAGGCGGAAGGGCATGAGGAACTCAGGTGTGGCAAGCCTGTCCCTTGTTGATTGTTTTTAACTATCGCTGGTGTCTTCGACATGCTGACCTGAAGAAGGCTGAGAGGGCAGAGAGGAAGCTCAGGTGTGGCAAGCCTGTCCCTTGTTGATTGTTTTTAACTATGCGCTGGTGTCTTCGACATGCTGACCTGAAGAAGGCTGAGAGGGCAGAGAGGAAGCTCAGGTGTTGCAAGCCTGTCCCTTGTTGATTGTTGTTTTAAAACTATGTGCGCTGCGGGTGTCTTCGACATCTGACCGAAGAAGGCTTGAGAGGCAAGAGGAAAACTGAGGTGCGGCAATCCTTTCCCTCTTTTTTTTTTTTTTTGTAACCACTGTGTTGGGTTGTCTCGCTACTGACTCTGAAGAAGGCTGAGAGGCAGAGAGAAGCTCAGGTGTGGCAAGCCTGTCCCTTGTTGATTGTTTTTAACTATGCGCTGGTGTCTTCGACATGCGGACACTTAAGAAGGCTAGAGTGCAGAGAGGAATGCTCCGGTGTGGCAAGCCTGTCCTTGTTGATTTTTTTAACTAATGCGCTGTTGTCTTCGAACATTCTGACCTGAAGAGGCTGAGAGGGCAGAGAGGAAGCCTAGTTGGCAAGCCTGTCCCTTTTTTTGATTGTTTTTTAACTATGCGCTAGTGGTCCCTCGCAATGCTGACCTGAGGAGGCTGAGAGGCATAGAGGAACGCGTCGGTGTGGCAAGCCTGTCCCTTGTTGATTGTTTTTAAAACTATGGCGCTGGTGTCTTTCGACCATGCTACCTGTAGAGGCTGAGAGGGCGAGAGAAGCTCAGTGTGGCAAGCCTTCCCTTGTTGATTGTTTTTAAACTAACGCTGGTGTCTTCGACATGCTGACCTGAATAAGGCGAGAGGGCAGAGAGGAAGCTCAGGTGTGGCAAGCCTGGCCCTGTTGAATTGTTTTTAAAACGAGGCGCTGTGGTGTCCTTCGACTCTGACCTGAAGAAGCGGAGAGTCGCAGAGGAAGCTCAGGTGTGGCAGCCTGTCCCTTGTTGATTGTTTTTACTATTCGCTGGTGTCTTCGACATGCTTGACCTAAGAAGGCTAGAGGGCAGAGAGGAAGCTCAGGTGTGCCAGCCGGTTCCCTTGTTGATTGTTTTTACTATGCGCCTGGTGTCTTCGACATGCTGACCTGAAAGGAGGCTGAGAGGGCGAGGAAGCTCGGGTGGCTATCCTTCCCTTGTTTATTGTTTTTAACTATCCTGGTGTCTTCAACATGCTGACCTGAGAGGATGGCTAGAGGGATATCTGTAAAGCTCGGTGTGGCAGCCTGTCCTGGTTGATTGTTTTTTAACTATGTGTTGGTGTCTTCGCATCTGACCTGAAGGAGGCTGAGAGGGCAGAGAGGACTCAGGTGTGGTGCAACCCCTGTCCCTTGTTGAGTGTTTTAACTAGCGCTGGTGTCTTCGCATGCTGACCTGAAAGGAGGCTAGAGGCAGAGAGGAAATCTCAGGTTGGCAAGCCTGTCCCTGTGTTTGAATTGTTTTTACTATGCGATGGTGTCTTCGACACTGCTGACCTGAAGGAGGCTTAGAGGGCATAGAGAAGCTCAGTGTGGCAATCCTGTCCCTGGTTGATTGTTTTTAACTAAGCGCTGGGGTCCTTCACATGCTGACCTGAAGAATGCTGAAGGGCCAGAGATGACTCAGGTGGTGGCAGCCTGTCCTCTGTGATTGTTTTGTAAACTATGCGCTGGTTCTTAGAATGCTGACCTGAAAGGAGGCTGAGAGGGCAGAGAGGAAGCTCCGTGTGGCAAGCCTGTCCCTTGTTGATTGTTTTTACTATGCGCTGGTGTCTTCGAACATGCTGCCTGAAGAGGCTGAAGGGTAGAGAGAAGCTCATGTGTGGCAGCCTGTCCCTTGTTTGAATTTGTTTTTAAATATGCGCTGTGGTCCTTCGACATGCTGACCCGAAGAAGGCTGAGAGGGCAGGAGAGGCAGCTCAGTGTGGCAAGCCTGTCCCTTGTTTGATTGTTTTTTAACTATGCGCTGGTTGTCTTTCGACATGCTGACCGTGAAGGAGGCGAGAGGCAGAGAGGAAGCTCAGGTTGGCAAGCCTGTCCCTTGTTGATTGTTTTTAAACTATGGCTGGTGTCTTCGACATGCTGACCTGAAGGAAGCCTGAGAGGGCAGAGAGGAAGCTTCCAGTGTGGCAAGCCTGTCCCTGGTTTGAATTGTTTTAACTAATGCGCTGGTGTCTTTGACAGCTGACCTGAGAAGTCGAGAGGCAGAGAGGAAGCTCAGGTGTGGCAAGCCTGTCCCCTTGTTGATTGTTTTTAACTATGCGCTGGTGTCTTCGACATGCTGACCTGAAGAAGGCTGAGAGGGCAGAGAGGAAGCTCAGGTGTGGCATGCCTGTCCCTTGTTGATTGTTTTTAACTATGCGCTGGTGTCTCGACATGCTTGACCTAAGGAGCTGAGAGGGCAGAGAGGAAGCTCCAGGTTGGCAATCCTTTCCCCATCTTGGTTGATTGTTTTAACTATGCCTGGTGTCTTCGACATGCTGACCCTGAAGGAGGCTAGAGGGCAGAAGAGGAAGCCAGGTGGTGGCAACTTGTCCCTTGTTGAGGTTTTTAACTAATGCGCTGGTGTCTTCGCCATGCCTGACCGAAGGAGGCTGAATAGGGCAAGAAGGAAGTCAGGTGTGGCAAGCCTGTTCCCGTGTTGATTGTTTTTAACTATCGCTGGTGTCTCGACATGCTGACCTGAAGGAGGCTGAGAGGGCAGAGAGGAGCTCAGGTTGGTCAAGCCCTGCCCTTGTTGATTGTTTTTAACTAGTCGCTGTGTCTTCGACTGCTGACCTGACGAAGGCTATAGGGCAGAGAGGAAGCTCAGGTGGTGCAAGCCTGCCCCTTGTTGATTGTTTTTTAAAACTATCGCGCTTTGTGTCTTCGCCTCTGCCGAAGAAGGCTGAGAGGGCAGAGAGGAGCTCAGTGTGGGGCAACAAGCCTGTCCCTTGTTGATTGTTTTTAACTATTCGCTGGTGTCTTCGAAGCGACCGAGAGGCTGAGACGGGCAGAGAGGAAGCTCAGGTGTGGCAAGCCTGGCCCTTGTTGTTGTTTTAACTATGCGCTGTGTCCGTCGAGATACATGCTGACTAAGGAGGCTGAGAGGGCCGAGAGAAGCTCAAGGTGTGTCAAGCCTGTCCCTTGTTGATTTTTTTAACTATGCGGCTGGTGGCTTCACAACATGCTGACCTGAAGAGGCTGAGAGGGCATAGAGGAACTCAGGTGTGGCAGCCTGTCCCCTTGTTGATTGTTTTTACTATGTGAGGTGTCGTCGACATGCTGACTGAATAGGCGAGAGGGCAGAAAGGAGGAAGCTCAGGTGTGGCAGCCTTTCCCTTGTTGATTGTTTTTACTATGCGCTGGTTCTTCGACATGCTGACCTAAGGAGGCTGAGAGGGCGAGAGGAAAGCTCAGGTGTGGCAAGCCTGTCCCCCTTGGTTGATTGTTTTTTTACTATGCGCTGGTGTCTTCGCATGCTGACCTGAAGGAGCTGAGAGGCAGAGAGGAAGCTCAGTGTGGCAAGCTGTCCCTTGTTGATTGTTTTTAAAACTAATCGCGGGTCTTCGACATCTGAACCTAAGAGGCGAGAGGGCATAGAGGAAGCTCAAAGGTGTGGCAGCCTGTCCTTGTTTGATTGTTTTTTAACTATGCGCTGTGTCTCGACAATGCTGAAACCTGAAGAGGCTGAGAGTGCAGAGAGGAGCCAGGTGTGGCACCTTCCCTTGTTGATTGTTTTTAACTATGCGCTGGTGTTTCGACATGCTGACCTGAAGGAGGCTGAGAGGGTAGGAGAGAAGCCCAGGTGTGGCACGCCTGTCCCTTGTTGATTGTTTTACTATGGCGCTGGTCTTCGACATCTTACCTGAAGAAGGCTGAGAGGGCAAAGGAAGCTCAGGTGTGGCAAGCCTGGTTCCCTTTTTAATTGTTTTTACTGATGGCGCTATCCGGTGTCTTTCGACAATGTGCTTACCTGAAGGAGGCTGATAGGGCAGAGAGGAAGCTCAGGTGTGGGCAAGCCTGTCCCCTCGTTGATGTTTTTTCACTATGCGCTGGGTGTCTTCCGACATGCTGACCTGAAGGAGGGCTGAGAGGGCAGAGAGGAAGCTCAGTGTGGCAAGCCTGTCCCTGTTGATTGTTTTTTAAAACCTATGCCTGGTGTCTTTGACCTGCGACCTGAAGAAGGCTGCAGGGCAGAGAGGAAGCGTCAGGTGTGGCGAGCCTGTCCCTTGTTGATTGTTTTTAACTATGGCTGGTGTCTTCGAGACAACCTGGCCTGACCTGAAGGCGGCTTGATAGGGCAGAGAGGAAGCTCAGTTGTGGCAGTCCCTTCCCTTGTTGATTGTTTTTAACTATGCCTGTGTCCTCGACATGCTGACCTGAAGGAGCTGAAGGCAGAGAGGAAGTCAGGTGTGGCAAGCTGTCCTTGTTGATTGTTTTTTAACTATGCGCTGGGTCTTCGACATGCTGACCTTAAGGAGCTGAGAGGGCCAGAGAGTAAGCTCAGGTGTGGCAAGCTTGTCCCTTGTTGATTGTTTTTTAACTATGCGCTGGGTCTTCGACATGCTGACCTGAGAGGCTGAGAGGGCAGAGAGAAGCTCAGGTGTGGAAGCCTTGTCCCTTGTTGATTGTTTTTACTAGCTCTGGTGTCTCGAATGCGACCTGAAGAGCGGAGAGGGCAGAGATGAAGCTCAGGTGTGGCAAGCTTCTGTCCCTTGTTGATTGTTTTTTAACGATGCGCTGGTGTCTTTCGACATGCCTGACCTGAAGGAGGCTGAGAGGGCAAAGAGGAAGCTCAGTGTGCCAAGCCCTGTCCCTTTTTGATTGTTTTTAACTATGCGCTGGTGTCTTCGACATGCTGACCTGAAGGAGGCTGAGAGGGCAGAGAGGAAGCTCAGGTGTGGCAAGCCTGTCCCTTGTTGATTGTTTTTAACTATGCGCTGGTGTATTCTTTCGACAATGCTGACCTGAAGAGGCTGAGAGGCAGAGAGTAAGCGCAAGGTGTGCACCCTTCCCTTGTTGATTGTTTTTTAACTATTCGCTGGTTTCCTTTCTTCGACATCTGAACCTGAAAGGAGGCTGAGAGGGCGAGAGGAAAGGCCAGGTGTGGCAAGCCTGTCCCTTGTTGATTGTTTTTAACTATGCGCTGGGTGTCTCGCAATCTGAGCTGAACGGAGGCTGAAGAGGGCAGAGAGGAAGCTTCAGGTGTGGCCAAGCCTGTCCCTTGGTTGATTGTTTTTAAACTATGCGCTGGTGTCTTCGCAGCTACCTAATGGGCTGAGAGGGCAGGAAGGAAGCTCAGTTTGCAAGCCTTCCCTTGTTGATTGTGTTTTTAACTATGGCGCTGGTGTCTTCGACATGCTGACCTGAAGAGGCGAGAGGGCATAGAGTACGCCACGTTTGGCAAGCCTGTCCCTTGTTGATTGTTTTTAACATGTCGCTGGTGTCCGGTCGACATGCTGACCTGAAGTAGGCTGAGAGTGCGCGAGGAAGCTCAGTGTGGCAAGTCCTGTCCTTGTTGATTGTTTTTAACTATGCGCTGGGTGGTCTTCGACATGCGGACCTCTGAAGGAGCTGAGAGGCAGAGAGGAAGCTCAGGTGGTGGCAAGCTGCCCCTTGTTGATTGTTTTTAACTATGCGCTGGTGTCTTCGACATGCTGACCTGAAGGAGGCTGAGAGGGCAGAGAGGAAGCTCAGGTGTGGCAAGCCTGTCCCTTGTTGATTGTTTTTAACTATGCGCTGGTGTTCTTGATGCGCCGACCTGAAGAAGGCTGAGAGGGCAGAGAGGAAACTGAGGTACGGCAAGCCTGCCCCATTTTTTTATAACCAACCCCCACCCTCACCCTCTCTCCCATCCTTATATGCAGGCGGCAGCAGTTTTACTGAACCCTGGAGGAGGCAGGCCCCGAGGCTGCGGCCGCTGTTGCACACTCACTCATCAGCTCGATGCACTCAGGTGAAGCCTAAGCATCCATACTTCATTCCACCCCCCTCACCTCCCCTACACCCTCAAACCCTACCCCTCAACCCTCAACCTCACCCTCACCCTCACCCTCCCCTCACCCTTCCTTCCCCTCACCCTAGCCCTCACCCTAGCCCTCACCCACGACCTCACCTAAACCTCACCCTGCACCCTCCCCTACAACCTCCCCCTACACCTCCCCCTCGAACCCTACACACTCACCTAGCCCTCCCCTAATACACTTCACCCTCACACTCCCCAACCCCCACCCCTTATAGGCAGGCGGCAGCATTTTACAAACCCTGGAAGAGCAGGCCCCGAGGCTGCAGCCGCTGTTGCACACTCACTTCCCTCATCCAGCTCGATGCACTCATGATCTACCCTACAAGCATCCAGACTTCACCCCCCCCCCCCCCCCTCACCCTCACCCTCACCCTCTCCCCCACCTATATGCAGGCGGCGCAGTTTTTACAAGGCCCTGGAGGAGCAGGCCCCGAGGCTGCGCCTCTGTTGCACACTCAGCATCAGCTCGATGCACTCAGGATCTGCCTCAAGCATCCAACTTTACCACCCCCAGCCTGCTTTTGGAGCCCGCAGGCCTCTACCCGCCCCCTGCCGCGTTTCTCTTTCCTGGCCAAGGCTCCCAGGCCTGTCGCATGCTGAATTACTGTCACCATATTCCGCAGTCAGGTCTATGCTAGACCCGGCTATGACGTCTGGGTGTACAATCTACTTGACGTGTGCCTGAATGGTGAATTGTAGCTAGAACCAGTTACTAGCACCTAGCGCCAGCGCCACAAGCCCCCTCCCACCCCACCCACGCCCCCCATACACCCACCCCACACTCACTTCCACACCCTCTCCCACTCCCACCACACACACCGCTCCCATCTCCGACCCCCATCCCCCCCCCCCCCACTCCCACTATCATTACCCACCCCCACCCCCACCTCCACTCCCACCCCCCTTCCCCCTCCACTCCCACCCCCACTCCCACTTCACTCCGCACCCCCCCTCCTATCCCCCTCCACTCCCACTTCCCGCTCCACCCCCACTCCCCACCTCCACCCCCATCCCACTCCCACCCCAACCTTACCTCCCACTCGCACCACTTCCCCACTCCCACCCTCAGGGTCCGCCATGGGTCCCTCCCTGGCTCCACCGAGCAATCACGCATGTGACGTCTCGTAGCTATTCACTACTAAGCTACCTTCCCCCCCCACTCTCCCACCCTCAGTGTCCCCAGGGTCCCTTTGGCCACATTTCCCACCACATGTGGGTGGCTCGAGCTTTCACTCCTAAGCTACGTCCACCGCCACAACGCCTTCCCCACCCCCACGTCTACCTCCATGTCCGTCATGGGTCCCTCCCTTCGCCCCACATTTATCACACAAATGTGGGTGACTTATCTGTTCTGCTACTCATTACTTCCGCCCCACCCCACCCCCACAATCCTTCCCCACACTCCACGTCCCACCCTCATGGTCGTCATTGGCCCCACATGGCCTCGCGCGTGTGTGTCCTTGTAGCCTATTTAGCTACTATCTACTAACTACTTCTGCCCCACTCCCACACCCGCTCCCACTCTCACCGCAACTTCAAAAAATACAAAACAATCATAACTCAAATAACAAAAGACATTGCTTTCCTTTCATGATATGCGTGCCACTGGTGCACGGAACCAAATAGAAACTGTACAACACATGCTTGGTGATAAATCTAGTACTCTTGTGGCTGCTATTCAGTACATGACACAAAAACCCTTACCAACCTACAACACCACCCCCACCACCCAACACCGCAGACCACAAAACACCTCCCCCCACCTCAACACCCCAACACTCCCATCCCTCCCAGACGAACCCCCACCACACCCAACACCACTCAACACCCAAGACCACCAAACACCTCCCACCACCCAATACCCCCCACCACCCATGCGTGCACAGGGCCCAAGGAAATGCTTGACAACACATGCTTTGTGGTGAATCTAGGCAGCTCCCGTGACTTGCTATTCATCACATGGAAAAAACTCAAAAAAACATACAATAAATAAAAATAAAAATAAAAGACCCTGCCACCTCAAAAGACCTTACACAACCTTAACCCCCACCACCCACCATCCACCACCCACCGCCTCCCACCATCCACCATCCACCACCACCCAAGAATACACAGTGCCCAAGGAGATGCCTGACAACACGGCTTTTGTGATGAATCTAGGCATCTCCCCGTGATTGCTATTCATCACAAAAAACGACTTAAAAATATATACAATAATAAATTAAGGGTACCTTAAAACCTTCCAAAAACCTTGCACAACCTTACCGCCCACCACCACATTCCACCACCCACCACCCACCACTCCCACCATCCACCATCCCCTACCACCCAAGCGTACACAGGGCCCAAGGAGAACTTGGCCCACATGGTTTGATAAATCTACTAGCCCAGTCCCCTGATTTCTATTCTCACACCAAAACCTTTTAAAATATACAATAAAAAAATAAAAACCTGCACCTTACAAAAAACCCCTACACAACCGTACCACCAAACATCCCCCACCCAGACCAGCAAGCACCCAACACCACCCACACCCAACACCCACATCTCCTACCATCCCCACCCCCCACCACCCAAGACCCCCCACCACCCCATGCGTGCACAGTGCCCAAGGAAGAAAGCTTTGACAAAAACACATGCTTGGTTTTGATAAATCTATGCAGCTCCCGTGAACTTGATATTCACACAACCCAAAACTTTTTAAATATATTGATAAATATAAATTAAATATAAATATAAATAAAATACCTCAACCCTTACAAAAAACACTTCCACACCTTACCCCACAACCACCAACATCCACTACCACCCACCAACCCATCCACCACTCCACACCACCCACCCACCCAACACAACCCCCATCCAACACCCCCACCACCTCCCAACCCATGCGTGCTAAGACAAAATGAGAGACTATACACTATTTCTTTTGTGAATAATCTAGGCAGCTCCCGTGACTTGCTATTCATCACATAAAACTTTTAAAAACAAAAATAAATAGAAATACAAATACCTCCAAACTTAAAAACAAACCTTAAACAACCTTACACCCCCCCACCCAACATCCACCACCCATCACCCCCCCCACCCCCAACCACTCATGCGTGCACAGGGCCCAAGGAGAAGCTTGACAACACGTGCTTTGCTCAGCCCGCCTTGTTCGTGGCGGGTCTTGCTGCTGTTGAGGTGTTGCGCTCCACAGATCCGTCAGCACTCTCTCGCTGTGTGGCTGCAGGTGTGTGCTACACGTGTTATAATAATGCTGTATAATAAAAATGATAATAATAATAATAATAATAATAATAATAATAATAATAATAATATAACTAATATATAAAGAAATCATGGTCGTGGGTCGTGGTCGTGGTGGTCGGGTGGTCGCGGTGGTGTCATCGCGTAACCGACTTAACCGTCTTCCCGCCAGCCAATTCCCGCTCAGCCAATTCACGCTTTTAATCCCTCCTGCTTCAACTTCTGCCTGATTGGCCTCCTGCGGATTCTGCGCTTAAGCAACCTTCGCCTCCTGCGCATTCTACCTGTTGCGCATCCCGCCCGATTTCTCCTTTTCTCGCCTGAGTTCATCCACCTGATTTCGGTAGCGCTACAGTTCGTCTTCCTACAAGCTTTTTCCCCTGCATCTCTGCAAGAGCCATTCCCTTGCATCAAGAGACCTGTCTCTGCGCACAACGGGAGGTGACTTGGTGAGTCAGCCGACCTGTCAGAAATGTCCGAATCGCATCCATCCCATGTCACAAACTTGACCTGCAAATTCTTCCCACTGCATTGAGAAACATGTCCCTTCCGCATTGTGCCATAGCAAGTTCGCATCAAAGTTGACGGAATGAAAAAATCTCGCTGAGCATTCTCGCCCTAACATGACCGAACATCTCAAATCCTGCAACTTACTGCAACTTCTTCCCACTGCATCGAGAAACATGTCGTCGCTGTGCATTGTGCTACAGCGAGCAAGCGGCAAAGTTGAATGGATGAACCTAGCGATGTTTCCAAGTCTCAGATCGAGTTGACTTTGGGAGCAGTTGCGGTGAACAGGATTGGTTCTTCGGCCGAACTGAATACGTGATCGCTAAGAAGAAGCTTTAGTTATTACAGTTCCGATTGCGCAGGTTCAGCTTTTTTCAGTGGGGTCGACTATCGATCACAGCTGAGGTGGCAGGGAAGCAGTTCGATGCTTTAGCGGAGTCGGATGATGCGCAAACGTTGTCGATGCTCATCGTCCCGTTTGCTTTCAGCTATGGCAAAGCCCACAGCTGAAGTGGAGGGAGGCAGATATGGAGTATGTGTGTGCTGGTGGGTGCGTGTAGGAGTGGGAGGTAGAGATGAGAGTGGAGAGAGGGTGGGGCTGGGGGGGGCCTGGGTGGAAGGGATGAGTCAGAACTATGTGAACGGAAGAGTAAGGCGTCTGTGCTGGGCGGGGGTCCATGGTTTGGTGGGTGTAGGGGGGGCGATACCTGGGGGGGGGGGGGGGGGGGGGGGGGGAGTCGCGGTGGTGATATGTGGCTTGGGGGGAGGCACCGGGAGCACATCGCCAGGGCTCTGCTCACGTCCCTTTGCCGTTTGACCTGCTGTCAAGAGACCCCGGTTTGCGAACCCCCCACAACAGGTGTGGCCAACGGAGAGGAAGGGGTGAGGGCGGGGAATGGTTTGTGGGGTGGTGTGGTTGAAGGGGGGGGGGGAGGGGGGGTCAAGTGTAAACCATTATGTAACCAGCACAAATAGGTTTGCCGACGGCCAACGGCCCCGTACTATGATTGGGGGGCGGGGGGGGGGGGGGGGGGATCTTCGTGAAGTAAGGGTGGCCACCGGCACAACGGAGCTACCTACTAGTAAATAAAATATATATTAATAATATAATAATAATAATATAATAATTCCTTCTTTGAGTAAATGGAAATGGAAATAAAACAGCCCCGACTTTGTCTCGCCTGTGCCTATATAAAACGAACCTTGTCTTGAGCATATCAATATATGTGTTTAAATCCCTTGTCTTGAAATGTACTACATGTATAAAGCCTTTAGTATTGGCTTGTATGTTTTGCGCTGTATCCCTACAGGTATCCCTTTGACGTTGAGTAAGGGCTCAAGTTGTAAAAAAAATCCCTTGACTGCAAGAAGCTGACTAGATGTATAAAACAGTGCTTAAGGATGAACTACACAGCACACTGTCGAATATTACTCCGACCAATTGGCGGTTTGGCCCGAGTGCAAACAACGGCTGGCATTTTCACCTCCTCCTCGTAAGAAAGGCATACTATTTATTTAGGTATTAATTACTAGTATCGGTAGCCCTGTGCGGTGACCACACCTACATCTCACGAAGAACCCCCCCCCACGCCCCCCCCCCCCCCCCCCCCCATCTCCCCAATCATAGTACGTGCCCGGTCCGTTGGCCACACCTATTTGGGGCTGGTATACATAATGTTTACATTGAACGCCACCCCCCCCCCCCCACCCCTCCCCCCCCCCCCCCCCCATTCCAACACAACCCACCTAACCATTAACCTCACTCCTCGTAAAAGGCGTACTATTTATTTAGGTTTTATTATTCATACTCTAACTATAAGGCCTGTTGCTGTTCCACGCTCATGCTGTGGCAGCTATAGATATCAATAATATTCTCATAAGTAAAAGGGTTTAATACAAAGTAGGCTAATTTAGATACGGCGATAACACTGAATTAGGATACTTCGGTTTAACTAACACAAGCTAACGAGGTTGATTATATTAACTTACCCAAAACCGAAACACCGGTGCTGTCTTCTCTCGATGCTTTGGCGGCTATGATTATCAATGAAATACGTCTCATTAAATAAAAGGTGTGACTAAAAAGCATAGCTTATAGACTTCATGTAACAAATGAATTAGATAGGAGTAACTGTCTAAGCCTCGGGGAGTGTTTGGCTCTTTTATTTTTGTATTTATTTATTCCCACCCAAAACTGAAACACCTGTTGCTTTTATATTCTGGATGCTTTGGCATCTATAGACATCAAATGGATATTCTCCTTTAAATTAAAAAGGGGTTTAATCAAAAACTTTAAACACTTGTCTACTCTCGATGTTTTGGCAGCTGGTCTAAGCCTTGGGGAGTATTCCGCTCTTGTATTTGCTGGAGCTCTGTCTTTCGAGGACGGCCTGAAGGTGGGTGTTGGGGAGGGGGTATGAAGAGAAGAGAGAGAGAGAAGAGAGAGGAGAGAGAGAGAGAGGAGAGAGAAGAGAAGAGAGAAGAGTGATAGAGAGAGAGAGAGATGAGAGAGAGAGACGAGAAGGGAGAAAGAGAAGAGAGAGATTAGTTACTTGCGAAACAGATCTTTGACGGCTACTTTTAGAACCCTGACTTTGCCCCGAGCCTATGTCTCGGGCTGGAACTGCTGTTTCTCTTGTGAAACATTTTTTTTGTTTTTCACTGCGTGGGCGTGACGTGGGGGTGGGTGGGCGGCGGGTGCATGCGATGCGTAACGAGTGGATGTGCGTGAGGGGTGACGTGATTGAGAGGAGTAGGGGATGGGTTGGGGTGAGTAGAGTGAGTGAGTAAAGGGGGGCGTTCTGGGGGGTCAAGCGTCGTGATGCTCAATAACCAGACATAATAGCTATTTGGCTTAGCCTTTACCGGCTAGAAGATGAAACACAAACAGGCCTGGCTACGCCTAAGCGATCAGCATGCTACTGGCATAGTGCAATGTTTTTGAAGTGGTTGTTGAGGGTGCTGCAGCTAATTACGCCCTATGTAACGTGGGCCCGCCTTGTCGTGTATCATGATAAACCATGCAGTATATCAAACATTATACTGGCATTGTGCAGGTTGTGAAATTGCTGCTGCAGCTGATTACAGACTGCGTGAGAGATTGTCCGTTTTCATCTATCATGCTAATCCATGAAGAGTATAAGGCATTGTACTTCGATGCTGCAGGTTGTGCTGCTGAAGGTTGTGATGCAGGTTGTGCTGCTGCTGCAGGTTGTGCTGCTGCAGGTTGTGCTGCAGGTTGTGATGCTGCAGGTTGTAATGCAGGTTGTGATGCTGCTGCAGGTTGTGATGCTGCAGGTTGTGAAATTGTGTTGTGAAGAAATGGCTGCTGTAGCTGATTACAGCCCATGAGACGTTTTTCTCCGTTTTCATCTATCAAGCTGCCCCGATGATTGTTTGTATCAAGCGTACTGCTGAACTACGCAGTTGTGACGTGCGTTTGAAGACCGGCATGCTGCATCTGAAGCGAAGGAAGGAAGAAGCCATTGCATGATAAATTGGTTGGGCTGTAACATACATACATACATACATACTACATACATACATACATACAACTCCATCATACATACTACTACATACTACAATACTACAGCATTCATACTCATACATACTACATACATACATACATACATACCTACTACATACATACATACCTACATACATACATACATACAGACATTACATACCATACAAAAAAACATATGTAAGTACTGGCTCAACTGATTCAGGTTGTGAAATGCGTTGGTGAAGCCATGCACTGCAGCTGAAGCGAAGCAGGGAAGAAGCATTGCAGCTAATGTGGTTGGGCTTGAAGAGGAGACTCCCCTTCGAGAGTATGTGCTTCACGCTCTGGACCAGACTCCCTCCTGGCGTGCTGTCAATAGCCAACTACCTGTTTTCCCAAGGTTTGGTATCACGCGTATGTCACATTTTTTATATCAAGCTCTGAAAGATTGCTCTTTTGCATAGGCCTATCCACTGGCCTTAGATCTACTGTAGCTTTGCGCCCCAGCTCTGGACCTACTCCCTCCGGGCACTGTTGTCAGATTGTAAACTACCCTGTTTTCCCAAGGTTTTATGTAGGACTTAGTATACATGTTACAGATCAAAACATTCAAAGATTGCATCTTTGCATAGGCCTGGCACAGCCGGCCTTATGATCTGCTGTAGCTGTGCGCCCAGCCTCTGACCAGACTCCCCGGGCACTGTCTAACCGGTAATTACCTGTTTGCCAAGGTTTGTTGTAGTCGACGAATGCATACATGTTACTATCACAACATATTGACGACTGGATTTTTTGTACTCCTGCCACATCTGGCCATATGAGCTACTCTAGCATGCGCCAAACTCTGGACCAGACTCTCCTGTCAGTGTCTGTCAGATAGCAAACTACCTGTTTTTCCTAAGGTTTATGTAGGGAGCGATGTAATCCATGTTTCAGATCAAGCAATCAAAGATTGCCTCTTTGCTAAGGCCTTCCACCGGACTTATGAATCTGCTGTAGCTGTGCGCCCAACTCTGGATCAGACTCCTCCGGCACTGTCTGTCAGATCCACTACCTGTTTCCCAAGGTTTTGTGTAGCGAGCCGTAGCGAGCGTATGTATTTATTTGTTTGCAGACAAGCAATCTGAAAGATTGCAAATCTTTGCAACAGGCCTTTCACACCTGGCCTTATATCTCTAGCTGTGAGCCCAAGCTCTGGACAGACTCCTAAGGGTACTGTCTTGTCATATAGCAAACTACCTTTCCTAAGGTGGGGGTGGAGGTGAAGTTGAGGTTGAGGTTAAGAAGAGGTTGGTGGTGAGACCACATTTGGTTAAGGTTGAGGGTGGAGGTTAAAGAAGGATGTTGCCGCCGTCCCCTTATCTGCCTCCCCTTCCACCACCCTCCCCACACCAAACCCCCCACAACACACCGCCCCCCCCCCCCCGCACCACTCCTTCGACCCACCTCCCTACAAGGCCGTGTGATCAGTGGAGCCGCGAAGGATTTGAAAGGCACTGAACGCAAACACACATGCATGCTTGAATCCACCCCTTCCCCCACCGCTCTCTCCCCTCCAACAACCCTCCCCCCACCAACCCCACCACCACCCTCGCCTCCACCACACTCCCTCCACCTCCGCCAGGGCCGGGTGATCAGTCTGGTCCTCTCGACGCACTGGAAACGTCAAAGACACTGTAATGTTTGGATCTCCCTCCCCTCCCGCTCCCCCCTCCCTCCCCCCCCTCCCCCCCACCGCCGTAGGGGATTGTACCCTCCACCGACCCTCTCCCCCTCCACCAGCCTCTCCTCTACCACCCTCCCCTCCCATCTCCTCCAGGGCCGCGTGATCAGCGGTCGTCTCGAAGAGTTCGAATCGCCAACACACGTGCGTGCTTGAAGCCCTCCTCCCCCCCTTCACTGCTCTGGCCCTCTACCCCCCCCCCCCCCCCACCCCCACCCCCCCCCACCCCCACGCAACGTCCACTCCACACTGAACCTCTCCTCCACCACCCTCCACCTCCACCTCCCTCCATGGCCGTGTGACACGGTCGTCTCGAAGAGCGAAGCGCAATACACTGCGTGCTTGATCTCCTCCCCTTACTGCTCTCCCCTCTAACCCCCCCCCCCCCACCACCACCACCACCACCACCACCACCAACAACAACAACAACCTTCACTCCACTAGACCTCTCCTCACCACCCTCCCCTCCACCGTCCCTCCAGGGCCGCCGTGATCCGCGGTTCGTCTCGAAGGAGTGGAAGCGCAAAACACACGTGCGTGCTTGATTCCATCCTCCCCTTCACTGTCTCCCCTCTAAACCCCCCCCCCACCCCCCCCCCCACCCCACCCCACCCCACCCCACCCCACCCCACCCCACAACCCCACCCACTCACCACGCAACACACAACCTTCACTCACTGAACCTCTCCTCCAACACCCTCGCCCTCCACCTCCCTCCAGGGCCGTGGGATCAGCTGTCGTCTCGAAGGAGTGGAAAGCGCAAACACACATGCATGCTGAATCCATCTCCTCCCCTCACACTGCTCTCCTCTCCCCTCTACCACCCTCTCCCCCACCGACCTCCCCCCCCACCGACCTCACCCCACTGACCTCTCGTCCCCCACCTCCCCTCCACCTCCCTCCAGGCCGTGTGATCAGTTGGTTCTCTGCGCACGGAAACGCACAGACATCATTATGTTTGGATCCTCCTCCCTCCCCTCGCGCTCCCCTCCTCCCCCCTCCCCCCCACCGCCTTACCTCCAACCACCGACCTCCCCTCCACCAGCCTCTCCTCTACCACCCTCCCCTCCACCTCCCTCCAGGGCCGCGTGATCAGCGGTCGTCTCGAAGGAG
Organism: Chlamydomonas sp. ICE-L; assembly: GCA_013435795.1. Lineage (NCBI taxonomy): Eukaryota > Viridiplantae > Chlorophyta > Chlorophyceae > Chlamydomonadales > Chlamydomonadaceae > Chlamydomonas > Chlamydomonas sp. ICE-L. The sequence goes on along the minus strand of JACBWV010000264.1, from coordinate 42,622 downwards.
TCGAAGCGCAAACACACGTGCGGCTGAATCTCCCATCCTCCCCTTCACCCTGCTCCCCTCTAACCCCCCCCCCACCCCCCCCCCACACCACCACCACCAACAACAACACAACCTTCACTTCCCTGACCTCCCGCCTCCACCACCCTCCCCTCCACCTCCCTCCAGGGCCGTGTGATCAAGACGTCCGTCTCGAGGAGGGGAAGCGCACACACATCATGCTTGAATCCATCCCCCTCCACCGCTCTCCCCTCTACTACCACCCTCTCGTCCCCCCAACCTCCCCCCCCCCACCTTCACCCCCTGAACCTCCTCGTCCACCACCCTCCCTCCACCTCCCTCCAGGGCCGTGTGATCATGCGGTCACCTGAAGCACTGGAACGCAAACGCACTACGCATGCTTGCTCGCCGTCCCTTATCTGCCCTCTCCTCCCACCCTCCCCCCACCACCCTCCCCCCCTGGACCTCTCCTCCTGGGCGTGTGGCAGCGGTCATCTAGAAGCACTGGAAACGCAAGCATATGCATGCTTGAATCTGCCATCCCCTTTCTGCCCTCCACCCTCACCACCCTCCCGCCCAACTGACCTCTCCTCTATAACCACCCTCCCTCCACCTCCCCCTCCCTCCAGGGCCGTGTTATCAGCGTCATCTGGAGCTCCTGGAAGTGGTTCAGAAGACTGCAATGGGCGAGGCGCGATGAAAGTTATTGTGCTAGCTGTCAGCGTGCTTTCCACACACGTCTCTACATAGGGCCAGCTATAGCCAAGCTTGAAAAGGTGCGGCTGCCCAAGATTTTTCTTTTTTTCCACTTTGGCCCCCCTGATGTTCCAACTCCCCTGGGCAATTCGGAGTCTAGTAGGGCCCCAAGAAATGTAATCGTCATCATTTTCCATCTAAGCCTACTTGAAAAAGGTGCGCTGCCCATGATTCTAGTTCTCTTTTCTTCTTTGTGCATGATGTTCTTAAGTCCCCCTGGGTACATTTTGAGTCCATGAGGGCACCAGGAAAATGTAATCATCATCATGTTTCCAGCTAGAGCAAAGCTTGAAAAGGTGCGGCTGCCAAGATTTTTTCTTTTCTTTTCTTCTTTGCGCATGATGTTTGCAACTCCCCTGGGCACATTCGGAGTCTTGTAGGGCACCAGGAAAATGTAATCATCATCATGAAGTATGCAAACATTGGCAGTATTTGTTCCACACTTCTCTCATGGGGCCAGCTAGAGCAAAGCTTGAAAAGGTGCGGCTGCCATGATTGGCACATATAAACTTGTTTATTTTATTGTCTTCTATCAGCGTGATGTTTATTAGTCCCCCTTGACTTCGTGAAGCCGCAGGCACATGTAGATTCCAGTAGGAAAATGTATCATCATCTGAAGTATCTAACCGTGGCAGTAATTTGACGTTTTTTCAAACGTCCTCATTGTAGCCGTCTAGAGTCAAAGCTTTAAAAAAAAAAAAGGTGCGGCTGCCATGAATTGCTTGGTTTTCTTTCTTCTTGTGCAGATGTTCGTAGTACCACCCCTACCCCTGTACACATTGAGTCCATTAAGGCCCAGGTAAATGTCTCATCACATCAATCATCATGTTTCCAGCTAGAGCCAAGCTTGAAGGAGCGGCTGCCAGGATTTAATTTTTCTTTCTTCTGGTGCATGGATTTTCGTATTACCCAGGCACTTTGGCGTCCATTAGGCTCCAGGGAAATGTTATCATCATCATGTAGCCGGCGTAGCCAAGCTTGAAATGGTGGCGGCTCCCTGATTTTTTTCTTTTCTTCTTGTTCTATGCTAAGTCACCTGGCAAATGTGAAGCCAGTAGGGCACCAGAAAAACTGTACCTCGTCCCTAAACATATGGAGTTTGCTAACGTGTCAGGGTATTTGTTCGCTGTCCTTAGAGAATGCGATGGTTAGCTTGCTCTCCGCTTCGGTATGTATGTCAATGTCGAAGGGATGGATTGGAGTAGGGTTGGGTTGTTTTTTTTTGTTGTTGTTGTTGTTGTTGTTGTTGTTGTTGTTGCTGTTGTTGTTTGTGTTTTTGCTTTCATTGTTTTTGTTTGTTGTTGTTGTTTGTTGTTTGTTTTGTTTGTTTGTTGTTGTTGTTGTTACTTAAGAACGCTATGGTAGCTGTTCCTCTCTGTACATATGTCCAACTTGCCAAAGAGTTGGAATGTGCGGTTGGTTTATTGTTGTTGTGGTTGTTGTTGCATATATGAGAAGGGTTGGTGATATAAGTCTATGTACTGTGTGATGTGTGTGTGTGTGGTGTGTGTGTGTGGTTTGTGCGTGGTGTTGTTTTTGGGTTGGTGATATAGGTCTCTGTCTGTGTGTGTGTGTGTGTGTGGTGTGTGGTGTTGGTGTGTGCGTTGTGTGTGTTGGGTTGTGATATAGGCTATGTCTGTGTGGTGTGTGTGTGGTGTGTGTGTGTGGTGTGTGCCGTGTTGTGTGTGTGTTGGTGATATAGGTCTATGTTGTGTGGTGTTGTTGTGGTGGTGTGTGTGTGGGTGTGTGCGTGGTGGTGTGTGGTTGGTGGATTATAGGTCTCTTCTGTGTGGTGTGTGTGTGTGTGGTGGTGTGTGTGGTGTGTGCGTGGTGTGTTGTGTGGTTGGTGTATAGTCTGAATGTCTGTTTGGTGTGTGTGTGTGTGTTGTTGTGTGGTGTTGTTGTGGTGCGTGTGTGTGTGTGTTGGTGATATAGGTCTATGTCTGGTGGTGTGTGTGTGTGTGGTGTTTGTGTGTGTGTGTGCGTGGTGTGGTTGTTGTTGGTGATATAGGTCTATGTCTGTGTGGTGTGTGTGTGTGTGGTGTGTGTGTGTGGTGTGTGCGTGGTGTGTGTGTGGTTGGTGATATAGGTCTATGTCTGTGTGGTGTGTGTGTGTGTGGTGTGTGTGTGTGGTGTGTGCGTGGTGTGTGTGTGGTTGGTGATATAGGTCTATGTCTGTGGGGGATGTTGTATTGTCTGTGGATATATATATATATATATTAAGATATATATATATATATAGGGTTATCATATATATATATATATAGGGTTATCCAGTGCACTATTAGGGCTAATATGTTCACCGTAGCCCTATAGGCCGAAGCCTAGATACATGTATATGTCTGTGGGTATATATATAGGGTTGTCAAGTACAATATTGTACAGATATATTGCATAGGACTATATCGCTATATCATATGATAAAATCCAACCAATATCCACGAATATCATAATATATCGCACAATATATCGTACAATCTCTTTCTATATATCTCCCGATAATCTTTGGGAACCGCTATATGCTAACGCCTGTGGGGGCGTGGTATTAAGGAAACCCATCGTACGCGGTAGAGAACGGTCTACCACCTCGACTGGTAAGCTACATCGGTTGACAACACCTGCCACCGCTCTGGGTGACTTGTAGGGTGAATCGAACCGCCGGACCCATCTTAGTTTAAGCGATTTGTGTACCACTAGCCAATCGTATCACTGAAACAGCTACGCACACACTCACCACAACACAAAGGAAGATGCCGCTGCCGCCACAGCAGTCTTCAGCAGCCACGGCATCCTCATGGTGGAAAACATGCATGTGAGCTTGAGTCGGGGGGGGGGTGCCAAAAACACTCATCTTATATTGAGGCTTGGTGGAACATAAGTAATCTGCACGTGAGAGTGAGGGTATGGTGACATCCCCCCCCCCCCCCCCCCCCCCCACACACCACAACCCCCACCATACACACACCACACACACACCACACACACACACACACACCCACCAACCCCCACACACACACACCCACACACACACACCCACCCCACCACACACACCACACACACACACCACACACACACACCACACACACACACCACCACACACCACACACACCACACACACACCAACACACACACACCACACACACCCACACACACACCCACACACACACACCCACCTCCACACACCCACACACACTACACACACACACCCACACACACCCCCACACACCACACACATCCCCCACTCACCCACCACACACCCACACCCACACACACCACAAACACACACCACACACACACCACACACACCAAACACACACACCACCACACACCACCCACCACACACACCAAACACACCCACCACACACACACCACACACACACAGCACCACACACACACACCTCACACCACCACACTACACGCCTCCCACACCCCCCACACACACACCACACCACACTCACACACACACCCCCACACTCACCACCCACACCCACACACATCACACACCCCCACATCACCACACACACCCACACACACACACACACACACACACACACACACACACACACACACACACCACACACGCCACTCACCACACAACACTCACCACAACACACCACACACACATACACACACACCCCTCTAGGAATTGCCTTAGCAGAAGTGTCAGCATCTACGGACTGAAACGGGCTAATTGTGGACCTCTACTTCATTGACACCCATAGTCATCTTTCTCCGGTAGATAACGTTGCTCATCTTGCATTTCTCTGCTGCTGTATGTGCTATATTGCTGAATTAAATGATGAATGTAGAACGAAGTCAGGGCCCTTGTCAGCAAAACGATTGTTTGGGCTTCAGTTAATCGATTATTTTTCTGTGTAGCCCTTCCTGTCACAGTTGGGCAAGTCTCTTAAGCCTATTTGGCCTACCCCTATACATACATATAGGCACATATATATATATATATATATATATATATATATATAAACATACAGGGATTTTCGCGAGCTGGCGCTGGCTGGCTTTCAGTTTTTTTGTTTTGTTTTCGTTCGGGCGGCCGACTTTCCACACACAGCTCCCCACCCATCCAAATTCCAAAATGTCGACAGAGCAAATGTACTCATTTCGTGTCGATATCTGTATCTATCTTTTTCCGCATCCGTTCTGTGCGCCTCTTCAGACCAACTATGGAGCTCAGATTCACCGTCTATAATCTATTGCTTCTTGATGCGCGAAAGGCGAGCTCTTCATCAGCGCGAAAGACAAGCTCTTCATAACGACGAGGACAGGAGCGATGCAAACCAGCGTTGACGTTTAGAACATGCTGCTAACCCACAGCAGTGCACGACTTACAACCAGACCAGGCGAGAAGCTCATGCAACCAGTCCTGAAAATCAACGCCAGGTTAAAAAGGTAATGATAAGGCCTGGTGGGGCCTGTTAAGGGAGCCTGTCGTACGCGGGTAGGGAGCGGTCTTCTACCTCAACTGGACAAGCTACCATCGCGGTTGACAACGACCTGCAACGCCAAGAGGGACCAAAGGGGGAATCGAAGCCCCGACTCTTCATTCTCAAAGTGTTTTGGTCTACCACTAGACCAATGTAGATCACTGAAAGGGGCTACCCCAGGTTAATAATCAGACAAGGGGTGAACCTCATGCTGTCAGGTAGGCTGCCGCGCCCAATTCGCAATTGATTTGTTATCATCCTCTGCACCAAAGTCATACCATCGCATTGTCTGGTTGGCAGGCAATTATCGCGATATATTTTTGAATTTCTTGAGACCTCCACTGGCATTACCTACCCTACGCGATATGGCCCTTGCACCCCTCATCCAATATTTTTTCATTGTTGCAAGCATTGATACATCGTTTTCTGAGCATGTTGCGATAAAAGACTGGCTGGAACTTCCTGGTCAAAACAACAGCACCAGACCCAGCGATGTTACGCGCAAAGAAGAAGCTGCAGGTATGTCGCTTTGCGAATTGTGATTGCGCACGCCCGGTTTTATCAGCGGGATCGGCTTTCGCAAGTTGTTGGCAGGTTGGATCCACAGCCTGCTCTTTATCCACTTCGTATTTCTGCATGATATAGGCCCACAGCTGGAGTGATAGGGATGAGGTAGGGAGAAGGGGATTACGCGTGCGTGCCGGTGGTTGGGGGAAAAGAGAGTGGGGGGGAGGGTCGAGGTTCACCCACCCTGGGTGGGGATGCCTGGGGCAAGGGGAGGGGGAAGAGAAAGAAAGTGTGTACTTGGGGTGGGGTGAGGGGCAAGGAGGGATCCAGAAATGTGTGGACGCTGTGGGTCTGTCTTGGTTTGAGTTGGAATAGTATGTGTGTGATACAGATGGGTAGGGGGGTACTTGAAAGCACGTAACCTGTTATATTACCCAGACCAGAACCCAGGGCCTGGATGGGGGGTGGCCACCGGCCACACGGGCTAACGTACTAGTACATACATACATACATACGTACATACATACATACATACATACATACATACATACATACATACATACATACATACATACATACATACATACATACATACATACATACATACATACATACATACAGGTACTTGAGGAGGTGGAGTGGCATGAGCCAAGGATTCCAGTGTTCAGTAATGTGACTGCAAACTCCATTGATAATGCAAACATGATTCCAGGTGCGACTTGGTCTGTGCTGTATGCTTAGTGACCAACTGTACTGCTAGCTCCATTACTAACGCAGGCATGATACCAGGTGGGACGTGTTGTGTGCTGTATGTGTAGTGCCCAACTGCACTGCTAGCTCCATTGCTTGCGCAGACATGATACCAGTTGTGACTTGTTCTGTGCTTTATGTGTAGTGCCAAACTGCACTGCTAGCTCCATTATTAACGCAGACATGATACCAGGGGTGACTTGTTCTGTGCTGTATGTGTAGTGACCAACTGCACTGCCAGCTCCATTGCCAGACCCTAACCCCATAACCCTAAACCATGAACCCTAAACCCCCTTCTGTCACCAGCTCTGCCTTTTTTTTAATCCTTGGTGGCGCTGGTTTATGTACGGGGTCCCACCTCCTTGGGTGAACCACCTGCCGCTAGGTCTTCCTGTTTGTGATATCTCAACCTCACCCACCATCCTACCTACCCTCTCACCCACAATCCTACCTAACCTGTCTCCCACTCACCTACCTACCCAACCACCCACCTACCTACCCAACCACTCACCCAACCACTCACCCAGACACCTACCCACCTACCTACCCACTCACCCACCCTCTCACCCACACATCTACCCACCCACCTACCCACCCACCCACTCACCCACCCACCTACCTACCCACCTACCTACCCACCTACATATCCACCCACTCACCCACCCACTCACCCATCCGCACGCCTACCCACCTACCTACTCACCCACTCACCCACCTACCCACCTACCCACATACATACCCATCCACCCACCTACACTCTCATCCACCCACCTACCCGCCCTCATACATACCCTCTGACCCTCCCACCCACCCACCTACCCACCCTCCTACCTACTCACCCACCTACCCACCTCTCCACATACCTACCTTCACCACCTACACTCTCAGCCACCCACCTAACC
>JACBWV010000264.1:0-35048 GCA_013435795.1 Chlamydomonas sp. ICE-L | reverse complement strand
GGATGATTGGGATGACTATGGGAATTGATATGGGGATGATATGGGATGATATGGATGGATGGATGTGATGGGATTTGGATGGGATGGAATGTGGATGAATGTGATGGGATTTCGGATGTGGATTGGAGGGATTGGGACTAATCGGAATGGGATGGGATGGGATGGGAGGTGCATGGAGGAATGGATGGGATGGGAGATTGGAGTAGGATGGGATGGGATGGGATGGGATGGGATGGATGGGATGATATTGATGATATGGCGGATGAGTATCGGTATTGATATGGGATGATATGGATGATATTGGATGAAAATGGGATGAATATGGGTATGATATGGGATGATATGGAATGATATGGGTGATATGGGATGATATGGGATGATAATGGGGATGACTGGGGATGGGATGGGATGGATGTGGATGGGATGGATTGGATTGGATGGGATGGGATGGGGGATATATGGCTATATTTTTATTATAATGGGTTATATGTGATGATATGGGATGATATGTGATGATATGTTATGTGATGGTGGATGGTGGATGGAATGTGTTATGGATGGACTTACTTGATTATCTTTTTATGATAATGTTATTGACTATGTTATTATGCTTTTCTTACTATTTGCTGCTCTGTGATTATATGTCTGTTCTCTTTTCATTATCTTGTTCTGACTATTTTATTGTCTCATTTTCTTCTCTTTTCTTCTATTTTCTTATCTGTGGATTTATATTGGGATTATATGTTATTAATAGGTATGATTGGTCGGATTGATGTTGTGATTATATGGGTATGATATGGTATTATATTGGATGAATATTTATGATTGTGAGATATGGTGACTTATTGGGGATGATATTGGATGATTAATGGATGATATTTTATGATATGGTGATGTTATTTTATTACTATGGTATATGATTTGCGGCTATACTTGTTAATATATTTTATGAGTATGGTATGCCATATGGTATGATATTGGATGCTCTTTGATTGTATATGGAAGGTGTCACTTGTTATTGTTCTTGTTTACACTTGTGTATGTTTGTTTTTTTTCTGTTTTATTTTGTTATGGTTTGTATTTTTGGAATTGTATTTTATATTTTATTTTCTTCTCGCTTGTAGTTTTCTTTTCTTGGTCTTTTGCTTGTCTCGTTTCTATGTTTCTTTTCTTTTCCTCTCTGTCTTTTCTTTGTATTTCTGTTATCTTTCCTTTTTCTTTCTTCTCTGTTCTTTTTCTGGTATGGTAATGGTATTGTAGGGTATGTACGAGATGGTACATGGTAATGGTATGGTATGGTATGGGTATGGTATGGGCTATGGTATGGTAATGGTATGGTATGGTATGGTATGGTATGGTATGGGCGAGATCGTGGCATCGGGATGTGATTTGTTTTGTATTGGATGGGAATGGGATGTGGATGGGGATGGCGGTGATTGGATGGGAACGAGATCTGATGGATTGGATGTGGACATGGGATGGGTATTGTTCATTTGAGCTATGGTTCATGGTATGGTATGTTATGGTCTGTTTATTGCTATGGTTAATTGGTATGGTATGGTTAGGGTATGGTATGGGGACGAGATGGATGGGATAGTGTATGGACGATATGGTATGGTATTGTATGGGTATGTGTAAATGGTATGACTAATTGATGGTCTGTGTATTGGACTTGGTATGATTTGCTGGTTATTGGCTGGTATTAAAATGGTCTGAGATGGGACGACAATGGATGGATGGGATGGGTTGGGGTTTGGGATGGGAATGGGAACTAAAAAGTTTTTGGTGGGAATGGGTAGGATGGGATGGGATGGGATTGGAATGAATGGTATGGGATGGGGGCGGATGGTGATGGTATGGGATGGGCTGGGATGGGATGGGACGAGACCGGAATGGGATTGGGATGTGGGATGGCTGATGGGATGGGATGGGAGGGAAGGGATGGAATTGGGGATGGGAATGGGATGGGATTAATTGGGATGGATGGTGGGGATGGATGGGATGATTTGGGATGATATGGGATGATAATGGGATGAATGGGATGATATTGATTGATCTGGGATATAGGGATTATAGGGGTGAATGGATGATATGTGATGATATGGGATGGGATGGATGGCTGGGATGGGTGGGATGGGAGTGTGTATGGATCGTCCTATGGGATATATCTGGAGTTAGTATTGGGCTGGGAAATGGGATGGTATGGAATGGGGATGGGATGGGACGGGACGTGACGGGTTGATATGGGATGATATGGGATATATGGGTGCTGATATGGGATGATATGGGAGCTATGGGATGATATGGGATGGATCTTGGGATGATAATGGGATGATAAATGGATGAGATGGGATCATATGGTGCATATGGGATTATATGGGATGATATGGATGATATGGATGATGGGGATGATGGGGATGATATGGATGATGGGGATGATGGGGATGATATGGGATGATATGGATGATATGGGTGGATATAGGATTGATATGTGGGACGATATGGGATGATATGGGACGATATGGGATGATATAGGATGATAATGGTGATGATATGGATGATATGGGACGATATGGGGATGTGGGATGTGGATGTGGGATTGTGGATGTGGGATGGGATGTGATGGGATGATATGGGATGGGATGGGATGGGATGGGATGGGATGGGATGGGATGGGATGGGATGGGATGGGATGAGATCGGATGGGATGGGATGGGATGGGATTGATATGGTATGGTATGGTATGGTATGGTATGGTATGGTATGGTATGGTATGGTATGGGACGAGATGGTATGGTATGGTATGGTATGGTATGGTATGGTATGGTATGGGACGAGATCGGATGGGATGGGATGGGGTGGGGTGGGATGGGATGGGATGGGATGGGACGGGACGGGATTGGATGGGATGGGATGGGATGGGATGGGATGGGATGGGATGGGATGGGTCACGCATCCCACACTAGATAAATAACTTACTTTGCTCGACATTGTTGCTGCCTCAATCTTGCCTTCTCCCGAACAGTGTTGCTAATGACCACCACCATATCGTCAGCACTGTCAATCTCGTTGTAATCTGGCTTGCCAACAACCTCACGAATACGACCACTTTTTCGAACGTTAGTGTTGGTGATGGTGTCCACATTTGGTTGTGGTGGTGAACTTGGGTTTGAGATTTGACGTGGGATAGTTTGGGTCGAAGTTGGTTTTGAGGGTTGGCATGCTGAAGTATTTGGCTGTTCTATGTCCTCCCCTTCGGGTGCAATAACTGAAAATTGGTTAGTAGTGCATAATATAGTTGGTTTCATCATGTTGCCCACACAATATTGGGTGACAAGCTTTTTCCGCCTCTTCACGTTCTGCACAACGTTCCACTCACTATCAACAACTCTTTCAGGTGCATTGCTTGAGTACGTTGCTAGATCCAATGTAGGGGAACCATGTGCCCTCAATGCAACATCTACTTCTATATTACTTTGAGAACATGACGGTACCAGGGAACCTTGTGGCATGGAGGTTGATGATGAGGGTGAGGGTGAAGTTAAAGTTGGGGTAGGGAGTGCATCAAATTGTGCATATGGCAGTGTATTTGTGGTTTGTTGTGGCTCCATTCGTAGCGCTTGAGGTTGTGCTTGTGTTTGTTCAATTGCATGTGCTTGTGCTTGTGACATTCCCAGCGCCAATGTTACTCTTTGTGCTTGTGAATTTGCAAGTGGCTGTGTAGAATATTTTGTGGTTGCCTTTGCTTGTGACACTTCTGGCACAAGTGGAACATAATGCATAGTACACCTTAAACCTAACGTCAGAATCAGGATTGAATGAATACTCATCAACTACGCGTACAATCCCATCGACCTTTGTCATGTACACATCGACATTAATTTGTAGTACTTTAGCAGCCCACATGAGAGTTACATAATCCATCCACTTACAATCACCAGAACTGTGAACATCCCATGCACTTGTTATAATTGTGTCAATGTACTCTGATTTGATTTTACTCCGAAATGTCATTGCAATGACGGCAGCCTCATCTCCATTTTGGAAATCATTCCATAACAACTTGCTCACTGCTTTGCGCAACTTGCGTGTTGTCCATGTGGTCCATGGATAATGCAACACAAGCATGTACATGAGTGCGTCATACCCACAATCCCCTGGCTTGTACTTGAAGTCGGGCGGATCAATATGCATGATACCGTTAATGTCGATGGGGGTGACCACATAGCTCATGAAGTCAAACTGATCATTAGAGTGCTGCAAATTTGATGTGGCGGTGAAAATGGAGAGTTAGGATGGAACAATTGGGATGCAATTGAGAATAGTTAAGTGTATAAATGTGAAGCATAAGTGCTTAGATGCCATACATTCAAGGAAGAAATGTATATAAACGAGAATACCCATCATCGTTAAACATGTGACGTACTTATATAGCGAGCAACCAACCAATACCCATCATGGTTAAACATTTGACATCATTATTTCCTTGGCATCTAAATTGTTCAAAGGTGGTACATGCATAGGCGAACATGTTTACAACAGCCTGATTGGAAGGTGCCTTGTAATATTCATGTGCAAACTAGGTGTTTGTAAACGCAACAACCCATACAACATACCTGCAATATGTGAAAAGTGCAATGTGTAATACCTATCACATCTAGCATAGCACTTGTTTGGCATCATAATATGATTTCAATGAAGATTAATAGGCGAACATGTTGATTGCAATATGATACGAAGTTTTCCATCCCAAACATTGAACTTAGTTCAATGTACTTCATTCATTGTAATATGTTCATTGTACTTCATTCATTGCACTTCATTTATTGATATACAGTACACGATATAAGTGTGATGATTTGAGAAAGGAACAACAACGAAAGGAAAATGATACGCAATTTATCATCACTAAAAGATGGAGAAATAAAGGGCAAGTATATATAAAAATAAAGAAATACATATGTTAAAGACAAACATATGAAATAGACATATTATGACACACCTTTGCAAAGGGAAGTAATCTTGGTACATGAACGCTTGGGCAAATCCATCCATGCGACACAGTGAACTTTATTTGTAATCCCTGCAAAACATATAAGAGCTCAAGGTACAACGTTCAGAAGATTGTGGTGAGCTATGATACACAAATATGAATCTTAGATGTTAGTTTTATTCCATTATAGCTATCTTAAAGGCACATGCAGTGATTGTTATAGAATGCAACTATGCAAGTAAAATACAAATTTTTAATAGTGCAAGGTGGCCTTGAAGGAGGACAAACATTTAATACATGCAACATGTCATCCTGAAGCTATATAGAAGTACTTGTAATTAGGGATTGCATTCAAATCAATTCTAGTGGGGTTTGCAGTGATACACAAATCTGAATTTTAATTTTGTGTTGTGTGTTGTGTGTTGTGTGCTGTGTGTCGTGTGTCGTGTGTCATATCGTGTCATGTCGTGTCGTGTCGTCTCATCTCGTGTCCGGACCGATATTGAACATTGTGGTGAACCACACCACATTGTGGTCAATCACACCACACCACACCACACCACACCACACCACATCACACCACACCACACCACACCACACCACACCACACTACACTACACTACACCGCACCACACCACACCACACATGAACATCGAAAATCAGGTCGTGGCGGGAAGAATACTTGCCTAGGATGATGATGACAAAGAGGGTGTGCTCGTAATTTCCCACCCAACCTGTTTGTTTCCGTTGACTCCTTCCATCCCCATTCGACCTACTCAAGCCCCTTAAAACCTAGCCGTCAATAAACAATCATCATCACATAGGCATCTCCTTTACCACTTACAATCCTAACATAGCCAACATATTACATCATTGATACCACCAACATCAAAACTACCGCCAACAAACCCGCATCACCACTTGGGATTATGTTATGTATACTTACCTTATTACTACAATCTACGTTGTTGTTGCAATTCTTCGATGTGCATGTCTAATTCTCCAACATGCACGTCGTGTATGTCGTGAATGTCGTGTATGTTGTGTATGTTGTGTATGTAAAGTTTGTCATGCTTTTCGTGTATGTCGTGTATGCCGTGTATGCCGTGTATGTCGTGTATTTTGTGTCGTGTCGTGTCATGTCGTGTCGTGTCGTGTCGTCTCATGTCGTGTCCTGTCCGATATTCAACATTTAGCCATGAATAGGCAACAACCACACAATTACGAGGGTTGCACAACCGATTCAATAATCAAGGTCAATAATCAAGGTCAAACACGCACTATACTTCAATGCACACCTACCACACCACACCATGCCGATTCAATTATCAAGGTAAAACACGCACTATACTTCCATGCTGTTCCCTCCCACGAACAACCCATTCAACTTAGCCTTCTTCCTCGCTTTCGCGGCCAGATTTTTTTCTGATTTCGACATTTAGCAAAGAATAGGCGGCCGCCACACAGTTACGAGGGCAGCACTTGGAGAGCCTATTCAATAGTCCTGGTCGGAACGTAGCCCAACACTCACTATACTTTTAATGACTTAATCAGTCAAAAACTGCGCGAAAACGGATCAGAGGTCCTCACCTCACCGCACCTCTCACCTCTCACCTCTCACCTCACCCCCCTCACCCCCCTCACACCCCCCTCACACACCTGACACACACACCTGACACACACACCTGACACACACACCTGACACACCACCTGACACACCACACCTGACACAAACCGTGACACACACACTTGACCACAACACCTGACCATACACACACCTGACACACACACCTGACACACACACCTCACACACACACCTCACACACACACCTCACACACACACCTCACACACACCGCACACAAACCGCAAACACACCGCCACACACCGCCCCCGACACACGCACACACACCGCACACAAAGCACAACAACTCGCACACACACCAGCACAACACAACCGCACACACAACGCACCCACCACCCCACAACAGCACCAAACACACACCACACTACACACCACAACACACGACCACACACAAACACACATCACCACACCAAACCACACACCACACACACACCCACACAGTACCACCACACACACACCACACACACACCACACACACCACACACACACCACACCACACAAACACCACCCCCACCTCACCACACCACACCCACACCACCAACACACCACACCACACCACACCACACCACACCACACCACAACACACCACACCACACCACACCACACCACACATGAACATCGAAAATCAGGTCGTGGCGGGAAGAATACTTGCCTAGGATGATGATGACAAAGAGGGTGTGATCGTAATTTCCCACCCAACCCGTATGTTTCCGTTGACTCCTTCCATCCCCATTTAACCTACTCAACCCCCTTAAAACCTAGCCGACAATAAACAAGCAACATCACATGGGCATCTCCTTTACCACCAACAACACTAACATAGCCAACATATTACATTATTGATACCACCAACATCAAAACTACCGCCAACAAACCCGCATCACCACTTGGGATTATGTTATGTATACTTACCTTACTACTACTGTCCACGATGTTGCTGCAATTCTTCGATGTGCATGTCCAAGACCTACAAGGGAGCACATAAATAGTATGCGTATAAGGATATTTGTATTATATTTTAATGATTTGAAGAATGCATCGTCCTCTTGGGTGAAGGGATCTACCATACGACATGGGATAATGTCTAAAGATATATGCAGTCGCTTATGTTGTCGAAAAACAAACTTGTTCAAGGTGGCATATTAAAGAAATCAATGGTAATGATTATGGTGATCATAGTCAACCACCTAATACTTCTCTTGTTGTTTACTTGTTGTATCATCGCCAAGTGGGTGCATAATTGAAACCTACTAAACTCCCAAATGTATTCACCTTAACATCCCACTAGGTAACACGGGCATCTTGGAATTCAAACATAGCATGGACAATAATGCTAGGCAAGTAAAGCATGCATTCCATTCCCACAATGCATAAATGATGAAAGTTGAACTTTGATGATGGTGATAGTGATGATGATGATGATGATGATGAAGATGATCATCATGATGATGGTGTTGGTTGTGATGTTAATGTTGGTGATAGTGGTGTAAGTTGGAGATGATGGTGATGGTTCGGGAACATTGTGATGCTGGAAGGTGCTGGTGGAGCCCATCATGTACTTCATTTATCTTGTATTGGGTGCTTGTTGCAACTTATAGGAAGGCGGCTGATTCGAATTCGAGTAGGACCTAGCCATCACGACAGAGTAGGATAGGTTAACGATCCCAGGAAGGCTTCGCGCTAGCAACATAACAATCGCGAAAGACTAGGATAGCTATCCGAGGAAGGCTTCGCGATAGCAAGATTCGGCTTCCAAATCCGTGGAGAGAATCAAAAGCCGACCTGATTCGCGATCCTTCGATGATGCTTACCAATGAAGCTTGCCGATGATGCTAGGAGATGATGCGTTCCGATGTGCTCGCCGATGAAGCTTGATGAAGATGAAAAGAAAAGAAAAGCAGAACGCCAATTCGGCGTGATTAAGGAAGCTGTCCAAAGGGGGTCCTCGGACAACACCATCAAACTGGGGGGTTGGCTAGGGGGGGCGGTACCCCCCACGATAGCCGGTGTCTGTGAGGTGTGCGGGTAAGGAGAAAGTCAAGGGGAATAGTGTACTGTACTGCTGGGCTGGGCTAGGCGGACGATAGTCGTGCCCCACGTGGTAGTGCCATGCAGGCAGGCGTTGTGAGGCTGCAAACCAGGGGCCCCTGCTGCAAACCGGCAACGCCAATGGTCGATGGACGATGACGTGTTCCAAGCACGCGAGGCAAAAGCAACCTCCCTCTTGACTAGGTTCAGAAATCGCTACATCCTTGTTGCCAAGAAGGCAAAAGCTTGAATGCTTCAAATAAACAGTTTGGAAGCGCAGAAACGATACTGCTCGCCGTTGGAAGGATATCCCATGTGCGCCAGTGAGATCTGGTTTGAGTCAAACCCTTTGACACGTGACAAATTATGATTGCATTAGTCATGGCCAGCGAACACGCACATCCAGGCAGAGCGCGAATCTCGCCAACGACAACCCTCGTTTAAGAGTTTTGAAGGGATTGATTGCGTTAATTAACCCCTTTCGAGCGAAGGTGTGTGGGGGGGGGGGGGAGGTGTGTGTGTGTGGGGGGGGGGGGGGGGGGGGGGGGGGGGGGGGGGGGGGGGGGGGGAGCTTGGTACTGGATTCGCTAGCAACTTCGTCACAGGCAGTCAAGATTCGCCAGAACATATTCTGTCGAGGCTGTCCGTATCTAGTCATGGCCAACGTAAATATCCAGATCAAGCCAAATCGCGAATCTCGTCAACAATGACTCTCGGTTAAGTATTCGGAAGGGATTGAATGCGTTAATTAACTCGTTTGGAGCGAAGGGGTGTGGGGGGGGTGAAAAGGGCGGGGAGCGCCACATTCTAGAACATCGCTCCAATGGTCGATGGTCGATGACGTGTTCTGGAGGTCGTTAGGTCATGAGCAGGATGAGGCTCGAACGTGCTCACTTGCAAGGTATGGACGTGCGCGACGGCGTGGCCCACGTGTAAAGCAAACAATTCGCACCCCGATCGGTGTGGCCGCCATGTTGCCACGCTGTCCCAGTACCGCAGATCGTCGAACGTTGTGAGGTCGTTAGGTCGCAGCACGATGCTGCAATGTGCTTAATTCCAAGCTCCGCCAGTTCGTGAGATGGGCATGTAATCGTTTCACATAGAACTGTTCATTGTGCAAGCTAGCAAGGCTGGAATCATGAGCATTACGTGTACTAGAAGTACCATAGTTGACGTGGCTTTCCGTAGGCTCCCGTAGGCCCACCCCACGCACCCGGCCCAGCGGCTGAGTTGTGGGTGAAATCCGTGCTAATAATAGCTCAAGTGCCCTAGGAGAATGATCCGTTCATTGTCTGAGCTTAGGGGAAAGATTCTGCAACTGTTACTTTATGCTGATGACCTAGCTATAATGGCAGAATCCCCGGCAGATATGCAAGCGATGCTTGACTGTCTGAGAGATTTCTGTGAGGCTACTAAGATGGCTGTGAATATAAAGAAAACTGAGATTGTCGTTTTCAACAAGCAATTCTGTGATGAGGCCCGCATGGATCCTGATTACAAATTTGTCTATGATGGAGCACAACTTTCTACAAAGTTATATTTTATCTACTTGGGATCCCTCTTTGTGGATGGTGACTCAAGCAATCGTGCAAAAGCTGCTTTTTCTAGGATGCTCACTAAGGCCCAAAAGGCACACCACATGCTCCGTAGGCGATGCCATACTATGGAGATATACAATATTGATATTCTCACCCACCTGTTTGATTCTCTTGTACAACCTATCCTGAATTTTGGCTGTGAGGTGTGGGCTCCTTCTATTCTGAACAACACACTTATCTCAAATGACCATGCTTGTGAGAAATGGCATAGAGGTATACTTAAACAAATGTTGGGTGTTTGCCAATCTACTACATCTAATATTATCATGGAAGAGCTGGGTAGAACCCCGTTGTGTTTTGCTTGGCTTAAACAAGCTTTGCGCTTCTGGAACAAGACCATACATAAAGAACCTGAGGATCTCATTAGAATGGCTCTTGAGGAATCTTTTGACTCCAACACTGGCTGGGTTCATGACTTGCGTTGTGCTCTCCACAAGCTAGGATCCAGTAAAAACATCAACATTTTGGAGGCTGTCGATGTCGAAGGTATTATGTCTGAAGTTTTTGAGTCATGGAGGTTTAAGTACCCAAGTGACACCAATGCAGTTAGAGACATCCCTGATGAGAGAAGGGTTGGCTTTAAACGCCTCCGATACCAAAAATGGTTCGCAGCCAACAGCAATGATGAGAATGGCTTGATTCCCTTTACATCCGCCTTACATAAGCAGGATCAGATTCGTTCTATAGCACAGTTTAGAATGGGTTCCCATTGGCTGAACACAGAAAGAATGAGGGTGGTGGATAGAGCACACATCCCTCGCTCAATGAGACACTGTCAAATGTGTGGGTTCCAAAAAACTGAGGATGAAATGCATATGTTTGAGTGCCCTTTTTATAATGATATTCGCCTCCGCTACCAGAAGCTGTTTACAGATATTTATAGGCATGTCCATGAGGATACCAACTTAACCGTATGGAATGTGGAATTCTGCGATTCCACATTCAGAACCTTTATGAATGGAAATGGCACTAAGTCTTTTTGGAGCAACCTAGCCGACTATCTTTCTACTTGTAGAAGAGCAAGACAGGAAGCCCTGGACTGCTTAGTGGCACAGTAATTTATCATCCCTTTTTTTCTTCTTCTTGTGACTTCTCATTTGTTAGCTTCTTACCTCCGCCACTGTAAATGGTTGAGATCTGGGTCCGGCTCTAAGGGGTTTAATACCTACGCCACCAAAACGGTGGTTGGGAGTTTGGTTTGTTTGTCCTCGACACACCCCTGATGTAATGGGGTTTTTTGCTTTGTGGGTGCTTTTTCTTTTTGTTTAAAGCACAGAGTCTCATACACCCTCGCGGTGTCAAGTAGACTTTAACATGTAATGTAATTGTGATGCTTGCATGTTTCGCCTCGATTTTTTGACGACAATTCCATTCCCAAACCTATGTATGCGCACATGATTGGATGGTACGAATTTGAAATGATGACAAATGTTACCCAATAATTGTCGCTTTTGGCCCAAAAAGCACAAACCTTAGCTCCTTTTCTTGAATTGCGATGCTCATATGTGGTCTCTTGAGAATATCTCCGGTATCAATAAGTCTTATAATTGGGATGTCTTATATAATGTTTTGTTTTTTTGTGATTTGAAGTGAAACCTGAAAAGTAGGTTGTGACACACACACACACACACACACACACAGTTTTGACAGGCTAATCCCTCAATCAAAAATAAAGGGCGCCTGCAGGCGCGTCCCGAATGAAAATGTTTATATTATCATGAATTTAATTAAAATTTTAATTGTATAATTCTATTAATATATAATTGTCTAATTAATTAAATAAATTATATTAATTAATGAATAACATGATTAAAATGAATTAATTGAATTCTTTAAATCGATTGATTAATTAAACAGCAGTTATTAATTAATTAATTGATAACATAATTGATTTTATTATATTTAATTAATTATTAATTTAATTGTATTAATTAACGAATTAAATTGTATTTAATTAATGCATTTGATACACTCAAAATTGAATTGTATTGACTTCAATTGAATGCATTAAATTGATTTGAATTGTATTCATTTTGATTTAATTTAATTGAATCGATTGATGAAGCTTTGTTTACTACTAAGTAAGGACAATTTACATTTTTACGCGTTGTTAAATTCGAAGCAATATTAAACGTGCCTGGACTGTCATGTATATTGCCTTTATTGGCAAGCATTTGATGCACACGGAAAGTAACCAATCAGAGGTATGGTTGTTTTGGGGGATTTGTTCGGTCAGCCGCAATACCGCATACAAGCTTGATGTGGCTTCATTCCCCACATTTCTGGCAATCAATTCGAAAACCCCAGGACACGAGCCGCTTGTTGCCTCGTACAATATCGTAATACGAGACCGCAGCGTAATATGCGGTCTGGCACGTGTTTTGCCAATGAGGTTGTTGAGTCAGCTGGGCGTGTCCCTGGCGTACGTAGGATTGAACACATAGTCTTGACAGCCTAGACAAGTGGCATCTGAATTATGTTCAACCACTGGCATTCAAACCACTAAGCAACTTAACCCTGAACACATTAGAAGTCATGGGCAGGACATGGGGCAAAGATATGCAGAATGCGAGAAAGTGAGAGGAGGGAGGCTGGGAGTTTCAAAAGTAGTGGAGTAAGTAGGTCCTCATAGCGGAATAAGGTACATTACATTTGACAACTTGTGTGCACGCAGATACACACACATCTGGCTATCCATGCACTGCCACACAGCACGGTGCATGCAGAGACACACACATATGGCTATCCATGCACTTCCATCCACACAGCACTGTGCACGCACATACACACACATAGCTGGCTATCCATGAACTACCTCACAGCACTGAGCATGCACATACACACACATATGGCTATCAAAGCACTGCCACAAAGCACTGTGCACGCTCATACACACACATTTGGCTATCCATGCACTGCCACACAGCAGTGTGCACACACATACACACACATACCTGGCTATCCATGCACTTCCAGGAAGCACAATGCATGCACTTACACAAACATCTGGCTAACCATGCACTACAAGACAACCACATGCAAACACTCAAGCATGCACACACAAAACAACTGGCTACACATACACCGTCGCACAGCCATGTGCTAGTATATACACACATATGGCTTTCCATGCACTACAAGACAACCCCATGCAAACACAAACACACTCAAATACACACACATGCATGCATAATTCAAATGGCTATCCATGCATTGCCACACAGCACTGTGCACGCACATACACAAACATATGGCTATCCATGCACTGCCACACAACACTATGCACGCACATACACTTACATCTGGTTATCCATGCACTGCCGCACAGCACTGTGCACGCACATACACAAACATATGGCTATCCATGCACTGCCACACAACACTATGCAAGCACATACACTTACATATGGTTATCCATACACTGCCACATAGCACTGAGCAAACACATACACACACATCTGGCTATCCATGCACTGCCACATAGCACTATGCACGCACACACACACACATCTGCCTATCAATGCACTGCCACACACCACTGTGCACGCACATACACACATATGGCTATCCATGCACTGCCACACAGCACTATGCACGCACACACACACACCTCTGGCTATCAATGCACTGCCACTCAACACTGTGCACGCACATACACACACATCTAGCTATCCATGCATTGCCACACAGTACTGTGCATGCACATACACACACATATGGCTATACATGCACTACAAGACAACCCCATGCAAACACTGACACACTCAAATACACACGCATGCACACACAAAACAACTGGCTACACATACACTGTCTCAGAGCCTTGTGCTAGTATATACACACACATCTGGCTATCCATGCACTACAAGACAACCCCATGCAAACACAAACACACTCAAATACACACACATGCATGCACAATACAAATGGCTATCCAAGCACTACAAGACAACCCGTGCACACACAAACGTACCCTGACACTCAAGCGTGCAAACACACAAACGAACAACTGGCTGCAAATGCACTGCCACACAGCACTATTCATCCCATATACACACACCTGGCCATCAATGCACAGTAAGACAGACCCAGGCACATGCACACACAAGTGGCTACACATGCACTGCCACACAGATATGTTTCCGTACACAGATACACACACCCGGCCATCCATGCACTACAAGACAATCCCATCGACACACACAACCCAATCAGACACTCATGCACACGCACACCAGGCCATCCATGCACTACAAGACAACCCCATGCACACATTCACACATACCCAGACACTCACACACGCACACACAAGGGGCTACGCATGCACTGCCACACGGCCCTGCTTACATACACACACACACCTGGCCGTCCATGCACTACAAGACAATCCCATCGACACAAACAACACACTCAGGCACTCACCCACACACACTGGCTATCCATGCACTACCCCATGCACACACACAAACACACTGACACACCTTCAACACACACATAACTGGCTATCCAACTGCAGCACAACCCACCCACAAATACTGAAGCACGAACTGCAACACCACATAACACCAAAACCAAGTGCCCCAACCCCCAACCCCAATCACACCACCACCACTAGGCTGATAGGCCACCCCTAAACTGTATACCTCACTTGCATCAGACCAACCATGGTAGCCCGTGTTAGCTTGGCCAAATTCTGGTGCCTCGTAATGTGTTTGCGCGTAACAGGGGGGGGGGGGGGGGGGGGGGGGGGGGGGGGGGGGGGGGGGGGGGCAGCGAGCAAAGAGGCTGCCTACGCTGACGAGCTTCAGCTAGCGATTTCAATGAAAGGGTGGTAGGAGCAAAGAGGACGGCAAACTATATTCTTAAAAAATAGAGTTGGAATAAGTAGCTTAATCGGAAGCGTTGCCGGCAGGAAATAGTAGAACAAGAGTTACGCACTCCAATCGGCAGCAAACAATTCGCATCCCGATCGGTGTGGCCGCCATGTTGCCACGCTGTCCCAGAACTGCAGATCGTCGAACGTTTCTAGGTCGTCAGGTCGCAGCACGAAGCGCCAACGTGCTCACCTGCAAGCTCTGGACGAAACATGAACATTACGTGAATTAGAACTAGAAGAACCATAGTTGGCGTGGCTTCATCCCACCCGGCCCAGCCCACGCACGGCCCTGCGGCTGAGCTGTGGCTGAAGTCCGTGCTAAAAATAGCTCGAGTGCCCTAGGTGACTGTTTCGTCCATTGTGATGCTTGCATGTTTCGCCTCGATTTTTTGACGACAATTCCATTCCCAAACCTATGTATGCGCACATGATTGGATGGTACGAATTTGAAATGATGACAAATGTTACCCAATAATTGTCGCTTTTGGCCCAAAAAGCACAAACCTTAGCTCCTCTCCTTGAATTGCGATGCTCATATGTGTTCTCTTGAGAATATGTCCGTTATCAATAAGTCTTATAATTGTTATATGTTGTATAATGTTTCGTTTTTTTGTGATTTGAAGTGAATCCTGAAAAAGTAGTTCGTGACGGACGGACGGACGGACACACACACACACACACACACACACACACACAGTTTTGACAGGCTAATCCCTCAATCAAAAATAAAGGGCGCCTGGAGGCGCGTCCCG
The DNA here is from genome assembly GCA_013435795.1 of Chlamydomonas sp. ICE-L. NCBI lineage: Eukaryota > Viridiplantae > Chlorophyta > Chlorophyceae > Chlamydomonadales > Chlamydomonadaceae > Chlamydomonas > Chlamydomonas sp. ICE-L. Next base: position 19,158 of record JACBWV010000264.1, on the reverse strand, counting down.
AATGAAAATGTCTTATATTTGGGATATCTTATATAATGTTTCGTTTTTTTGTGATTTGAAGTGAAACCTGAAAAGTAGGTTGTGACGGACACACACACACACACACACACACACACACACACACACACATTAAATAAAGGGCGCCTGGAGGCGCGTCCCGAATGAAAATGTTTATATTATCATTATATTTGGGATATCTTATATAATGTTTCGTTTTTTTGTGATTTGAAGTGAAACCTGAAAAGTAGGTTGTGACGGACACACACACACACACACGGACATTTTTGACAGGCTAATCCCTCAATCAAAAAATTTGTAATTTTTTTCATTCGGGTATTTTTTCATTCGGGTATTTTATAATTTTTTTCATTCGGGTATTTTGTAATTTTTTTCATTCGGGTAAAATCTGGAGATTTTTTTCATTCGGGTATTGGGGGGGTCAAGAATCAATGTAGCATGGCATGGCATTAATTTTCAACTTGGTGGCCTGTAAGGCTAATTAACTTATTAGCTCACTGACTTCCCGAAGTTCCCTTGAGGCAGGTGCAGCAACTCCCGAGGCTAAAGTTGCCACTGCGCAACATGCAGGAACTAGTGCGAAAGAGTAGATTTCCTTGTCAAGCACAATGCGCTAATGCATTGTAGACATGCTCCAGGTCCCTAGATTGAGTCCACAAGACAGTAGGGAGTCCGCGTCCACAGGCCGCAACCCTGAGATACATACGCTAAAAAGTGCCCTCCAAGGTAATCCGCCCCCGACGGGAATCGAACATGGGTCGCTTAGATTTCAGGCCAGTCAGAGTAACCGGCTGATTTGACCGGCGATCTTGGGAAATGTGAAGATTTGAGGATGTGAGGGTATGAGGAAATGAGGATTTGACGATTTCGCGTGATTATCGCATAGGTCTGTCCCCCTTAGGGAGCCGACCAACTGCTTTGCGACTATTGGACGTGCGAGGCTTTGCATGTACTGGTGTTGTGACTATTCAACTTGCTTTGCGACTTTGGAAATCCGCAGCCCTGAGATCCGTACGCGAATAAGTGCCCTCAGAGAAATTAACATGGGTCGATTCCATGCGAAATAAGTCGGTTTAACCGTTTCTTGGGAAATGTGAAGAATTTGAGTATTTGAGTATTTGACGATGTGACGATTTCGCATAAGTATCGCATTGGTCTGTCCCCCATGGGGGGCCGAGGGCACTTAGGGAAGAGCGAAAACCGCGAAATGTAGGAGAAAGGCCCGTTTTGCAGCGGAACAGCAATGAAATATAGGAGAAGGGTGGGCGAACGATCTCGGCTCAGCGCAGATCATCGATTCCGCTAGTCACCCAGAACTTTTCGAAGACTGAAGCGTGGCCAATGATTTCTCGATTGCTCGTTAACTCATGAGTTTTAATACGCGGCGAGCTATACAACCTTCTGTCACTCGTGGGTTTCGTAGCAACCTTTAATAAGCGGGGTCATTCTTGCAAACCTGCGAAGGTTAGCCATCGATTCCAAGATAGGATGAACAATTCGGCAACGGAGTATTAGCTCGAACTGCTTTCTAAGGGAATAGCTTTCATCGAGGAAATGTGCGCTCGAAGGCATCGATGTGCTTTCGCTGCAGGCGACAAATGAGGCGCTAATGTAGGGCGAAACAAGGGTGATATAAATCCCTGTGATGAAAGCTGAAGTCACACGGAAGTATTAGTGTAACCGAGTCTAACTGCGGGAAGATTCGATGACCCCGCGATGACATGTTAGTGCTCGTAGTTATTTTGGTAGGTGTTTTCGCTGAGTTTCTTTCCACGTACACTTCGCCAAGGCGGATTGGTCGCGGCATGGCGAAATGTCTCCCAAGTCTAAGGCATTTCGCCTTACTGCGTCTACTCCGCTGTAGGCGGTTTAAGTACGGCTGACCTGTACGTGGACCTGTGTAATCTTAGGGCCATTGCAATATTTGACCAGGTCTATCGGCTTGCAAACCACGCAAACCCTCAGTCTATCTCTCATAGTTCCTCCCTCATCACTTGGGTAATGTCGGCCTCGCTTCCCATTGTTCTTTGTGCTGCAATTGTAATTCCGGCGGCCTGATTTCTTTCCTCCTTTCTTTTCTGCTTTCTTTTCAGGATTACTGCGTCACACCCTTCGGCGTGGACTAGTGCAGCAGCGCGAGCTAGTGCTTCCGATCTGTTGTTTAAAATATGACCTTACATCGCTTCCGTTGCTGCTCGCAACCGATCCGATCACGTTAGACCTGTGCAGGTAGTCATTGCATCTGATGGAGGCCGCGTATCTTGCAGCCAGCAGTCCGCATGGAATAGCTGCGCTGTAACGGTACAGACTCCTTCACAGGCTCTGACCGTTATTAGACCTTTAGGTACAGTCATACCTCTGGTCTAAGTAACAGCGTACGCACGAAGAGACAGTACTTCCTCATGTATTGCCTCTCTCACAAGCACGCCTGCCGGCTGCCTTACAATATCGGATTGCTCTCTTCACGGCCATCATGATTATACCTAGTGACGTAGTATCCTATAGCTACTAGCTAGACCTCCGAACCTTATTCTAATCTCCTTTCATTCTAGCTAATAACTCTTCTCGTGTACACAACCCTTCCGCCGTTGCTTCTGAGCTGTTACACTGGTTACGGAGCTAGTCGCGCTTCCAGCGATTCGCGCTTACCATTGCGCAACTCCACGTTTTCAGATTTCCGAATTTCACTTTCGTTCAATTTTCGCTCTCAGTTTCCTCTGCTTCTCTCCTTTCCTTATCTAGTATTAGTCTGCGGCAGGGCAGCTAAGCGGACCGCATCTGCATCGAAGGCCGAGGCCAATTTGAGAGTCCGCACTGCGGCTCCAGTCCCCCCCCCCCCCGGGTATCGCCGAAGCTCTAGGGTTGGATCTTATCCCCCCAGTTGCTATATCGCTGAGACAGAGGTCACCCCTGTATCCGATACGCTCATGACTGATGCTCCTCACGGACCATCAGGCGTGCTGCCTCCGAATCTCGGACCATCTGGCGTACTGCCTTCGGGCGACGATCCGGCCGTCGTACAGCTTCGCGTTCGCGGACCATCTGATGGTCCGCAATTCCGCTCGGCAGTTGACGCAGCTTCTCAGCCACCTCACGCAGATCCATTGTCCGTTCTTGATCCGCCCCCTGAGGCAGAGTGCATGGATATCGATTCGGTCCTCGAGTCTGGGGCCGAGGGTACGGAGCAGTCGGTTCCTGAGATGAAACTTTCGGCTGCACGCAAGAGGATTCCTCTCGTGATGCCTCATGCCAAGGCTTCGCAGGCACAATTGGCAGCCAGGTCCCCTCTTCAACTCGTGGTCTATCAGGCGCAGCAAGCCCTTCCCAAGGCCGCGGCCCCACCCAAAGAGAAGAAAGAGAAGAAGTCTAGATGGCGATACGTCCCCTTCCACGATGGCACACACCCTTTGAGTCCCTTCGCGGGTGCTGAGCTTACTGAAGCTATCTCTTCGACTATGGATGCTTTCTTTAGGGCCAACGTGGGCGAGAACATGTTGGCTAATATCCGTGACGCCATGTCCAAGCTGCATGCCGCCCACTTGGATGACCATGGCAAGGCTGATGCCTGGATTGATAGTGTGCCCGCTTCCGTGGATGACATCTTCGTTCGTCTCAACAAGCTGGACGCCAAGCTTGCTGTCGGGCTTGAGAGGGACGCGAAGTATGTTTTTGAGTACATTGTCCTCGAGCCAGTGGCCGCAACCCTCGAGGTTAAGCTCCCTCGTCTCAGGCTGGCGATAAATAAAGGGGTAGTGGGCAATAGAGTTGTGTTTGAACCGTTTGTTCTTCCCCATGCATATGCCAAGCAGACTCCTGCCCCTGCGTCCCCTGTCGTGCCTTCGTCCGCTCCTTCCGCTACCCACAAGCGTGGAAGAACTTCGCGGACTACCAAGTCTCGGACCACTCTCACACCCCATGCAAGTTCGAGTAAGTCGAAGCGACCTACCCCATGTGGGGATAGTCCGAGTTCGGACTCTGAGGAAGGTGAGAGCAACATTACACAATCCTCCTTGCCACCTTCTGAAGCCGATTCTCTTCGCACAACTTTGGACTCCATGACGCGGACCACCCCAGGTACGTAGTCATCACAAACTGTCCCTCGCAAGTCTGCTGGGTCCTCTGCCATTCTCCCCCCTCCTCCTATAACACCGGCGGTTCCCAATCCATCGGCCCCTCGCCAGGTAGGTGATTTCGGGTTGAGTAAGAAAATTACTGAGCTCAGAAAGGAGCTTCGCTCCTTTCCCACTGACGAGAAAATGGGTGACCTGGACGGACGCTCGAAACTCAGACGCTGCAGGGTTGCGGTTGAGACTGTGCTTTCCGTGCAGTTTGGTCGCGATGATGTGGATTCTTTCTCTCATGTCGTTCCTCACTTGTCTGCCGCCCTGCACGGCTCCCTTAAGCGCACTTACGATGACACATACGCTAATGGCGAATTTCTCGGGTTTGACTGGCTTGGTATCCTCACATGGATCCAGTCACTCTTGACTCCTGAACATTTCACTGAAGCCGAGTTGGCGATGACACTCTTGCACGAGGGTACTATTCGTCAATTCTCTGGCGCGTCAGTCCAATCTTATTGCCATCGAATTAAATCGGAGTTCCGTTTGGTACCTGACTTGACCCCTAGAGAAAAGCTCAATTTCTTTCGTACAGGGTTGCTAGAGTCCGTGAAACTTGGGTCCTTCTGTCGCCGCGAATCGGGAACTACGTTCGAGACTGTCGAGGAACTGTTCCATTACATCCAAATGGATGAGGCTCGTAGTCTTTCGTCCGCGAAAGGTCAGTCCATAGCGGCTACCTCAGCTAGGAACAGACTCGGGGGTTACGGATTCCCCAACAGAAAGTCCATGGGCAGCGATGGCAAACCCCGGTTTCCAGGCAATACTGAGAGACCGACTGGTCAGCCTCTTGCTCTGAATAGAGTCCACTTTGCTGCCATTCCTTCTCCACCCCCAGCTGATTCCGACTCTGATGATTCGCATGATGACGAAAGACACGTAGGCACTCGAGGAGTAGATATAGACACTGATGACCGACCCGGCAAATCCGCCAGGATCGGTCCCCACTCTAACGGGGGACGAGGTGGACGTGGTGGCCGCTCGGGGCAACCTGCTCGCCCGGCTCATTCTGAAGGTGGTCGTCATGTTCGTGGTGCTTTCGGTTCTAACTCTATCGGTAGAGGGACGGGTCGCGGTTATGGTCAAGGGGCTGGCCTGGGCCGGGGCCACAGTACTATAGGTTCAGGTCAGTCAAGTGCACCGGATTTCAGTGGAAAAGACCCTAATAGCCCCATGCACATGAACAATTCCGTGAGTGTTGCCCAGTCCATTTGGCTCCAACAGGGTTCTCGGTGCTTTTGGTGCTTCCATAAGATGGCTCAGTGCATATCTGATCGTGCGATCCCTGCCGAATGCCTAGTCAGGTATGACCCGAACAACCAATGGCCCGCACTCTCGGACAAGACCTGCCCTGATTGGAAAAGGGATAACAATGGCCCGATTCCTTCTTGGCCCTAGGAAGTTGCCGGCCGGGTCATGACAGTTGGCCCTGACCGTGTAGTCAAAGCAGATACTGTTCAAGACGTGTTCCCTTTAGAACTTACCTTGGCGGCCCAGTTAGAACTTTTTGAGATGTTGGGCTTAACCCCTACCATTGATGTAACGAGCACTAACTGGAAATATTCTCCCTGTCCCTACAAATATTCCACGGAGCATGGCATGCATGTTTCGTTGGCTGGATCTTGTGTTTATGCTCATCCTCTCCCTGCCGATGCAGTCTCCGTACTCGAACATTATTGGGAAAGCAAAAATGACTCTCCATACGAAACGTCCGGTATTTTCGTCCTCCCTAGTCAGGCTAGTTCGGACAAACACGTCTCTTGGTTACTGAAGGGCATGGAACTCCTTAAGGAATACCAGTCGGGCGATAACCACATTAAGCCTCCTCTGGATGGTTCCACTCCTCGGCGCATGGCTACTCAGGTGTGGTATGATCCGCCTGATTCCGAAAAGGCTTGTCTTATGATGAAAGAATGGCACGCGATCAACGAAACCACGAAGGCAGTTTATTTTGGTCCGGAAGAAAAACCCAAGGTCCCTAGTCCGGTTGAATCGCGGACTAAGAAACACTGGTGGAAACGGGTCGACGATCCCAAAGGCAGAGCACTTCAAGATATCGCCCGCCGCCCCACCAAATATAACCGACGGAATCAACATCCCGGCGAGACCAACGCTTCCCCGGTCAAACATAAACGATTGGACAGACTTTATGAAGTCAATACCAAGACTGCCACTGACATGATATTTAATGCACGCTCTGGTTCGAATCAAATGGTCACGTTGGCCGATTCAGGCGCTACGGGTTGTTTGATGGCTCAAGACATGGCTGAGCGGTTAGGCCTGCACATTCGCACATGGGAGCATGGTACCGAAGGTTTCACGTGTGCGAACGAAGGTATCATTGGTATCAATGGTACAGCCACTTTGCCGTTCAGCATTCAGCGATTCAAAGGTTCTGCCCATGTCCATGTCGTCGATAAACTCCCTGGTGGTCTCGACCTCATCCTCGGTTCCGATTGGATGCGTGACGAAAAAGCCATTCTCGATTATGACGACATGCGCCTTATTCTCAAAAAGCATGGTTGTAGCTTGATTCTAGTAAACAGAACGAGAGATAGTTCGGTTCATTCGTTTTTCACTATGGCACTTTCGGGTGATTCATCAGTTGACCCTGTCATTTCTGGTCGTAAGGCAGCAAAATTTTTGAAGGCTGGGGCCAATCACATTATGGTCAACATTCGCGATTGTCGTCCGGCGGACTACCCCGCCTCTAATGTATCAGCCACCGAAACCGCGGACCTTCTGACTAAAGCTGTCCCCAGTTCGGTTCATCTTCCGAACCCACCTGAAGTTGAAGTCGACTTCGAAACGTGGGTCAAAGAAAATTGTCCGGAACATGGAGATCCTGCCCTAATGCCCGCCCATGTGGTCCGATACTTGTTGCGTAAATTCAGGAAAGTGTTCAATGCTCTTCCCATGCAAACTCCGAAGCATCGGGATATTCCTCATGTTATCAAGACGGAGGAAAACGCGTATGCACCTTATCGTCGCAATCGACGCATGAGCCCTGCGGAGACAGCTCTTTGCGAAGAATACGTGGCTGGCTTGTTAAAGCACGGATTCATTACACCGAGCTCTTCCCCCTATGGGGCACCGATTATGATCATTGCCAAACCGGGCGGTGTCGGTTATCGCGTCGTCTGCGATTGGCGAGCGCTTAATAACATTACTATCAAGAACAGGTACCCCCTTCCTAGGATTGACGAAACCATCGATAGGCTGAGCGGGGCTACTATTTTTAGCTCCCTTGACCTCACTTCGGGTTATTACCAGATTCGGATTTCGGACGAAGACGCCCCTAAGACGGCCTTTACCACTCCGATGGTTCAGTACGAATTCAAAGTGCTGGGCATGGGTTTAGCGAACGCTCCAGCCATTTTCCAGGCAGTAATGAACAAGATTTTTGCTCCTTACTTGCACAAGTTCGTGGTGGTGTATCTCGATGATATCCTGGTTTACGGTCGTAATCCCGAAGAGCACGCCGCTAACCTCGAAAAGGTCCTGCAGGTCTTACAAGACGAGGAATTCTATGCGAAATTGTCTAAGTGCACTTTCAACCAATCCGAGATTAAGTTCTTAGGCCACATTATAGGTCGTAACGGCGTCAAGGTTAATCCGAAAAAAAGTAGCTACCGTCCGAGATTGGCCAACCCCTCGACATGCGAAACACGTTCAGCAGTTCTTGGGTTTGACCAATTATTTTCGAAAGTTCATCCAAGGATATTCGTCCATGGCAGCTCCTCTTTCGGACCTTACAAAACTCAAAGGCGATTTTGGAGCAAAATGGACAGCGGCCCATTCATCCGCTTTTTAAGGGTTGAAAACGGCTTTGACTTCTGCCCCGGTTCTCATGCTCCCCGATTTTGACAAGCCCTTCGAGGTTATTTCCGACGCTTCTCTGCTGGGCACAGGCGCTGTTTTACTACAGGATAAACACCCTGTAGCTTACTCTAGCAAGAAATACATCTCTGCTGAAAAGAACTATACTGTGTCGGAACAGGAAATGCTTGGTATCGTCCATGCGTTGACCGAATGGCGTTGTTATTTGGAGGGGTCCCGGATGACATTGGTCACGGACCATAACCCTCTTACTTACTTCGATACCAAGAGTGTCCTCTCTCGTCGCATGGGGCGTTGGCAAGAGACTCTCGCGCCTTTTCATTATACATGGGAGTATAGAGCCGGCCGTAATAACGTGGCTGATCCGATCAGCCGTAATCCTAACTTGTCTACACCAAGCGACCACGATCTTTCGCTCCACCTCATGGTATACTCGCTGTCAGTCACGGAGTGTAAGCCTCGTGTTCGTTCGAAAAAGCCAATTACGGGTTCACCTCTGCCAATCAAATCCATCATGGATAGAATCTTGGAGGGTTACGCGTCTGACCCACTTTTTGCTGCGGGTCACAAACGTCTGCGGGACAAGTTCTCACGCGACGGGTTTTGGTTCAAGAAATCCAAGCACGGACGAGATTACTTGTGTGTCCCGGACAACCGAGTTCTCAAGCAGGACATCATCCGGGAACAGCATGATCCGATCTATATGGGTCATTGCGGTCGCACGAAAACCCTTGAGCTGGTCACCCGTACATTCACTTGGGATTGTGTCACTGACGACGTCAAGGACTTCATCAAACGTTGTCATTCGTGTCAGACCAACAAGCCAGGGAACTTAAAGCCTGGTGGCACGTTGGTCCCGGTCGAAATCCCTTTACAGTTTTGGGATTGTGTTAGCACAGATTTGATAACAGCTCTGCCTCCTACGACTTCGGGTCATGATGCTATTGCCGTTTTCGTGGATAAGCTGTCCAAAATGGTGCATGTCGCACCATGTTCGACTACAGTTTCGTCTGTTGGCTTTGCAGCTATTTATTTGGACACAGTGGTCCGCCACCACGGCATCCCTAAGAAGTTGCTCAGTGATCGAGACGCCCGGTTCACAGGCCATTTCGGCTCAGAACTTCAGCGTCTCATGGGAACACGACAGGCATTTCCGACCGCTTTCCACCCTCAAACCGACGGTCAAACGGAACGTATGAATCGCGTTATCGAGGATATGATTCGCCATCACGTCGGTCCTTACCACGATGATTGGGACCAATCGTTGGCTCTTGTTGAGTTTGCTATTAACAACTCGTGGCAGGAATCTATCCAAAATACCCCATTTCGTGCGTACTTGGGTTATGACCCTCGTACCCCCATGGCCGCTGAGGTAGACTCCAAATGCCCAGCTGCTAAGTCATGGTGGGCATCCCACATTGACCGCCAAAACCATTGCAGAGACTGCCTGAAGGCAGCCCAAAGTAGGCAAAAAAGCGAATTACGACACACGTCGCCGCGAAGTGACGTTTTCAGTTGGAGAACAAGTCCTCATTTCCACCAGAAATATGAAATTCAAGGCAACAAGCAAGCCTAAATTTGTCCCTCGCTGGGTCGGACCATATACAATTTCTGGAGTAGTTGGTCCACGAGACGAAGTCACTCAGGACGTCCGACAGGTTACGGCGTGTCGCCTGGACCTCCCGAAAATGATGAAGCTTCATCCGGTGTTCCATGTCGGCCTTCTCAAACCTTGGCACTCTGACGGTCAACCGCACCTCGGTCAGCCCTTGGAGTTCGACACCGATGGTTCGCCCACTTGGACAGCAGCATGTATCATGCGCCAGAAATCGCGCGTGATTAAAAACTCTTCCAAACGCCGAGAGGAATACCTCATCCGTTGGGCGGGTTACGGTATCGAACAAGACACTTGGGAAAGGACATCAATAAGAAGTCACCCCAGATTGTTACAGCTTGGCTGCAGCGGTCTCAAAGAGACCGCGACTTTTGTACCGGCTCTCGCACGAAACGCAAGAATCCTTCCGTCTAAGGATCCGGAGTTGGCACGAAAGGGATGTTAAATGGTCTCCTCCGGGACCAACTTGAGTTCTGCAAGTATATTTCGAGCCCACGCACGTCTTGTTTGGGTGTTTCACCTTTTCTTTCCCTCCGATAGATGCGGGGTCCGCATCTCTTTAGGGAGGGGGGGAGTGTAACGGTACAGACTCCTTCACAGGCTCTGACCGTTATTAGACCTTTAGGTACAGTCATACCTCTGGTCTAAGTAACAGCGTACGCACGAAGAGACAGTACTTCCTCATTTACTGCCTCTCTCACAAGCACGCCTGCCGGCTGCCTTACAATATCGGATTGCTCTCTTCACGGCCATCATGATTATACCTATTGACGAGCCTTCGAGAACATCCTACATCCCTAACCATACTTAACAACTAACCATACTAGTGACGTAGTATCCTATAGCTACTAGCTAGACCTCCGAACCTTATTCTAATCTCCTTTCATTCTAGCTAATAACTCTTCTCGTGTACACAACCCTTCCGCCGTTGCTTCTGAGCTGTTACATGCGCCCATTGCAGCATCTCGGCTGCTCACCCGACGTTGCGCTGGACACTGACGATTGTGGTGGTCTGTATGTGGAGTGTAATGAGCCAGGAGCATGAATTCAGCTTTAGAGGCCAGCATGATTAAACTAATTAGTTGGCACTGTGCAAAGTAGGATGCTGGGAAAACTTGCTCCCAACTCATATGTGAGTCATACTTCCATCTGTTCTCACCTGGGCTTGTGTTGAGCTTGACACGGGGCCTTACACTCTAGTGTGATCATACACTGCCCTGACTGCATGGTGCACTTGAGCATTGTATCAGGATATACTCCCATGCGTGGCAATTATCCCTTGAGACCCTGCATGAAAGATGGTGGCAGCTTGTATGGATCTTGCATGGTAAGGTCGTCCTCATGTACCTTGATTTCCTTGATGTCCCGTATGCGAGGATTCTTCAGGCGTTATGGTTGAGGAGCACATTTGCCCCTTGCTTCCTGCCCCATTGCACATGCAATGAGTTTGTTTGGCTGACGCACTAGACCCATGTCCATGGCATGCAGCTTGGGTCTTCCTGATCCATTCTGCTTGGTTAACTCAGACAAGGGTGGACAATTCAAGGCTGGGGTACGACCTGAGGTTCGGGTACCTAAGCTTGAGGCAGGCTTTACCTCCAGGGGGATCTTCCGACCAGCATGCCAAAACGACGCAAAGGGTGTAAATAAATGAAACTATGCCTGCCCTCCATTTTGCAGGGACCCATGCCCTGTCTGGTAGCGGTCTGAAGCTTGCTTGTAGTTGCGGTTTCGCAACAGTGTGGCCTAGGGTATTCTGAACGCGGTGTCCATATTGCATGCCTGCCTTTTGTGCACGCATGTCTGCATACGTGCCTGTCTGTCTTCCTCGCTCGAGACTGATTGGCTGCCTGTCTGGATGGTGACAGGCATACTTAACATCATTGAGTGTTTATCTGTCTGATTGACTTACTAACCGAAGAGCTCCAGATATTTGTAAGCTTAACCCAGGGAATGACATTCCGGCTGAATTGCAGGGGTTGTGCAGCTTGGAAGTTCTGGACACAGTGTGTGCAGCACATGGAATAGTGGCTTGGTTGCCTGCCTGCATGCCTTTCTGTTGCACGCATGTAGACTTGCCTGTCTGTCTGTTTGAGCGCTAGGTCATTGTCGGCACAAGAGAAGCCCGGTCCACAACATCCGGGGGTGGGGTGGTGGGGTTCTTCTAACTATCTTCAAATAAGAAGTAAAGGGTGCATCTAAATAAAACTATGCCTGCCTTCATTATTTGCAGGGACCAAAGCTCTATCCGTTGATGGGAATTGTATTCCCTCCCAGTTCTGATGTTCCTTTGTCTAAACACATGAGGCTGTTGGACAACAACGTATGTAATAGCTGAAGCTTGCTATCTAGTAAGTGCGGTTTTGCAACAGCGTGGCATACGGAATTCTGACGGGATAACGTGCCTAAGTCGTGCACATGTGCCACAGTCTCAGTCGCTACCTCTGTCTCTTTATATACGTATGTCACTGCATCTGCCACTGCCCTTGCCTCTGTCACTGCCTCTGTCTCTTTCACTTGACAGCCTCTGCCATTCTCCCTCCCCTTCATTGCTCTGTGACGCACGCCCTGCATAGGTCATCACTTTCCTGCCCCTTTCCATTCTTTCTCTCCTTCATTGCTCTGTAACGCACGCCCTGCTTAGTTCATCACTGTCCTGCCCCTTGCCATTCTGCCTCCCCTTCATTGCTTTGTGACGCACGCCCTGCATAGGTCATCACCAGGGTAATTCAAAGCGCGCGCTTTTGCGCTTTTGAGCGCTGACTTTTTGACCCCCTCTGCGCTTTAAGCACAGTTTTTTGCAACCCCCTGTGGGCGCAGCAAGCAATTTTTGCGCTTTTTGCACTACAAAGCGCAGTTTGTTTGTTTTCAAGCGCGCTAAAGCGCTGGCCAATTTGGCAATTTGAAGTACCTTGGTCATCACTATCCTGCCCCTTGCCATTCTGCTTCCCCTCCATTGCTCTGTAACACACGCCCTGCTTAGATCATCACTGTCCTGCCCCTTGCCATTCTGCCTCCCCTCCATTGCTCTGTGACGCAAGCCCTTAAGCTTTCCGGAGCGATATGTCGTGAGCACTCTCACAGCAGGGAATGGACAAGGGCGTGTGCTTAAAATCGTGATAGCATGTCAGGCGACATGGCAGGTATAAGAAGAGAAAGGCGACAGTACCTCAGGGTACTGCCGCCGGTAGGCTCTGGCCCTATCGGGCAGAGGCACTACAACGGAAGCTTCCAGGCAGAAGGCATGGCGCACTAAGACACTCTAGCTGAACCGGGAGAACCGGTCTATAACATCCCCCCCAATTCCGTGTATTCTTCATTCAGAAGAATTCATGGAATTTAGGAGGTTCAAAGTAAAAGGGAAGTCTAGACTGTAAAATATTCAGACTATGTAATAATGTGATTACCAAGAAGCATGGGGCCAAGCTTGGAAGGTGGTCACACTAGGAGGAGAGCTCAGATGTACATGTTGAGGTACAGAGCAAGAGGGGAATCCTGGTCAAGGATAAAGGTGCACTTCAGGCAAGATACATTTAACATGGACTGGATTCCAGCTTGATAGCTGCCAGGAAGGGTGTCTGGTCAAGCTAGGATCTCAAGCTAGGATATCGTGCTAAGATATCAAACTGCAAGGGGGCGCTGGGGTGAACTCCTAGGAGCTGCAGGAAGCTGCAAGATTAAACAAGATAAAATCTAGATAAGACTGGATTCCAGCTGTGGACCTGCCAGGAGGGTGCAGCCAAAGGCCTTGTCAACTAAGGAATCGGAACGAAGAGAAATACATAAGGTCAGCATACTATTCCCCCCATATTTTGGGGGCTCTTAATGAATCCAAAAATTACGGCGACATTATGAGAAATAGCTGAAGGTAGACATCCCCCGCTAGCTCATAACTATCAGTCCAGATGGAAGGATATGATGAGGTACTTCCAGTATCAGTTATAAGATATAAGAAGGTTGGCTTGACAGTACATATAACTGTCTTTCAGATGGGAGGCACAAGCTGAGAAATCAGATTGAAAACAGCACGTCACTAGAGGCGCCAGAGGTGGCAAGAAAAAACCTAGTCAAGCTGCTGTGTTAGTACATGGCAAGACGGGATTTAAGTTCCTAGAGTGTTCATTCTATTTAAAAAAAAATTGACAAGCAGGTCAGGGGGGTGCACAAAAAACACAGGTGCTGGGAGTCATCAAGGGACAGTAGCCTGGATGCCATGTTGCTGGGGCTGGTGAGAAGCTAAAGAGCTTGTAGGGCCTGCTGGGGACTGCAGGTCATTAGCGTACATCTAGGGAGCTGCTGGGTAGGTAGGAATTGTTGGGAGGGAAAGATGCAGACCAGGATGGCTGCAGATCAGTTCTAAGACAATCATGTAACATGCAGATTTAATTCAGGAAGCGAGGGTATCGCTCATTTTCTGGGGATCTGCATGTGAATGAAGGTCAATGTAATCATTGCGTGGTGAGTGCACATGAAACAGCGGTCCTGCGACCAGATCAGATCAGTGTGAAGTCAGATCATAATACTCAGATCAGTGCATCATGAGTGTGTTAGATCAATGTATTCCCCCCGTGCAGCGAGGGTACCGCTCGCTCACAGCATGAGCAATACACTAATGCATTGCAGTATATCTAGGCACATGTCAGTGAGCATCAGTGAGTGGTTGCACCATTGTACGTCTGTACGTCAGTACATTTGTGCAATGGTGCATATACAAACATCAGTACATGAGAATGCACCATGATCAGATCAGGTCAGAGCAGATCATATATACTGATATACATTAGTCACCTCAGAGGTCAGTGCACGAATTCATATATGATAATGATCAGTCATGATAACGTCAGATCAGAGCAACAATATACAGATCAGTGACCAGAGTGGTACATCTCTTGGGATGGACAGGGCACGTCAGATCATTGCCTTCTACAAATCATACAGATCAGATCCGATCAACGTTATGAGGATTAGTCACTCAGATAAGTACAGATACTCAGATCATTATACCCCCATTCAATATCCCTCCCCTTCTCTAGAGATAAAGTTAGCATTTACCCAATGCCCACAGGGAGGCGCAGAGCCTTGCGGTTCCTATTGTAGTAGGAAGGGTGGGGCATGTACAGCATGCTAGTAGGGGCAGATGTGGTGCAGATGTGGGGAAAGCCAGTGCTATGATCAGTGGGTGGTAGTGCAAGTGAACATGCAACGATGGGTGCATTACTGCAGGTGACGTGAACACTAATCTGTTTCTTGACATCTTCAGGGGGAAGTGGTGGGACAGGTGGTGAAGGGTGTGTGAGACTGAATTTGTCATCCCTACCATTTGTCATTGATGGGATCAGCACTCTAGTGGCGTGGATAGCAGGATGGCGGGCTGTGGAGGGTAATAGCACTGTCATCTGGTGGTGATGAGGTTGATGTAATGGATGGAGTGGTTGCGTGTTTGATGAGTGTGGGTATGTCTCCATCACGTGTACTGGATGTACTTGTGTTGTCACTTTCCCGTGTAGTGGATGTGTGTGCAGATGCATGTGGTGTGCCAGGTGCCATGGCAGTGGATGGAGGAAGTTCCCCTCCATGCAAGTTAGAAAATCCATTCACTGACTGCGCGTGGAAAGGGGGCAGGTGTTTTAGAGGTGGTATCCATGCAATGGTGCTGTCATTGCATAAGCATGAGGATAGAAGAAGTTTTTGTTACAAAGCACGGTTGGTACCAGTCTAGTCTGAATGGGATGAAGGGCAGGTGTGGCTGGGGCCATATGTGGGACGGTGGCATATTTAAATGCGACGGTCGGGGCTGCAAGTGCTATGGCAGGTTCTATGGCATGGGTGACACTAGGAACATCATCATCAATTCTGACTTTAGTAAGTAAGTGATAGGCAGCCTTTAGGATTGTGAGAGGATCAGTTTAGAGGGTGGCATGATCACTATCATCATCATTATCAGTGTCCTCCCCATCTTTGAGAGAACAGTCTGTGAGAGGACAGGGAGCAGCATACTGTGATCTAAAAGACATTATCAAGGCTGCAGTAGCGGGCACAGCGGTGCAAGCAAGAGCAAAGTCGGGACAGGCAGATGAGGTGCGGTTTCGGCAGGTGCGACAGGTAAGGGGTCCCGTTCGAAAAGACGGCGGAGGTATCGCAGTGCTTCTGCAGCATTGTTGGTATGTTGGCTGACTTGGTCGGCCAGGCGTGGAGAAAGACAATCAATGATGTGGTTGAAAGCCACGAGGTTGCTGAGTCCAGTTATCCGAACAGTGTGAGAAGCACGATGGATAGGATAATGCATGCCATTTACTGGTTCACCATATTGTCTATTGTCAAAATAACCATCCACAACAGAGTTGGCGCAACGGTTGTCTAGGAGTGGGTCGACAGTTTGCAAGGTACCAACGTGTGAATTCGTGTACATTACCATCAAATGGAGTGCAGGTCTTGGGCGGTATCCTGAAGTGGTTCCCTGGTGCAGACATTGCTTTGTCATCGTGGAGGAGGGGACGAGGGTCACTCCCCATCGTGAGGGTAGGTTCCCCCCATTCGCAGCGGATATGTAAGCGGGGCTTGCATCGAGCGGGTCCGCAAAGGTGGGAAGACGAGCTCAGCGCAGAAATGCGGAAATGGAGACGATGGAGATCTTCTACACGAAGTAGAGCATGGGAATGACGGTTTGGACATGAGGAAATTGAAGATCGACGATAGAAGCGGGAGTAAGAGGGTTTGTGGTTGGAGAGTAACTGGAGGAAGTGGAGATCTCTAAGGAAGTAGTGAGGATGGTGGGGGGTCGGCGAAGACCTGCTCAAGTGTCTGGACCGCGACAGGTCGTTCTGTGACCGCGACAGGTCTCTCTGGGCGTCGAGGGCGTCTGCGGCCGACATAGCGGTCTGGAGCCGCCAGTCACTGACGTGCGCAAACAGCAGCAGTGAGGCGCTCAATTCCTTGCGCTTACGGGCAAGTCCGCCGAGTTGGAAGAGGGCGCTCCTACGCGCTCAGCGTCCTACCAGCTGTAACGGTGGTCATTCGCCACTTCAGCATTAGCGACGGTGGTAGTGAGGCGGCGCTCAAGATCCAGGATGTGAGAATCCTTCGTGGCGACAGCCGTCGCAAATGTGTCGGCGATGGCCGAAGCGGCGATGGCCGAAGCGGCGACATGCGCCGGGAGAGCTCAGCTCGCAGCTGGCAACCTGCTTTGCCGCGATCAGATGGGGCACCGGGATGGCTGGTGGGCTTGGATGCGCGTCAAGCTCCCACGCCGCGCTGCGCTCCTCCACAGTGCCAGGCTGTGCGGCCATCGTCGTGTGTCAATGTAATGTAAGTAATTGTAATGTAAGTAATGTCATGAATGTAATGTAGTAAGTAATGTAAGTAATGCAAGTAATGTAAGTAATGTAATGTCATGTAATGTACGTAATGTAATTTCATGTTAATGTTAAATGTTGGGGGGGCACTAGTCATTCTGGAAGTTCCGGCGTCGGGGGTGGCGCGGCGCACCGAGGATGCAGCCAGAGGCCAAGGGCCCGCGACAGAGGTGCAGCGCGTCGCCGGACTGAAACGGAAGGCAGCTCTGCGGAGGCGGGGAACCACATGAGTTCGCCGTGCGTCGGTGTAGCATCGGTGTCGGAACGAGCGTAATTCCTAGTATCAGCTATAAGCACTCTAGAGTGGCCAGAGATGTATGCAGCGGGAGGACAGACGCGTCCCAATCTATACACAGAGGCGAGGACACTTTACCAGCACGACGTACATAAAGGACACCAGCGGTGGGCGAAGTGGATGCTTTTCACTGAATCGACCCTAAGCCCGGCTCTGTACCCACACCGTTTAACACAGGACATGTCAGGGAGAGAGACCGATAAATGACCCAGAGAGGATCAGGCAGTCAATAGTGAAGCTGGACCTGAAGTCACTAAAAGGATGACTCAGTTTACGGGAATGCTATCCACTATGGGAAAGCTCTCAGGGCGGATAGTTTAAGGAGTACATAAGTAGTACCACTTCATAAAACGCTTGAGAGCACCGCAATTCATGCGGACACTCCCCCTCTCTGACACAGGTGCATACAATACTACTTACTCCACTATGCCTGGGGACATCGAACTCTAGTAACAGGATTTAAATAACACAAAAAAATTACAGAACTCCGAAAAAAACGAGGAGGCGAACTTCAAAGTACCTAAAAGGTTGTCACTGACGGACTCGGACCCAGGCAAATACAACGAGTGCCAAGGGGAAATTGGGATAACCGAAGATCAACTGGACGGGGCAACAACCGGTATATATAGAAAACCCGAGCGGGAATAGGAACCGTAATGGCCTACAATGAACCAAAAACACGAAACGTATGTAACCAACAAAACTAAAAAAAAATGACCCTTAAGAAGTAGTCGGTCATTCCAAGCATCCGGCAAAACGCCGAACACAGCAGGATAAGGGGCTTGGTGGAAGGGGTCAGCACAGTTAATCACAGTGGTTACCTAGGCAAACAGGCGAGTTGGCCATCCTCCACCAGCTCCATGTAAGTGATGAATAAACAATTGTGCTTGCTGCGAGGATAAGCTGCCAGTTAGGGCCAAAACTAGGGAACCTAATTGGTCACTGAATGTAAAAAGCACAGGCAGAACCCGATCCAACCCTCAATTTATTCAACATGTACATCCCTGCAGCTGGACAGGCCTGATACTAAGCCATCACTAGAGATAAATTAGAAACAGTCGGCTGTCGGTGCTCATCCAGTTAAAACAAGCGCCACTAGCTAGAACTGAAAGCCCGTCTGAGATTCCTGGTCCAGAACCCATAATAAGCATAGAGAGTTCACTAACGACAGTAAAAGTGAAATCAGGGGGTCGGGGGGTGTAAGTGCGACACAGGTGCGAGAAGTGTGTATCAATAAAGGTAACCGTTGGCAGACCCCCAGAGAGGGATGAGGGTGAGAAGAGGAACTGGTATTTAAATACGCTACAGCAAAGGAAATATAAGGCATGTGCAAGTGGACAGGTATTAGCCAAAGAACTACAAGAGAGGAGGTACTGGCTATCTAGACGGCAGGGGCTCTCTGGGCAGTCCGGCAACGTGGATTCGGCCATGAGTAAGCATACTTTGGGTGGGGCCGCAGCAGTAGACCAAACTGCTCCATCCAGTAACCAATGTTAGGTGTGCGAGAGAGATTGATATGAACACACCTGACTTCAGAGTCAAGGGTAACACCCTGCCATAAAGCGAGGAACGAATGGAAACACCCATCTCTTTGACCTCCCAGCCAGCTGCGCAATTGCCTGATCAGCACACACATACCTATCCAGCTCACTAAAAGGACAGATAAATAAATCACAACATACGGTCAGAAAAATAGCTCCATACACCATAAGGATAATTTCATAAAGTACAGAGCAGGTTAGCCTTGGGCACCATAGTAACGCCCTGCAGAAACCCAGAACCCGATTGAACACAAATAATCCACATATCTGGGTGGGCCGATTCAATCCATCCCTTTACCTCTACCTTCTTTCATTAAATTTCCCACCTTTATTACCCATTTTCCACATCCCTCTCCATTTTTCTCAATATCCCAAC
>JACBWV010000161.1:54741-92159 GCA_013435795.1 Chlamydomonas sp. ICE-L | reverse complement strand
TAGCTGACCACCATGTGGTGCAGCCTAGGTTTCACTGGGTCCGAAGCAGCCAGTATGTGGGTTGCGGTAAAAGAGGGTTAGAGATGTAGAAGACTGATATCTCCACGCGAGGTTGCAAAGCTAAAGTTTCTCTTCCATGAGACCTGTGTTGTGGTAAGGTTGGGATTAAGCCAGATAGCTCCACCCCAGGGGAATGTGCGCTAGGTTCACTGCCAAATACCTTGATTGCGGTAGGGGGTGGGGTTCGAGCCCAACGGTTGATTTGCGGTAAGGATAAGGTATTTATAGCTCCAACAATAGTGGTGATTGCGGTGAGGGGGGGGGTGAGAGGATCCAACGTGCAGCAATTCACCACGATCCACTCATATTTGGAGCAGAAATACCATTACATAGGGTGCCACGGGTGTCATACTGGTCAAGCACTAGCACCGAAACGAATGAAGGAACACACACCAAAAATCAATCATCTAGGCGAAGTAACAAAAAACACAAGGAAGCCACCATAAATACCAGGCGGAGAAAGTACCAAATATACAGGGTATAAGCATGCCATCAACCACATATCCCCCCTTATCAAGAGGCAATTACACCACATGATCCATCCCTTAACCTGGCAATCAATACCAAACCACAGATCTCTGCCTTATCTGCAAGGCATCACCATAGATCCTTGCTTATCGGCAGGGCAATACACCACAGACCCTGCCTTATCTGCAGGCAATACACCACATATCCACCCCTTACCTGGCAGGCAATACACCACATATCCAGCCCCTTACCTGGCAGGCAATACACCACAGATCCCAACACATTCTTCAGCAGGCACTACACCAAAGATCCACTCCTTATCTGGCGTGGCATACCTAACAGATCCACGCTTTATCTTGGCAGGCAATAACCACAGATCCACGCCATCTTGGTGCAGGCATACATCCACAATAGACCAGCCATCCTGTTGCAGACTTCACACCACAGATCCACGCCTTATCTGGCAGGCGATCACCACGGATCCACGCCATCTCGTTAGGTCAATAACACCCAGATACAAACGCCTCGCGTGCAGACACACACCAACAGACCACGCCTTATCTGGCATGTATACACCACAAGACCTGCCATCTTGTTCGAGCAATACACCACAGATCCACGCCATTCCCATGCAGGCAATACCAAGATCCACAGCCATCACGTGGGCAATATACTACCTCTCCACGCCATCTCGAGCAGGCAATACACCGCAGATCCCTGCCTATCTGCAGGCTTAAATACTACACACATATCCGCTCCTTATCTGCCCGGAAAAAACCACAGTTCCACGCCCTTATCCTGGAAGCAATAAACCACACAATTCACGCCATCCGGAAGGCAAATTGTGTTCACTATCAAGGTTCTTACCAGAGGGCAACACCTTTTTGGCACATAGCTCCACCAGTCTCAGTCATAGGGGTCACAGGTCTCAGTCACAGGTCCCCCCCAAGCAGTCATATAGAGGGTCCACCACACCCACAAGGTCTCTTACCCCCAAGGAGCAACACAGATGTCCCACCCACCAATTCGTCAGAGGGGCCACAGTTCTCATTCTAGTCCCCCAGCGGCGCAGCCCCCAGCGTCATTCAGAGTCCAACCACTAACCACACAGTCCCTACGGAGTAGCAACACATGATGGCCCCTTTTACTGGGTTCTGTTCACGCTGGGGCTGGTTCCCCATGATGGGCAACCTCCAAATTTTTTTGGCGGCTGCAGTCGTCGACACAAGCGATTGTTCGCCGAATTTGTCGGAGTGACACCCACTCATTGTCTTGATCAAGGTAGGGTCCAAATGTCACCGTCTTGTCAAAAGATAGAGTACTGAAGGGGGCTTCCAGGACCTCCAGGGCATTACGACGGGCCTCACTTTGCACAAGGTCCTGCCTCCTTTCGGACACAGAACTCCTTGGCTTTGCTGCACAGCTTATGCTTTAGACTGTTTACAGGGGACCTTTGAGCTGATGGTCTCCCTTTGTGTGTGTGTGGGTTGTGTGTGTGTGGGGGGGGGGGGGGGGGGGCAAAAATAAATTTGTCCCAAATAAATTGTTCAGTTGCATGGATACTCTCCCCCCCCTACAAACCATTTTTTGCAGCAGTAATTGAGTTTGTGATTGTGTGTGTGTGTATGTGTGTGTGTGTTTGGGTTGGGGGGGGCCAAGAATAAAGTTTTCATTTGCATGTGAAAGGACGACCCCCCACCCCCCCCCCCCCACACACACACACCAACAACCCGTATCTCGGACCCACCCCCTGGGTAGCGACCTGATTTTGACGGTATCGACATGTGCCTCGCATTGCTCTATCCATATCTAACAGATATTAATATTTTTTCTTTTTGCGCCCCCCTCGGCGAGATCTGTTACACACTTTGACCATGATGATCTCACCTGTGGGCAGATTGCGATGATATTCTATTTACGTGCCTGGTCATTTAATGTTTGAGACCATTCCGTAGAAACAAACTTGGACTCAGGGGTACTTCCTGAACTGACATTGAGAGTCCAGACAAGCACGCACGGTGTAATGCTACCCCTTTCCCCCTACCCAGACGCCTTACGCACATAACGCAGCAACTTGGACAAAGGGGTGAACGTTCCTGAATGGACATGTGAGTGTCAGACAAAGCACAACAGCACACCACGGTGTATCTACGCTCCCCCTACCCCATAACGCCTACGCACTACCGACAGGCACTTGGACACAGGGTTGACGTTACTGAATGGACATGTGGGAGTGCCATACACAGCACCCACGGTGTACATGCTCTCTCCCCCCGACCACCCCTAACCAACATACAGACAGGCAACTTGGACAAAGGGGTGGACGTTACTTGAACGGAGATGTGACATGTCAGACAAAGCACACACAGTGTTTCTGCTACTGCTACTCCTCCCTCCCTCCACAACCCATTTTTGCGCATTTTTGTGAGATGTGTGGGTGTGTGAGTGTGTGTGTGTGCACAAAATCCCTCCCCCCAAAGACCCCCTACAACAACATACCTTTGCAGAGGCAGGGTGAACTCTGAGCAGAGGCAGTCCGCACGGCTGTTGACACCTGGATTCAATTGGATTGGATTGTTACATGGGTTTTTCAGGAACTATGGCCCGACACTTAAAAAAACTTGGATTCAAATTGGATTGGATTGTTTACAAACAATGGGTTTTCAGGAAACTGTGGGCACGGCTGTTGACACCTGGATTCAATTGGATTTAATTGTTCCATGAGTTTTCAGGCAACTATGGGCTGCTCACCATCTTAAAATTTCAAATCCCCCGTGTGTTACCCATGGAAACCAGGGAGCCTAACAATCAGAATAGACAGTTTAAATATTAATGCAGTGCTATTCAGGGCCAAATCCACATTCGATGCAATCAAGAAAACAAATCCAAATTCCAGTTAAAAATTCAAATTCAATTTAAAAATTCAAATTTGAACTTAAAAATCAAAATTCACTTGAATTCAATGCAATGGAAGCAAAGTAAAGGTCACGGTGGACAAATTCAGGGCTTGAATTCCTTCTATTAAATTAAGTTCAGCTGCGGATACAGTTTCATTCTTACATTCTATTGTTAATTTATTGTCGCGAGGTTTTCCAGCCACCTCCTGAGCTGCTCTGCCCATCTTAAAAAAAAAAACATGTGATACCCAGACTTCATTCACATTTTGTACGATAAAGGAGAAGTGACCATTGTTTGTAATGCGATACGAGTCCAAGACTTGTCCGCGGCCGCTGTCACCCCATGGGAGCTTTGTCCAGAAAGTAAGCAGCCCGTTCCCTTACCGCCGTAAGACCATCCTGTAATCCCACACCCCCCAGGCGCTAAGCATTACTAATGAGTCGGGAAAGCGATGGTTACATTAGGCCTTGTGTAAAGTTCAATCCTTGTGCCGCGATTCTTGTCAGGAAACCGAACCTTCTAGCAGGAGTGCCCAGGCCCTCACAATTTACAGTAAGGCCAATCGATTTTTTCTGATAATTGGGCTGTAATGTCATGTATCATGGCGATATTTATGGCACTTTCAGGTCATTTCTTAGCACTCATTTAGGGGGGGGGGGGGGTGGGGGGTGGGTGGGGGGGGGGGGGGGGGGGGGGGGGGGGGGGTGGGGGGGGGGGGGGGGGGGGGGGTCATCCCTCCTCAGGTTTTGTCTTATGGCGTGGGGGAGTTTTTTCTTTTTTACTTCTGCCCCTAGGTGAAATTCCTTTCTAAATATAACAAAATAACTGGGATCCAAACTGGGATCCAACTAGGCTTTCCTGTCCCACTGTGGCACCCGCCCTTACCACCTCACCAATCTCATGTTGAAATTCCAAAACACTATAAAGAATAAAAACAACAAGCACCTGGTTTCCAATCTGGGGATTTAACCCATCTTGCCACCTGGCCCCTTGATACTAAACCAAGCTCCAAAGGGTGAAATTCCTAAAAACAACTACACAACTACAAAACTATCTAACTAAAGAATTTTAAAATCAACGCACCTGGGATCCAATCTGGGGTTTTTGTCCCGACCTTGCACTGTCCCTTGTCATTACGGAAGGCATTGTTCCCGAATCTGATGGAGCAGCCATCGACTGTGTCAGGAAATCTCCCATAGGGACCCCAGACAAGTGGCCAGTAGTCTTTGTCCTCCAAGGCCTTCGTGCACTCATCGTCGTCGTATATGCTAGTAAGTCCCATGCTGTCCTCACATACTCCGGACTTGATAACAGAGTAGACATCTGCAGGTTGGTTAACAAATGGTTAAGGTTGGTTGAGGTTGGTTAAGGTTGGTTAGAAATGGTTAAGGTTGCTTAAGGTTAGTTAAACAATGGTCAACAGTTCTAGGCCTGAAGCAATAGAAGAGGGGGAGCGCTTCATTCGCAAACCTTTTACTGCCAGTCCCCCTACATTATATGATGATAGCCTTTCAGATGCAGGGTTGGACGTCGAGCAAGGCAGTCCGCCACACCGTGGCCCTTCGTGTTGATAAATGCCGGATATCATTCATAAACAATTTACTGCCAGTCCCTCCCTACTTATATGAAATATAGCCTTTAAGATGCAGGGTTGGGACTCAGAGCAGAGGCAGTCCTCCACACGCGTGCCCTTTGTGTTGAGAAATGCCGGGATGTCATTCATAAACAATTTACTGCCAGTCTCCCTACATTATATGATGATAGCCTTTCAGATGCAGGGTTGGGACTCAGAGCAGAGGCAGTCCTCCACATACGTGCGCTTGGGGTTGGTGGGGACCAAAATCAGACAAAAATCGGACAAATCAAACCAAAAGCACAAGCTAAATCGTCCAAAACCAAACGCAGTGTGACGTACCCCTTAACGGTTTGAACAGCCGCATTATTACCTTTTAAAATGAAGCCTTGCAAGCGGGCTGGACTCAGAGCAAGAGGCAGTCCTCCACACAGCGTGCCCACTGGGGTTGAGAATCCGGGATAAAGATAGGTCCCTTGAAATATCTCACAGAGCCCCCATCCACCCACACCGCTGCCCCCTTCAGAGGGCCTGAACCATGGAGTAGGGAGTGGCGTCGATGGCCTTCACACACTCTTTTATCGTAAATGCCAGCAAGACCCCAGTCTTCGCATGTTTTAGAGGTGGCGACTGAGTACGTTTCTGCAGGTTGTGGGGTAATGGATTTTGTATTTGCACTGTAGCATGCGCGTATGGTTGGCATGCGTGTTTAGTTCTGCTTGCTTACACATTTATATAGGCTAATTCAGGCTATTTCGGCTTGTGTCAGGTTTATTGTTAGGCTAGTGTTCGGGTCTACTTTCAGGCTATTTCAGGTTCGCTTGCGTGTATATCTCTGCTTTTGTTTGCATGCCGTGTTTAGTTCTGTTGCTTATATTCTAGTTAATGGCCTTAGTATTTGGCTATTTCAGTGCTTTCCATTCCATTCTATTGCGTGTTTAGTCGCTGTTTTGACATAGTGTTGTTAGATGCAGGGGGCAAGGCAAGGCAGTGGCAATGGGCATGGCGATGGTCAATAGCAGGCAAGGGGCAGGCAATGGGCATATCAGGGTGCAAGGCCAGGCAGGGGCAAGCACGTGTGCAATGGCAGGTGGGCATAGCAGTTGGCAAGCAAGGCAGGGGTCAGCAAGGGGCATGGCAGGGGGGAGTAGGGGCATGGCAATGCATCATGGGGCGGCAAGGGGGTACGGCACTGGGCTTGCAAGGCAGTGCAAGGGGCCATTGCGTGGCAGGGTGCTTCGCAAGGAAGAAGGGCATCTGCAGGCAGGCAAGGTGCAGTGCAAGGTCAGTCAAGGGGCATTCTTGCAAGCAAGGGTCATCGCAAAGGCAAGCCCAGGGGCCAGTGCAAGTCAAGTGGCAATCGCAGGGCAAGGCAAGGGGCATTGCAGGCAAGGCAAAGGTGCAATCGCAAGGCAAGCAGGGTGCAATCGCATGGCAGGCAAGGGGCATCGCAATGCAAGTCAAGGGGCATCGCAAGGCAAGGCAAGGGGCAGTGCAAGGCAAGGGGGCATCTAAGGCAAGCAGGGCATCGCAATGGCAAGGCAAGGGGCGAGTGCAAGGCAGGCAGGGGCATCGCCAGGCAAGAAGGGCATCGAGAGGCAAGGCAGGGGCCATTGCAAGCATGGCAAGGGGCTGCAGGCAATGCAGGCTTGCAAGGCAAGGCAAGGGGCATCGCAAGCGCAGCAGGGGCATCAGCCATGCAAGGCCAAGGGGCAATCGCAAGGCAAGGCAAGTGGGGGGATCGCAAGGCAAGGCAATGGCATTGCAATGCAAGGGGCATTGCAAGGCAATGGTCCATGCAAGGCAAGGGCAAGGGCATGCAAGGCAAGGGGCATCGCAAGGCAAGGCAGGGGCATCGCAAGGCAGGCAAGGGTCCATGGCAAGGCAAAGGGGCATCCCAAGGCAGGCAAGGGGCCTTGCAAGGCAAGGGGCATCGCAGGCTAGGCACTGGGCATTGCAAGGCAAGGCAAGGGGCACGCAAGGTCAAGCAGAGGGCATCGCAGCAAGGCAAGTGCAAGGGGCAGCGCAAGGAAGGCAAGGGCATTGCAAGGCAATTGGCATCGTAGGCAGGGCAATGGCATTGCAAGGCAAGGCCAGGGCATTGCAGGCAGGCAAGGCATTGCAAGGCAGGGTCATCGCAAGGCGAATGCCACGGGGCATCGCAATGCAAGCAAGGGGCATTGCAAGCAAGGCAAGGCAATCGCACGCAAGAGTCATCGCAAGGCAAGTCAAGGGGCTTGCACGGCAAGGCAAGGGGATCCGCAGGCAAGGCCAAGGGGCATCCGCAAGCAGGCAAGGGGCAAATCGCAGGAAGCAAGGGCATTGCACGGCAAGTGGCATCCGTAAGGCAGGCAGGGGCATTGCAATGCAAGGCCAGGGGCATTTCAAGGCGAGGCAAGGGGCAGTTCAAGGCAAGGGCATCCGCAAGGCAGGCCAAGGGGCATCGCAAGGCAATTGCAGGGGCATTGCAAAGCAAGGACGGGGCATCGCAAGCAAGAGGCATCGCAATGCAAGCAAGTGCATTGTCAAGGCAATGCAAGGGGCAATCGCAATGCAAGGCAAGGTGGCTCACAATGCAATGCAAGGGGCACGCAATCAAAGTCAGGGGCATCGCAAGCAATGCAGGCAGTGCAGGCAAGGGGCATCGAAAGGCAAAGGCAAGGTGCATCGCAATGCAGCAAGGGCAGTGCAAGGCAAGGCAATGGGCATCGCCCGCAGGAAAGGGGCAACCGCGCAGGCAAGAGGCAAGGGGCAATTTGCAAGGCAAGGCACGGGGCATTGCAGGCAGGCAAGGGCATTGCAGGCAGGCAGGGGCATCGCAGGCAAGGCAATGGGTCAATCGCAAGCAAGCAGGCATCGCCGGCGAGCGAAGGGGCATCGCATAGGCAAGTCAAGGGGATCGCAAGGCACGGGCAAGGGCAAAATTGCAAGTGCAAGGGGCATTGCAAGGCACGGCAAGGGGCATTGCAAGGCGAAGGGGCTATCCGCAAGGCAGCAAGGTGATCGCAAGGCAATGCAAGGGGATGGCAAGGCAAGGGGCCATCCCAAGGCCCAAGGGCAAGAGGCAATTGCAAGGCAAGGTCAATCGAAGGCAAGGCCATGTGGCTTTGCAAGGTCAAAGGCAAGGGGCAAATCGCAAGGCAATTCACGGGGCATCGCAATGCAAGGCAAGGGGCATCGCAGGGAAGGGCAAGGGGTCTTTGCAAGGCAAGGGTGCATGGTAAGGCAAGGCAAGGGGCTTGCAGGCAAGGCAAGGACACTCGCCAGGCTAGGCAAAGGGTGCGTGCAAGGCAAGGGATCGCAAGGCAAGGCAAGGGGCCATCGCAAGGCAAGGCAAGGGGCCATTGCAAGGCAAGGCGGGGCATCGCATGGCAAGAGGCAATCGCAAGGCAAGGCCAGGGGGCATTGCAATGCAAGGCAGGGGGCATGCAATGCAAGGCCATGGGGAGGCAAGGCAAGGGCAATGGGGCATTGGCCAGGCAAGTCAGGGGCATTGCAAGGCAAGGCAAGGGGCATTACATGCAAAGGGGCATCGCAGGCAAGGCAGGGGCATTGCAAAGCAGACAAGGGTCATCGCAAGGCAAGGCAAGGGCATCGCAAGGCAATGCAATTGCCAATCGCAAGCAAGGCAGGGGCAATCAGCAGACCAAGGCATGGGGCAGTGAAGGCAAGGGGCATTGCAAGGCAGGCAAGGGGCATTGAAAATGCAGGCAAGGGGCATCGCAAGGCCAGCAAGGGGCAATCGCAAGTCAATGCAAGGCAATCGCAATGCAAGCAAGAGGGCATCGAAGGAAGGGGCAGTGCAAGGCAAGGGGCCTCGCGGGCAGGGCGTGTGCATCGCAAGGCAGGCAAAAGTTCAAGCGCAAGGCACGGCAGGGGATCGCAAGAAGCAAGGCATTGCCAGGCAAGCAGGGCATTGCAAGGCAAGGCAAGGGCTTGCAAGGCAGCAAGGGCATTGCAAGGCAAGGGGCACTCGCCAGGCAGGCAGGGGGTCATCGCCAGGCAGAGGCTAGGGGCAATCGCAGGCAAGGGCAAGGGGCATCGCCAGGCAGGCAATGGGGCAAATCGCAAGGGCAAGGCAAGGGGCAATTGGCAAGGCACGCAAGAGGCATCCAAGCAAAGGCATCCAAGCAAGGCAATGGGCATTGCAGGCAGGGCAAGGGGCATTGCAAGGCAAGGCAATGGGCGTGCAAGGCAATGGAATGGGCATTGCAAGGCAGGCACGGGGCATTGCAAGGCAAGTCAAGGGTCAGTACAAGGAAGGTGCATCGCAAGGCAAGCAAGGGGCATTGCAAACCAAGCAAAAGGGGCATCCAATGCAAGGCAAGGGGCATCGCAAGGCAATGTCAAGGTGCATCGCAGGCAAAGGCAAGTGGGCGATCGCAAGCCATCGGGCAAGGGGGCAGTGCAAGGCAGGGCATTGCAAAGGCAAGGCAAGGGCCATTGAAATGCAAAGGTCCAGGGGGCATCTCAAGCAAGGCAATGGGGCATCGGCAAGGCAAGGCAAGGGGCATCGCAATCAAGGCAAGGGGCATCGCGGCAAGGGCTTGCAAGGCAAGGGGCATCGCAAGCAAGCAAAGGGGCATCGCAAGCAAGGGCAAGGGTCATGCGCAAGGCAAGGCAAGTGGGAATCGCTAATGCAAAGGCAAGGGGCATGCAAGGCAAGGCAAGGGCATTGCGCAAGGCAATGCAAGGGGCATTGCAAGGCAAGGCAAGGGCCATTGGCAAGGCAAAGGGTCTCGCCAGGCAGGCAAGGGGGCATCGCCAGGCAAGGCAAGGGGCATCGCAAGGCAAGGACAAGGGCATCGCCAGGCACGCAAGGGGCATCGCAGCAAGGCAGAAGGGGGATCCGCAAGGCTAAAGGCAAGGGGCATTGCAAGGCAAAGGCACTGCAGGCAAGGGCAAGGGGCATTGCAGCAGGGGCAAAAAATCGCAAGGCAAGGCAGGGGCTCGCAATGCAAGGCAAGGGGCCATGGCAAGGCAGGGGATCCCAGGCAGGCAAAGGCATTGCAAAGGCAAGGGGCATCGCAAGGCAAGGCAAGGTGCATTGCAAGGCAAGGCAAGGGGCATCGCAAGGCAAGGCACGGGGCTCGCAAGCAGGCAAGGGTCAATCGCAAGTGAAGGCCCCCCAAGGGCAATTGCAAGGCAAGGGGCATTGTAAGGCAAGGCAAGGCATTGCAATGCAAGGCAAGGAGCATCCCGCAAGGCAGGCACTGTGCAGTGCAAGCAAGGGGCATCGCAAGGCAAGGCAAGGGGCATCGCAAGGCAAGGCAAGGGGCATTGCAAGGCAAGGCAAGGGGCATCGCAAGGCAGGGGCAATCGCAAGGCAAGGCAAGGGGCATTGCAAGGCAAGGCAAGGGGCAGTGCAAGGCAAGGCGATTGGGGAAGTGCAAGGAAGGGGGGCATTGCAAGGCAAGGCAAGGGGCATGCAAGGCAAGGCAAGGGTACAAGGCAAGGCATCGCAATGCAGGCAAGGGGCATTGCAAGGCAAGGCACTGGGCATCGCAAGCAAGGCAGGGGCCATCGCAAGGCAAGGCAAGGGCTCGCAAGGCAAGGCAAGGGGCATCGCAGCCAGGCAGGGGCAGTGCAAGGCATGAAGGGGCATTGCAATGCAAGGCAGGGTCAATGAAATGCAAGGCAAGTGGCACGTCAGGCAGAGCCAAAGGGGCAATCGAGCAAGGCAAGCAGGGCAATCTCACTGCAATGCCAGGGGCACTCGCAAGGAAGGGGCGTGAAAGGCAAGGGCCATCGCAGGCAAGGCAAGGGTCAAATCGCAAGGCAAGGCAGGGCAAATCGCAAGGCAAGTCATGGTAATCGGGCAAGGCAAGGCAAGGGCATTGCAGGCAAAGCAGGGCATTGCAAGCAAGGCAGTGGCATTTGCCAGCAAGCAAGGGCATTGCAAGCAAGTGGGCCATCGCCAGCAAGGCCAAGGGGCATCGCAACGGCAAGGCAATGCAGTGCACGTCAAGGCAAGGGGCTTGCAAGTGCAAGGCAGGGCATTGAAATGCAAGGCAAGGGGCATTGCAATGCAAGGCAAGGGGCATTGCAAGGCAAGGCAAGGGGCATTGCAAGGCAAGGCAAGGGGCATTGCAAGGCAAGTCAAGGGGCATTGCTTGGCAAGGCAAGGGGCATTGCAAGGTAAGGCAAGGGGCATTGCAAGGCAAGGCAAGGGGCATTGCAAGGCAAGGCAAGGGGCAGTGCAAGGCAAGGGAAGGGGCATTGCAAGGCAAGGCAAGGGGCATTGCAAGGCAAGGCAAGGGGCAGTACAAGGCAAGGGGCATCGCAAGGCAAGGCAAGGGGCATTGCAAGGCAAGGCAAGGGGCATCGCAAGGCAAGGCAAGGGGGCATCGCAAGTCACGTCAAGGGCATCGCAAGGCAAGGCAATGGCATCGCAAGCCAAGGCAAGGGCCGATTGCAAGGCAGAGGGGCATCGCATGGCAAGGCAGGGGCATTGCAAGCAATGGCAAGGGGCAATCGCAATGCAAGGCAAGGGGCACGCAAGGGGTAAGCAAGGGCAATCGCAATGCATGCAAGGGCCACATCGCAGGCAAGGCCAAGGGGCCTTGGCAAGGCAAGGGGCATCGCAAGGCAAGGCAATGGGGCAATTCATGCAAGCAGGGGCATCGCAAGGCAAGGGAATTGGCATGCAAATGCAAGGGGCAATTTCAAGGCAAGGCAAGGGGCATTGCAAGGCAAGTCAAGGGGCTTGCTTTCAATGCAATGGGGCATTGCAATGTAAGGCAAGGGGCTTGCAAGGACAAGGCACGGGCAGGCAAGTTGAATCCGCAAGGCAAGGCCATTAAGGAAAGGGAGGGGCATTGCAAGGCAAGTAAAGGGGCAAGGCCAGGAAGGCATTAAGGCAAGGGCAGCGCAGGCAGTCAGGGGCAAGGCAAGTGGGCATTCAAGCCAGTCCAATGGGCAGAGGCAAGGCAATTAAGGCAAGGCATGCAGGCAGTCAAGGGGCAAGGCAGTAAAGGGGCAATGCAGGTAAGGGGCAGTGCAAGGCAAGATCAAGGGGCAAAGGCAAGGCAATCAAGGGTAAGGCAAGGGCCATTGAAAGGCAAGTCAAGGGGCAAGGCAAGCAAGGCATTGAGGCAAGGGGGCTCATTGCAGGCAATCATGGGCGATGCAGTCAAGGGCAAGGCACGGGGCGCATTGCCAAGTCAATTCAAGTGGGCAGTCAAGGAGCATCTCAGGCAAAGTCAAGGGCTAGGCAAGTCAAGGGCAAAAAGGGGCATTGCAATGCAAGTTTTAGGGCATAGGCAAGTCAAGGGCCAAGTCAAAGGGGCATTGCAAGGCAATCAAGGGGCAATGAATCCAAGGGGGCAATGCAAAGGGCATTGCAGCAAGTCAACGAAAGGTCAAGGCCAAGTCAGGGCACGGCAAGGCAAGGGGGCCATTCATGGGCAAGGCAAGTCAAGTGGCAAGGCAAGTCAAGGGGCAAGGCAGTCAGGGCAAGCCAAGTCAAGGGGCAAGGCAAGGGGCATCGCAAGGCAAGGCAACGGGCAAGGCAAGGGGCCTCGCAAGGCAAGGGGCCTCGCAAGGCAAGGCAAGGCAAGGGGCAAGGCAAGGGGCACCGCAAGGCAAGGGGCATCGCAAGGCAAGGCAAGGGGCATTGCAAGGAAAGGCAAGGGGCATTGCAAGGCAAGGCAAGGGGCATTGCAAGGCAAGGCAAGGGGCAAGGCAAGGGGCATCGCAAGGCAAGGCAAGGGGCATCGCAAGGGGCATGGGAAGGGGCAAGGCAAGGGGCAAGGCAAGGGGCCTCACAAGGCAAGGTAAGGGGCATTGCAAGGCAAGGGGCCAGGCATGGGGCTAGGCAAGAGGCATCGCAAGGCAAGGGACCAGGCAAGGGGCAAGGCAAGAGGCATCGCAACGCAAGGGGCAAGGCGAGGGGCATCGCAACGCAAGGGGCAAGGCAAGGAGCATCGCAAGCCAAAGGGCAAGGCAAAGGGCATCGCGAGGCAAGGGGGAAGGCAAGGGGCGTGGCAATGCAAGGTGCAGGGTGCAAGGGGCATCACAAGGCAAGGGGCAAGGCAAGGGGCATAGCAAAGCAAGGCGAGGGGCAAGGCAAATGGCATCGCAGGGCAAGGGGCAAGGCAAGGGGCATCGCAAGGCAAGGGGCATCGCAAGGCAAGGGGCATCACAGGGCAAGGGGCAAGGCAAGGGGCATCGCAAGGCAAGGGGCATCACAAGGGGCATCGCAAGGCAAGGTTAGGGGTATGGCAAAGGGCATCGCTAGGCAAGGGGCATCACAAGGCAAGTCAAGGGGCACCACAAGGCAAGGGGCAAGGCAAGGAGCATCGCAAGGCAAGGTTAGGGGTATGGCAAAGGGCATCGCTAGGCAAGGGGCATCACAAGGCAAGTCAAGGGGCACCACAAGGCAAGGGGCAAGGCAAGGAGCATCGCAAGGCAAGGCAGGGGGCAAGGCAAGGGGCATCGCAAGGCAAGAGGCATCGCAAGGGGCATCGCAAGGCAAAGTTAGGGGCAAGGCAAGGGGCATTGTAAGGCCTGGGGCAAGGCAAGGGGCAACCCAAGGCAAGGGGCAAGGCAAGGCAAGAGGCAAGGCAAGAGGCAAGGCAAAAGGCATCGCAAGGCAAGAAGCAAGGCAAGGGGCATTGGAAGGCAAGGGGCAAGGCAAGAGGCATCACAAGGCGAGGCAAGGGGCAAGGCAAGGGGCATGGAAGCACCCCACCCTCTTGTATTGCCACGTCTCTGGTGTTCTTCTTTGTCTTACAGGCTTGACCAATGACGGTGGCTGTGGCAAACATAAAAAGTAAGGGGGCATATAACATTTCATATTTAGTGCGATTTTCACCAAGTGCAGTGGCGTACAGTATGTTGGTGCATTCGGACCGAATGGAACAATCCTGGCTTCACAAACCTGAGAAAACGATATTTATAGCCATCTGGGGCTTTCTGATGTAGCAGTCATAGCCAGTAACTGGGGCAGTGTCCGTAATAGGACTGGTCCAGATTTCGCAGCGCTGGCTGGTGGGGTTGTGTTCAACTCCGGTGCAGTCAGATGTTGTTGCGCAGTACTGAAAGCACTTTTCCAGGTTAGAGCTTTCTTCCACCCGGAAGTCCTCTTGGCCCCCCTCGTTGAGCGCATTACCCTTCATTATGCGACAGGCTTTGTCTTTGTTCACCATGTTGTCTGAAATGTCTGCAGAGGCAGCAGAACAACATTGGCATCAGCATTTACTACAGCAGCAAACAACATATGACATGACATGGCAGGGCATGGTAGGTGGGTTGGACAGTGCAAGGCTAGTTTGATGGGGCTAGACCACGTTACTACGGTGGGAGCACCGAAGTGCACATGCATTACTTGATCATGAAGCAGCCATGTTCTGCATCCACCCGGACGTCCTGACAGTGGGGAACAATATAATGTCCTATAAATTGTCATATAAATTGTATCCTTAACCTGAAAGGTTTCGAAGTTACAGCACAGCCGAATGCAACCCAACGACCTTCTAAAAACAGTACGAAACCGAAACCGAAACCGTTCGCGAACGGCACAACCCTGATGGAGGGGCGAGAGCGAGAGGTATCATGCTATCTAGATAGTCCGGATCTGGAATTCGGTGCGGGGTTGGGCGGTGAGAAGGACACGACTGATCATGAGATCCATTCAAATCCAAAATCGTACTTGCTTCACAGCTATGAGTCTAGTCGACTAGTATCGCTCTTCTCCGAGCACGGTTTACTGATGGTCCCGAGTTGGGGCAATACCGAGATCTATGGAAGTCCGCCTCCATCGGCGGAAGGTAGGAAAGACGAGAACGCACTTCGGCGTGGTGTTATGTTACCCGGGAGGAAAACGGGGGGGGTTCGATCCTCCTCAGAAGGTCGCGGTACACAGGCGGGGTGCGGGTCTGATCAGTACTAAGTTACCCCCAATCGTAAGACCATAGCCGAAAGCTTGGCTTTGGATTAGTGGAACCTCTGGGTAATCTGTTCTCCTCCCGGGACATGCATTATTGTCAGCGTATACTACTAGGACACGAGTGCCTTATTGGCATCTGATCAGATGCCTGTATGGCACTCGTGTCCTAGTAGTATACGCTGACAGATGGAGAATGAGTAGAACAAGCTAAAGACTAGCACAATTCCTGACAATTCAACACCAGGCAATGTGATGGACGACACGATTTGATGGCGATGGCGTTGTGTTATCTGGAATATCGTGCGGGGTTGGGCGGGGGGGGGGGGGGGGGGGGGGGGGGGGGGGGGGGGGGGGGGGGCAGTGGGAAGGACTCGACTGGTCATGAGAGAACTACCTAAGGGGTATGGCGGATAGGCTCACCTGCTTTCGCGGATGGTGCTTTGGACAGCGCGCATAATATGAAGAGGCTCAGAACAAGGCTTCAAAATTGGGGCTAATACGCCGTTGCCATCTTGGGAGACCTGCGGGAGAGCATGAATATGCATAAATATGGGCTTGAGCCGAGCGGATGAAAATCCAATAATCCAAAGGATGGTTGAAGAATCCAAGATCTGAGGAGATTTCGTAGGGATTCCGTGGGTTGGAGATTCCGAGGGGATAATCATTGGAGGGAGGTCAATCATATAAGACAGTCAGTGGCTGGACCCACCTGTGCCCGACCGTTGTCACGGGTTTAGGGCTTAACTGGCTATGGTTCCGCTTATCTGGCAAGCATTTCCCTCGTGGTCTGGCACATTTACACCTCAACCGCCAACTGCTGATCTGGCACAAGTCCACCTCAACCCTCGATTTTCAAACGCTTTCACCTCCCCCGACGAGTTCAAACCCGCATCTTTCACCTGCTTTCACCTTGCGACAGCGCCAAGCGCGCTCTTCGCGCTCCGCGATCTGACAATGCCTTGGCCCACACCACAATGGGAGCTATCAGCATGAATAGCGGTGCTCTCGCTTGTTTTATGTCTTGGTGACTCCTTGTGTACTCCCTTAGAACTATCGGTCCTGACAGTACTATGTCAGCTTCCTGTTGACTGCGTCATCGGTTCTTCTGACACGCGCTGTCTAGCCTGTACCCTGATCAGGTTCCAGGCTACCGCCCCCTTTCCTCCACTGGTGCCCCTTAATGGGTCTCCTGTGCTTGTAACTTATTCTCGTCTCCGCATTATAGATTGGCGTGCTGCACACACAAAGTCCACTCTCCGGAGTGTTATCCAAGCTGATAGGTTATACGGTCCTTCATTTACTACCACTGCTTTGCGATGCAACTTCCGCGAGGACCTCCCGCCATTTTGAGAAACTCCATGACATGGATGGTCTTTCCTGGACGCGCGGGATGCGCAGTATCATTCTCAGCGATGGCTGCGACCAATCCTTCCAACGGAGGAACGGCTCCTCTTGATGATTGGCTAGACGTTTGTGCACCAGCTGCCTCTGCTAGCGGTCATGAGAGTCCTTCCGCCATCGTGGAAGTAACCCCCCCCGGTCATTCCTCCATCTTCTCTTCTTTTTCCTCCCCTGCCGTCTGTCGCCTCCTCCCGTCTGTCGTAGATGACTGTGACGTGCAGACTCAAGTCGGCGACTAGCCTGGACATCGGTGGAGATACCCCGTCTTCGTCTGCTCGCGTCCTTGTCGTCGCTGACCTTTCTCCGGTGTTTGAGGCTCTGCCTGCATACCGGAGGTTGCCAAGCCGACCAAGCTCCCTGCTGATGTCTACGTCGTCTTTGCCCCCTTTGCTCTGCCCAGCCGACAGTCGGCTCCTGGCATGAACTTGCGCTCTAGTGGCTCTGTGCTACCTTCTGGAGAAATTTTTCGATCAAACTGGCGGATCGCCGGCACTGCCGTAGGATTCGCCAGAGGAGGACGACCTACGCGTCTGGACCTGGAGATTCTGGAGGTGGTAGGAAGCAGGGGGGTATGGTCAGCACCACTACGGGTGCTGCTCCCTCTACCCCCAACCGGGTGAGTCGAGCGATAGAGGGGGGGACTTGAGATTGACTGATCATCGACGGCGGGATATTAGGACCTTTACATGCCTCGGCTCTGCTCTTCGCATCCTAGCGATAAATGTTCGAATTCTGCCCTTGCGATTTGCGATTTTCTGCCATTGGTGCGATTTTCTGCACCAGGTGCGACTTGCTGCACTGTCATTCTCGTCTCCTTTTTTCCCATACCTCAAATCTCGACTTCGACCTAACGCTTCCCCACCTTCTGTGATCCCAGGTCTCGCAGCGCCGGACTTCGCCCATGCTACAGGCCGCAGTGGACGCCGTCCTGGCCCTAGTCCAGCGGCCGTGGAGGATCTTTGGCATGATATCTTGGTGGATATTTTTCTCTCTTAGGCTCCTTGTGACCCCTGGGTGCGTTCCGTGGTTCGTCAGAGGTTACTACTTTGTCTTCCCGTGCCCTTGGTTCCCCCCTTAGGTGTATGCCTTAGCTACGTGAGTTCGGGTTCAAGTGTTTGAGTTCTGATAGGGCTTAGGAATTTTTAGTTAAGTGGTATAGAGGCATGGTTGATCTCGATTAGTTGGGGCATGCATGAGTTGTTGATGATGACACTGCTCAGCATGGTGCTAGTGTGTTATCTTTGCAATCGCGTGTTCATCTAGGGAGACAAGACTCCTTCGGAGCTTTTCTTTGGGGTTGCACCTGATGTGTCGTTGTTGCGTTTGTTTGGTTGCCCTTGCTATGTAATCTTAGTATTGGGCAGTCACTCAACAAGCTAGTTAGAAAGGCATTATTTGGTAGACTGGTTGGGTATTCCCTGGTGAGTAAGGGTATTATATTGGGTTTTCCAATGTTGCGCCAGTTAGTAGTGAGTAGTGATGTACTCTCTATCTCCAGTTCAGTTCTAAACTGTCTTTCTGGGTTCTCCCATTAGTATGGGTCCCCGTGCCCGCTTGCATCCCTCCTGTCATCAAACGGTGATATGTTATGTGTTACCGGTAATTCCCTACGCCCTTTAACAACCCCAATTGTTGTTGGCTGGCCTGGCTGGGATGTATCATTGTTGCATTCTAGACCAGGGCCTGATCTTGCTGTATTGTGTGTGAAGTTTTAGGGCGGGTGGGAGTTGGATATCCAACTATAATCTTAGCCGAATCTCAGGGGGTCGCCAGGCCCTCCTCTGTGCCACGTTTTAGCGGTGAAGCTTTAGGATTTAGACAGCCTTCGATCATAGTGGTACCTGGATCAGGTCCATTGACTAATAGTCGCCAACCTCCGACCACCTCGGATGGCTCGCGGGTGTCGATAATTCCGACGCCTCCTGTCGTCCCTGGTGGATTACTCGGGTCAAGCCCATGTGATGATGTAGCCGTTGCCGAATGGGTAAGTGATGATCTTGAACACTGGTCTAGCTTGATACTGCGTATGGCTGGGTGTTACAGTCAACCCAGGATTCATTGTTTTAGGTGCTGCTGGTTCTCATACGTAGGTTAACATGGCCCTATGTGTGAGTGCCTATTCCGCAGCACCTCCTAGACTGACTTATAGGGTAGTCTAGATTGGTGGAGCGTTACGACGCTTTGTTTAGGCAGCTTCCTTTCAGCTGTCTTTCTTGGTTTTGGTGGAAGGTGGTTACTTAATTCAGACCACCGTTATAGCGTATTGATGGTTTCTGACTCTTAGTTCCATAGGCAGATGGTTCGTTCGGTGGAGCTCATCATAGATTAGCTATTTTCTTTTTACTCCACACTGTTTTTTAGATCACCAGCCCCTCATGCGATTGGAACTTTTGTGGAGTGTAGTAGTTATTTCCCTTTGGATTTACTGTAATTTGGTGGGCTGGGTCATCTTGCAGTTGTACTTGCAGATGTCCTTACAGTTGTACTTGCAGATGTACCGCCGCTCACCTCTTTCTTGTTCTTCCGAGTGTATTTCAAGCGCCCTTTCATTCCTTCCTTTGCAGTAAATTCTTTGAAGTCCTTTTTTCTGCGTTTCCTATTTTTCAGGTGGACAATAGGTTTTATGTACTATGGTTGTACATCTACCCTTCTATTGTTCATTGAACTGTGTTTCCTTTGTTGGTTACAAGTTTCTTGAAAATTTTAACTTCGCATCCTTTGGATTTTTTTCAGTTTACTGCAGGTTTGGTTTGCTTGTGGTTAGGCGCTTGGTGTGTCTTGAGTGCATGAGTTCTTTGCGGTGCGATACCCACCTCTTAGAAATGTTTTTCGTTAGTGCCGTAGCTGGGGATTTATGATAATTAACTTTCATAAATCTTCTTACTTCCATCTTTGAGTGAGAAAACCAGTTCATCATGGTTTTTTTCATCCCAACCTAGTCATGAATTCTATGCTAAGAATAGTTTTTAAGGTAGTGGATTTTTCCATCGATTTTTTTTTCCATCGTAGTCTTTAGTGTCCTCTTGTCTGCGTCCTTTAGGCTTTGATTCTCTCGTGTGCTGCGCTCACACGATATTTCAATCCGTCTCTTTGGTTATCATTGATTGGCGTTAGGTTCCTATTCCCGGATCGGGTTTTCTAAACCGTTGTTCCCCAACTTTGATATACGATTTTTTCAGTCTTCTCTTTAGGTTAAGTTCTCGGTTCTTTCAGTCACCGTTGTTCCCCTTCCTTTGGTATTAGGATTGATTTCTGTTTGGCCTCCCTGTGATTTTCTGGTTTGGTGCCTACTATTCTGGATGAATAGTATTTTTGCGCTTACCATGGATGGTTACATTTCCATTTTGGTCTCAGCTCAGCTCGGTATGACCCAATTTTGTTGCTGCTACATTTTCGGAGTACTACAGTGGTTTTGGTCATCCTTTCTCATCCTTTTATTTTAGACAAGGCTTTCTTCTGGTTTCCTGTTTTTCCGCCGTTCCTTAATAATTTTTGTTTCCTACCAGTTTATGGTTCTATGTCCCCAGTGCCATAGGTGGAGTACTAGTATTGTATGTCACCTGCGTCATAGGTGGAGTATCAGCATGAATAGCGGTGCTCTCGCTTGTTTTATGTCTTGGTGACACCTTGTGTACTCCCTTAGAACTATCGGTCCTGACAGTACTATGTCAGCTTCCTGTTGACTGCGTCATCGGTTCTTCTGACACGCGCTGTCTAGCCTGTACCCTGATCAGGTTCCAGGCTACCGCCCCCTTTCCTCCACTGGTGCCCCTTAATGGGTCTCCTGTGCTTGTAACTTATTCTCGTCTCCGCATTTATAGATTGGCGTGCTGCACACACAAAGTCCACTCTCCGGAGTGTTATCCAAGCTGATAGGAGCTTTGCTCCCTCACCCAAGCATGTTTGTCTTCAACTTTTTCTCAATTCCCGAATTTGCATGCGCACTTATACCGTCCACTAACTTCGATATGAGCTCTTGCTGAACCACCTAACCTTGCTGCTCTCCCCGTTACAACACTCTCTTCTCCTTCTCCTGCTCGCTCGCTGGCTGCTTTTCCATCGCGTGATCCCCAGCTCCTCGCTTAATCGTTCAATCTACACAAGCATGGACCAGCCCTGGGAACCTCAAATCAGCGATAGGCAGGTGTTCTAGACCAGTTTTGGCCAAACCACCTCAGTCGCTTATGAGCGCTCACTCAGAAGCTATTTCTCCACGAGTATTACAACTGCTGCCGTTGAATTGAATGCTTGACGCCCTTTTTTCACTTGCAACAGGGACAAAGCTCTGAAAAGGCGCGCTCATGGCCAACATGCTTTGCACTGGGCGGGAATGCGTGCCCTTCTACTCCCTGCCGGCATCAATGCCTAACAATTTCGCGCTGCATGCAGATTGTTCTCGGACCTCTCACCGACAGCTGCTCCCTGCTTTTCCCCCCTAGCCTTCAATTCCAGCGAGGGCATAGCTGATAGCTGATGGGCAACGCATTTATTCCTGCAGCGATGTGTCTGCTTTGTACCAAACGAGCGACTCTTTGATTCAGGAGTTTGCGGGGTGGGAAGGGTCCGCTCGCGAAATGCTATGCCTAACATGCTCCCTGGATGCTACTTCACCTTGCCCTCTAACTTCGGTCAAACCTGAAATGCATCGCATTGATTCCTACAACGCTGTGTCCGTTTCCCCAGGAATCAAGCTGCTCTTGGGGGGGGGGGGGGGGGGGGGGGGGGGGCATACATGCATGGGGGTTGTTGGTAATGGTGTTGCGTGTACATTTGTGTTGTGGCCATCTGCCACTCAACTGCCAGTGTGATGGTGATGATCATGGAAACAGTGCACGATGACAAGCCACCTAATGTGAATGGGGATGGAAAATGAGTGGGTGGGTCACCCCGGGGTGACCCTCCAAAAGTCATTTCATTGGGGGTCGTGGGGAGGGAGGAGGCCCCCGGAGGAGGCCTGCCGTCGGTACGACGGGCACACTGCCCTTGTTGTCCCTGAAATCTGGGTTATGGGTAAATGTGGGTTATGTGGTCGTTAAATCAGTTGTTCGACCGCGTGGAAGCGTTTGAATATTTATTCGACAGATGTCCCGGAAGCTTCTTCATTCCGAACATAGGAAGAGACGCCATTATGAGCTGGAAATGCAGAGAGATCTATCTGTACCAGTTGCGTTGCTCGTTGGTAGGGTGCTCGTTTATGCCCTCATGCTGCCTCTGTTCGAAAAACAAACCTTGACCTGATGAATCCATGGCGGTGAGCGTCAGAGTTCTGAGAAATTGAAGTGATCGCGCGTGACGATCTACAAGGTTGCAGCGCTCGCGCTCATCTCCATATTATGGCCGCAAGTGACCGCTGCGGCGGTCAAAGTGCCAGCGTGGAACCAAGGTGGATCGGGGTTACGCTTAACCGTGGGGGGGGGGGGGGGGGGCACGGTTCAAGGTTACCCCGATCAGGGTAATTCAAAGCGCGCCCTTTTGCGCTTTTGAGCGCTGACTTTTTGACCCCCTCTGCGCTTTAAGCGCAGTTTTTTGCACCCCCCTATGGGCGCAGCGAGTAATTTTTGCGCTTTTTGCACTACAAAGCGCAGTGTTTTTGTTTTAAAGTTTGCTAAAGCGCTGGCAAATTTGGCCATTTGAAGTACCCTGACCCCGATCCGCCCTGGCACGTCATCAAATTTTGCCGGAAACTGGTGTACAAGTCGGTTGAGCGAAGTAGTACAGGTTTAAGAGTGTTTCCGATTGTCATCGGGGTTTACCCCGCATAACCCGGCTTAACCCCGATTTCACGGATTTGGATGCTTATATGTTTCCAAATGGATCGTTTAAGAACATTTATATTCACAAACACATGTACTGGTATACGCTCATGTTGGTATACTTATCTTTCGCAATGTTAGCTCGTGGCACCCTTAAGTCAAATCCTTACTTGTGAATTGTTACATTTTGGCCCAAAGTACCCCAAATTGTGTTGTCTTTTTGACCTGTGATGCTCACGTGTGCTCTGATGATAATGTGCTTGAAATAAATAAGATGCGCAATTGCCATATGATATTCTTTGTGTCCCCTTGCTTTGAGTAAGAGGAGTGCAACACCGTCAAATTAGCGATTTAGTGCGATAATTACACCGCAAGCTGAATTACTATGTTTATATCTTGCTGAAACAACTTAATTTTAGTGCCAAGATTAATTGAATTTCGCAAGGAATCCGAATTTGTTATCATTTAGATCAAAAAATGATGTCTGCAAAAAAGCGTTTTTTCCACCAGAATTCCATACTTCGTATCGCAATTTGCAATGCTTATATGTTGGCCAAACAACATGAAATTAGTGCAGAGCATCATAGAATTCAACATAGAGGTCGAATTTGTACTAAAATTGAGGTTTGGGGCATTTTTTTGCAAAAGTTTGTTTTGCTGTTTTCACGCGATTTTGATTTTCTAGTGAATGAGCCAAATTGCCCAAGTGCCAAGGTGCAAAGTTTCGATTTTGCGAATTGCGATGCTTAGATGTGCTCGCGTGAGAATGTGACCTGGGTGTATAATCTGCATAATTGCTATTCGAAGTACAACGAATGCTTAAATGTACTCACAAAGGCTTCAAATCGTGACAAAAGCATCAAATGTCCGATTGTGTGATATATGTTTTGCTAGATATTTTCGTACTTTGTACCGCACCTTACTATACTTATATGTGGTCAAAACATGATTTCCTTAGTGCTATATATATAAATATATTCTATTTATACTATTTAAAACATGATTTCCTTAGTGCTATATATATATATTTATATATATATATATTATATTTATACTATATATAGAATTTCAAGGCGTTTCCGAATGTGCAATAAAATTTACATTCGGAGAACATTGGGGCAAAACCTTATTTTTGTCCTTTTCATGGTGTGTTTTTGTACTTTGTGCCGCCATTTACGATGCTTATATGTTGGCGAAACATGAATAACAAAGTCTGAGGGTCATAGAATTTCAAGGAGAATCCGAATATGCAATTAAAAAGATGTTTGGATAATTGTGGAGAAAGTTTTTTTTGAACTGGGACACATTTTTAGTAGGACACGAATCCCAGGCCATAATCCCTTCACCCTTCAAGAAACAGAAAATGTACCATTTTTATGTTTTTTCGGGTACTTCTAGCCTATATTACCTTACCTATATTATAAAGGGTTCCCTATTGGTCACATCCCAAAAAAGCGTTTTTTGTGTAAGCATAGTTTTTCACATTGTACTTTAGGTAGACCTTGGGTTAATTTGTATTATGTAGTACATACTATGTCCAAGGAAAGTGGTACATTTCGATTCAGCCTGGAAATTTAGAACCATTCCTCGCAAGCCTTCTTCTCCCCCCCAATTGAAGTTTATTT
The DNA here is from genome assembly GCA_013435795.1 of Chlamydomonas sp. ICE-L. NCBI lineage: Eukaryota > Viridiplantae > Chlorophyta > Chlorophyceae > Chlamydomonadales > Chlamydomonadaceae > Chlamydomonas > Chlamydomonas sp. ICE-L. The sequence goes on along the minus strand of JACBWV010000161.1, from coordinate 68,492 downwards.
GCCCACGAGTAATGACTACGGTTTATAGTGCACATACTGACAAGTTGCATAAGTTATGACATGTTGCATTAGTTTCTGAAATATTGCTATTATACCGTTGTGCTTTTTGGCTTGTACATCAGCTGTGAAAAATAAGGCTTCAGGCCAGGGTCACCCCTGCTGGGGGGCTTAGGCATGGGGGACCATAACATGGGGGCTCGTGCATCAGTCGACACCAGCATGGGGGCCCGGCCATGGGTCACAACCTGCATTGGCATGAGTCACCACATGCATGGGTGGGCTCATGTATGGGTCACCACCTGCCTGCATGGGGTTCAGGCCAGGGGTCACCACCCTGCATTGGGGGCCCAGACGTATAATTTTTTTTTTGGGGGTCAACACCTGAATGGGAGGATCATGCATGGGTCAAACACCTGCATGGGGGGTCAGGCAGGGTCACCACGTGACATGGGGAGCTCGGAGGCATTGGGTCACCAACCTTGACATGGGGGCTTAAGGCATCAGTTCGACACCTGCATGGGGGCTCAGGCATGGGTTGGCACCACCTAATGGGGGCTCGGGCAGTGCCATGCGGTCATCACCTTGCATTGGCGGGGGCCACGGGCATGGGTCAACCACGCTGGCATGGGGGCTTCTTTCTTAAGGCATGGGGCAGGACATGCAGGGGGCTTCTTAGGGGAAAATGGGTCAAACACCGTGCCATTGGGGGGCTCAGGCATGGAAGTCACCACAGCAATGGGGGCTTCAGGAAGGGTCACCAATCATTGGGGGGCTCAGGCATGGGTCACCACACCTGAATGGGGGCTAGGCATGGGTCCACCACAGGAATGGGGGATCAAGGCATGGGTCAACACCTGGCCATGGGGGGGATTTCAGGCTATGGGTCACCACCTGGCATTTGGGAGCATGGCATGGGTTCACACCTGCATGGGGGCTTTATACGGGCTTTTTTATACATGGGTCACCACCCAGCATGGAGGGCTTCAGGCATGGGTCCCCACCTGCATGGGGGCTTTAAGGGAGGGTCACCACCAGCATGGGGGATCGGGCATGGGTCAACACCTAATGGGGGCTCTTGCATGGGTCACCACCTGCCTTTTGGGCTCATGCATGGGTCACCACCTGCATGGGGGCTTATACATGGGTCACCACCAGCATAGGGGATTCAAGGCATGGGTCACCACCTGCATGGGGGCTCAAGCATGGGTCACCAACTGCATGGGGGCTCGGGCATGGGTCAACCACCTACTGGGGCTCTGCGGGTCACCACCTGCATTGTGGTTATTATCATGCATGGGCACCCCTGCAGGGGGGGGCTTATACAGGGGTCACCACTAGGCATGGGGGTTCAGGCATGGGTCACCACGAATGGGGGCCAAAGGCAGGGGTAACTACATGCATGGGGGCTCTTCATGGTCACCACCTGCATGGGGGCTTCTGAGGGTCACCACTGCATGGGGGCTCAGGCATGAGTCACCACATGCATGGGGGAATTTTAGGCATCAGTTGACCACATGCATGTGGGCTACAAGCATGAGTACCAAATGATGGGGGTTTATAACATGGGTCACCAACAGCATTGGGGGCGCGTCTGGCATGGGTCACCACCTGCATGGTTTGGCTCATGCACGGGTCACCACTTGCGGGGGCTCAGGAAATGAGTTCACCCTTGCATGGGGGATTAGGCCGAGTGACACTTGCATTGGGCTCAAGCATGAGTACCACCTGCATGTGGGCTCAGGCCATGGGTCACCGCCTGCATTGGGCTCTCGCATGGGTCACCACCTGCATGGGGGCTTATGCATGGGTGACCACCTGCATGGGGGCTCAAACATGGGTCACCACCTTCATGGGGGCTCAGACATGGGGCCACCACCTGCATGGGGGATCAGGCATGAGTCACCTCCCTGCATGGGGTCTCAAGCATGGGTCACCACCTGCATGGGGGCTCAGGCTATGGGTGACCACCTGCATGGGGCGGCGCAGGCATGGTGACCACCTGCATGGGGTTTTTGGCCATTTGTACCCACCCCACATGGGGGCTCATGCATGGGTCACCACCTGTATGGGGGCTCAGGCATGGGTGACCACGTGCATGGGGGCGCATGCATGGGCCACCACCCACATGGGGGCTCTAACATGGGTCACCACCTGCATGGGGGCTCATGCATGGGTCACCACCTGCATGAAGGCTCAAGCATGGGTCACTACATGCATGGGAGCTCAAGCATGGGTCACCACCTGCATGGGGGCTCAGGCATGAGTCACCACCTGCATGGGGGCTCGTGCATCAGTCACCACCTGCATGGATAAGCTCTTTCATGGGGGCTCAGGCATCAGTCACAACCTGCATGGGGGGCTCATGCATGAGTGACCAACTGCATGGGTGCTCAGGCATGGGTGACCACCTGCATGGGGGCTCAGGCATGGGTCACCACCTGCATGGGGGCTCATGCACGGGTCACCACTTGCAGGGGGGCTCAGGCATGAGTCACCACCTGCATGGGGGCTTAGGCATCGGTGACACTTGCATGGGGGCTCAAGCATGAGTCACCACCTGCATGGGGGCTCAGGCATGGGTCACCTTCTGCATTGGGGCTCACGCATGGGTCACCACCTGCATGGGGGCTTATGCATGGGTGACCACCTGCATGGAGGCTCAAACATGGGTCATCACCTTCATGGAGGCTCAGACATGGGGCACCTCCTGCATGGGGGCTCAGGCATGAGTCACCACCTGCATGGGGTCTCAAGCATGGTTCAACACCTGCATGGGGGCTCAGGTATAGGTCACCACCTGCATGGGGGCTCAGGCATGGGTGACCACCTGCATGGGGGTTTTGGCATTTGTCACCACCTTCATGGGGTCAAAGGCATGGATCACCACCTGTATGGGGGATCAGATATGGGTCACCACCTGCAAGGGGGCTCAGGCATGGTTCACCACCTGCATGGGGGCTCAGACATGGGTCACCACCTGCATGGGGGCTCAGGCATGGGTCAGCACCTGCATGGGGGCTCAAGCATGGGTCACCACGTGCATGGGGGCTCAGGCATGAGTCACCACCTGCATGGGGGCTCATGCATGAGTCACCACGTGCATGGGGGCTCATGCATCTGTCACCACCTGCATGGGGGCTCATGCATGGGTCACCACCTGCATGGGGACTCAGGCATGGGTCAAGACATGCAGGCGGGCTAAGGCACGGGTCACCACCTGCATGGGGGTTTAGGCATGAGTCACCACCTGCATGGGGGTTCAGGCATGAGACACTACCTACATGGGGGCTCAGGCATGGTTCACCACCTACATGGGGGCTCATGCATGGGTAACCACCTAAATGGGGCGCAGGCATTGGTCACCACATGCATGGGGGCTCAGGCATGGGTCACCACCTACATGGGGGCTCAGGCATGGGTCACCAACTGCAGGGTGGCTATACATGGGTCACCACCTGCATGGGGGCTCATGCATGAGTCACCACCTGCATGGGGGCTCAAGCATGAGTCACCACCAGCATGGGGCTCAAGCATGAGTCACACTTGACATGGGGGGCTAATGCATGAGATGGACCCACCTGCAGGGGGCTCGACATGGGTCACCACCTGCTTGGGGCTCAGTCATGGGTCACCACCTTTACAATGAGCGTCCTGGTGCTTCTTGGGGGGGGGCTCAAAAACAGTGGTCACCACCTGGCCAGGGGGCTTAGGCCATCGGTCAACCACCTGCAGGGTGGGATTAGGCATGAGTGACCACCTGGGGGAGGGCATGGGGCTGGCATGAATGGGCGTACCACTCTAGCACAAAGTCGGGGGCTGAAGCAGGGACACCACCTTGCATGGGTCTTAGCATGGGGTTCCCCACCTGCATGGGGGCTTCATGTAAATGGGTCACCACCCAGATGGTGGGGGCTAAGGCATGGAGTGGAGACACACGGGTTGCATGGGGGGACAGCGCGCAGCATGGGTCACCACCTACATGGGGGCTCTAACAATGGGTCACCACCTGCATGGGGGCTCAAGCATGGGTCACCACCTGCATGGGGGCTCAGGCATGAGTCACCACCTGCATGGGGGCTCGTGAATCAGTCACCCACCTGGCCATGGGAGGGGATAACCTCATTTCGGATGGGAAAGAGGCTTCAGCATCCAGTCACAACCTGCATGGGGGGCTCATGCATGAGTGACCAACTGCATGGTGCCAGGGCATGCGGTGACCCACACCCTGAATGGGGGAGATCATGCAGGCGTCCCACCTGCATGGGGGCTGAGCATGGGGCAATACTGCATGGGGGCGGTCTCAGGCATGGGTCACACCTGCATGGGGGCTCAAAGCATGGGTCACCACGGCATGGGGGGCTCAGAGGCATGAGTCACCACCTGCATGGGGGCTCATGCATGAGTCACCACGTGCATGGGGGCTCATGCATCTGTCACCACCTGCATGGGGGCTCAGACATGGGTCACCAACTGCTTGGGGACTCAGGCATGGGTCAAGACATGCTGGGTCCTAGGCACCGGGTCACCACCTGATGGGGGTTTAGGCATGAGTCACCACCTGCATGGGGGCTCAGGCATGAGGACACTAACCTGCCATGGGGGCTCAGGCATGGGTCACCACCTACATGGGGGCTCATGCATGGGTAACCACCTAAATGGGGCCCAGGCATTGAGTCACACATGCAGGGGCTTCTTGCATGGGTCCACCACCTGCCATGGGGGCTAAACATGGGTCACCACATGAGATGGTGCTCAGGCAGAGGGGTCCACCAACTGCAGGGTGGCTTATACATGGGTCACCACCGCATGGGGGCTCATGCATTGAGTCACCACCTGCATGGGGGACCTCAAGATGAGTCTGAGTAACCACCAAGAGGGGGCTCAAAGCATGAGTAACACTTGCATGGGGGCTCATGCATGAGTGACCAACGAGAAGTAGGAGGAACGCGGAAAAAAAGGAGTGATTGGGGGCTCAGACATGGGTAGCACCTGCAATGGGGGCTCGTCATAGGAGGTCACCACCTTCATGGGGCTCAGAAGAAATTGACGTCACCAACCTGCATGGGGGAGGGATTAGGCAGCGGTCACCACTGCATGTGGGATCAGGCAGGGTGACCAACCTGCAATGGGCTAATGCATGGGTCACCACCTGCATGGGGCTTAGACTGAAAGCATGGGACACCACCGGCATGGGGTCTTAGCCATGGGTCCCCACCTGCATTGGGGGCTCATGCATGGGTCACCACCCACATGGGGGCTCAGGCGCGAATAAAGATGGGTGACATGAATGGGGCGCATGAAGGGGTCACCACCTACATGGGGGATCTAAAACCATGGGTCACACCACCGCATGGGGGAGCCGTCGGCGGATACATGGGTCACCACATGCATGGGGGCTAAGGCAGTATGAGTCAACTTACACTGCGATGGGGGGGCTCGTTGCCGAATTCAGTCAACCACCTGCCATGGGAACCTCTTTCATGGGGGCTAAGGCATCAGTCACAACCCTGCATGGGGGATCATGCTGACGTGAACAACGCATGGGTGATCGGCATGGGTGACACCTGCAAATGGGGCTCATGCATGGGTCACCACCTGCATGGGGCTCAGACATGGGTCCACCACCTGCATGGGGGGTCTCAGTGCATGGGTCAACACCTGCATGGGGCTCAAAAGCATGGGTCACCACGTGCAAGGGGGCTCAGCCGAGATGAGTCACAGCCGGCCTGGGGGCTCATGCATGAGTCACCCAGGGTCTATGGGTGGCTCATGATAGCGTCACACACCTGCATGGAAGGCGGGAGTGCAGACATTGGGTCACCAAGGTGCCTTGGGGACAACCTTTCAGGCATGGGTCCAAGACAGCATGGGGGCTAAGGCACGGGTCACACCTGCTGGGGGTTTGGGGCATGAGTCACCACCTGCATAGGGGGGTAGGCATGAGACACTACCTGAATGGGGGCTCAGAGATAGCATGGGTCACATACATGGGGGCTCATGACAGGGGTAACACCTAAATGGGGGCACAAGGCATTGGTCACAAATGCATGGGGATCAGGCAGGATAGTTGACACCACTGCACCGGGGCTCACATGGGTCACCACGCTGGGGGTCAGGCATGGGTAAACCAACTGCAGGGGGCTATAGGCATGGTCACCCCTGCACGGGGGCTCCGGATGAGTCGACCACCGCAGGGGGCTCAAGCCATGAGCTCACCACCAGGCATGCGGGCTCAAGCATGAGTCAACTTGTATGGGTGCTCATGATGAGTGACCACCATGCATCGGGGGATCGACAGATAGGGTCACCACCATTGCATGGCGGGGAGGGCTCAGTAACGGGGTCGACAGCGCCTTCATACAAGCCGGGGATCCAGATAAAAAACATCAACATTTTGGAGGCTGTCGATTCGAAGTGGTTATTAAGGTTGAAGAAGTTTGAGCGCAGCGATGGCGGTTAAGTTACCCAAGTGACACCCATGCAGTTCGAGGCAACCTGAGGAGTAGAGGGGTTGGCTTAAACGCCTCCGTTACAAAATGGTTGCAGCCAAACAGCATGATGCGATGAGATGGCTGACTCCCTTTCATCCGCGTACATTAAGCAGGATCAGAATCGTAAGATAGCCGACAGTTTACGAATGGGTACCCATTGGCGTGGAACTACCGACCGAATGGGGTAGGTGGATAGAGCAACATCCCCGCTCAATGAGACCAGGCAAAAGCCCTGGTCGGTGGGTTCACAAAAACTGAGGATGAAGCATATTGTTTGAGTGCCTTTTATAAGATATTCGCCTCGGATACAGAGAGTTTACAGATATGATAGGCAGGTCCATGAGGATACCACTTACCGTATGGAATGTGGAATCTGCGATTCCACATTCAGAACCTTTATGAATGGAAATGGCAAATAAGTCTTTTTGGAGCAACCTAGCCGACTATCTTTCTACTTGTAGAAGAGCAAGACAGGAAGCCCTGGACTGCTTAGTGGCACCGTAATTTATCATCCCTTTTTTTCTTCTTCTTGTGACTTCTCATTTGTAGCTTCTTACCTCCGCCCACTGTAAGTGGTTGAGATCTGGGTCCGGCTCTAAGGGGTTTAATACTACGCCACCAAACGGTGGTTGGGAGTTTGGTTTGTTTGTCCTCGACACACCCCTGATGTAATGGGGTTTTTTTGCTTTGTGGGGCTTTTCTTTTGTTTAAAGCACAGAGTCTCATACACCCTCGCGGTGTCAAGTAGACTTTAACATGTAATGTAATGTAATGTAATGGGGGCTCAAACATTGGTCACCACCTGCATGGGGGATTAGGCATCGGTCACCACCTGCATGGGGGCTCAGGCATGGGTGACCACCTGCATGGGGGCTCATGCATGGGTCACCACCTGCATGGGGGCTGAAGCATGGGACACCACCTGCATGGGGGCTTAGCCATGGGTCCCCACCTGCATGGGGGCTCATGCATGGTCACCACCTGTATGGGGGCTCAGGCATGGGTGACCACGTGCATGGGGGCGCATGCATGGGTCACCACCTACATGGGGGCTCTAACATGGGTCACCACCTGCATGGGGGCTCATGCATGGGTCACCACCTGCATGGGGGCTCAGGCATGAGTCACCACATGCATGGGGGCTCGTGCATCAGTCACCACCTGCATGGGTAACCTCTTTCATGGGGGCTCAGGCATCAGTCATAACCTGCATGGGGGGCTCATGCATGAGTGACCAACTGCATGGGTGCTCAGGCATGGGTGACCACCTGCATGGGGGCTCATGCATGGGTCACCACCTGCATGGGGGCTGAAGCATGGGGCACTACCTGCATGGGGGCTCAGGCATGGGTCACCACCTGCATGGGGGCTCAAGCATGATTCACCACGTGCATGGGGGCTCAGGCATGAGTCACCACCTGCATGGGGGCTCATGCATGAGTCACCACGTGCATGGGGGCTCATGCATCTGTCACCACCTGCATGGGGGCTCAGACATGGGTCACCAACTGCTTGGGGACTCAGGCATGGGTCAAGACATGCATGGGGCCTAAGGCACGGGTCACCACCTGCATGGGGGTTTAGGCATGAGTCACCACCTGCATGGGGGCTCAGGCATGAGACACTACCTGCATGGGGGCTCAGGCATGGGTCACCACCTACATGGGGGCTCATGCATGGGTAACCACCTAAATGGGGCCCAGGCATTGGTCACCACATGCATGGGGGCTCATGCATGGGTCACCACCTGCATGGGGGCTCAAACATGGGTCACCACCTGCATGGTGGCTCAGGCATGGGTCACCAACTGCAGGGTGGCTTATACATGGGTCACCACCTGCATGGGGGCTCATGCATGAGTCCACCACCGCATGGGGGCTCAAGCATGGGTCACCACCAGCATGGGGGCTCAAGCATGAGTCACCACTTGCATGGGGGGCCTCATGCATGAGTGACCACCTGCAATGGGGGGCTCAGACATGGGTCACCACCTGCATGGGGGCTCAGTCATGGGTCACCACCTGCAAGGGGGCTCAAACATTGGTCACCACCTGCATGGGGGATTAGGCATCGGTCACCACCTGCATGGGGGCTCAAGGCATGGTGACCACCTGCATGGGGGCTCATGCATGGGTCACCACTCTGCATGGGTCTTAGCCATGGGTCCCCACCTGCATGGGGGCTCATACATGGGTCACCACCTGTATGGGGCTCAGGCATGGGTGACCATGTGCATGGGGGCGCATGCATGGGTCACCACCTACATGGGGGCTCTAACATGGGTCACCACCTGCATGGGGGCTCATGCATGGGTCACCACCTGCATGGGGGCTGAATCAGTCACCACATGCATGGGTTACCTCTTTCATGGGGCTCAGGCATCAGTCACACATGCATGGGGGGGCTCATGCATGAGTACAAACTGCATGGGTGCTCAGGCCTGGGTTGACCACCTGCATGGGGGCTCATGCATGGAGTCACACTGCATGGGGGCTCAAGCAGGGGCACTACTGCATGGGGTCTAAGGCATGGGTCACCACCTACATGGGGGCTCATGCTTGGGTCACCACCTGCATGGGGGCCCAGGCATTGGTCACCAACAGCATGGGGCTCCAAACATGGTCACCACCGCATGCGGGCGAAGGCATGGTCACACCCTGCATGGGGGTCAGGCATGGGTGACCACCTGCATGGGGGCTCATGCATGGTCACCACCTGATGGGGGTGAAGCATGGGGACACCACCGCATGGGGTCTAGCATGCGGTCCACCCACCTGCATGGGGGCCTCATGATGGGTCACCACCTGTATGGGGGATCAGGCATGGGTGACCACGTGCATGGGGAGGCCGCAGGCATGGGTCACACCTAATGGGGGCTTAACATGGTCACCACCTGCATGGGGGCTCATGCATTGGGTCACCACCTGCATGGGGGCTCAGGCATGAGTCACCACATGCATGGGGGCTCGTGCATCAGTCACCACCTGCATGGGTAACCTCTTTCATGGGGGCTCAGGCATCAGTCATAACCTGCATGGGGGGCTCATGCATGAGTGACCAACTGCATGGGTGCTCAGGCATGGGTGACCACCTGCATGGGGGCTCATGCATGGGTCACCACCTGCATGGGGGCTGAAGCATGGGGCACTACCTGCATGGGGGCTCAGGCATGGGTCACCACCTGCATGGGGGCTCAAGCATGATTCACCACGTGCATGGGGGCTCAGGCATGAGTCACCACCTGCATGGGGGCTCATGCATGAGTCACCACGTGCATGGGGGCTCATGCATCTGTCACCACCTGCATGGGGGCTCAGACATGGGTCACCAACTGCTTGGGGACTCAGGCATGGGTCAAGACATGCATGGGGCCTAAGGCACGGGTCACCACCTGCATGGGGGTTTAGGCATGAGTCACCACCTGCATGGGGGCTCAGGCATGAGACACTACCTGCATGGGGGCTCAGGCATGGGTCACCACCTACATGGGGGCTCATGCATGGGTAACCACCTAAATGGGGCCCAGGCATTGGTCACCACATGCATGGGGGCTCATGCATGGGTCACCACCTGCATGGGGGCTCAAACATGGGTCACCACCTGCATGGTGGCTCAGGCATGGGTCACCAACTGCAGGGTGGCTTATACATGGGTCACCACCTGCATGGGGGCTCATGCATGAGTCACCACCTGCATGGGGGCTCAAGCATGGGTCACCACCAGCATGGGGGCTCAAGCATGAGTCACCACTTGCATGGGGGGCTCATGCATGAGTGACCACCTGCATGGGGGGCTCAGACATGGGTCACCACCTGCATGGGGGCTCAGTCATGGGTCACCACCTGCAAGGGGGCTCAAACATTGGTCACCACCTGCATGGGGGATTAGGCATCGGTCACCACCTGCATGGGGGCTCAGGCATGGGTGACCACCTGCATGGGGGCTCATGCATGGGTAACACCGCATGGGGTCTTAGACTGGGTCCCCACAAGCGTGGCCTACATGGGTCACCACCTGTATGGGGGCTCAGGCATGGGTGACCATGTGCATGGGGGCGCATGCATGGGTCACCACCTACATGGGGGCTCTAACATGGGTCACCACCTGCATGGGGGCTCATGCATGGGTCACCACCTGCATGGGGGCTCGTGCATCAGTCACCACCTGCATGGGTTACCTCTTTCATGGGGGCTCAGGCATCAGTCACAACCTGCATGGGGGGCTCATGCATGAGTAACCAACTGCATGGGTGCTCAGGCATGGGTGACCACCTGCTGGGGGCTCATGCACGGGTCCCACCTGCATGGGGGCTCAAGCATGCGGCGCACTACCGATGGGGTCTAAGGCATGGGCTCACCACCCTTACAGTGGGGGCCTCATGCTTGGGTCACCACCTGCAGGGCGGCCCAGGCATTGGTCACACATGCATGGGGGATCAGGAATGCGTCACCACCTGATGCGGGCTCAGGATGGGTCAACACCTGCATGGGGGCTCAGGCATGGTGACCACCTGCATGGGGGTCATGAATGGGTAACCACCTGCATGGGGGCTGAAGCTGGGACACCACCGGCATGGGTCTTAAAGCCATGGGTACCCAACTGCATGGGGGTATGCATGGGTCAACAACTGTATGGGCTCAGTCATGGGTGGGTGACCAGTGATGGGGGCGCATGCATGGTCACCCCTACAGGGGGGTTCTAACATGGGTCACACCGCCATGGGGGCTCAAGCATCTGTTACCACATGCATGCGGGGTCGGCATGAGTCACACCTGCATGGGGCTCGTGATCAGTCACAACTGCATGGGTCACCTATTTATGGGGGCTCAGGCATAGTCACAACCTGCATGGGGGGTCATGCAGGGTAACCCAACTGCATGGGTGCTCAGGCATGGGTGGACACCTGCATGGGGGTCATGCATGGGGTCCCACCTGCATGGGGGCTCAAGCATGGGGCACTACCTGCATGGGGGCTCAGGCATGGGTACACCTACATGGGGCTCTGCTTGGGTTACCACCTGAGGGGGGCCCAGGCATTGGTACCACATTGCATGGGGGATCAGGCATGGCACCCACTGCAGGGGGCTCAGGGCCTGGAGTCACCACCTGATGGGGGAAGGCCATGGGGTGACACCTGCATGGGGTTCTCATGCATGGGTCACCACCTGCATGGGGGCCTGAGCATGGGGACAACAACTGCATGGGGGGTCTTAGCAATGGTTCCCCACCTGCATGGGGGCTCTGATGGGTCACCACTGCATGGGGTCTCAGGCATGGGTTGGAACAGTGTGCATGGGCGATGCATGGGTCCCCACCTACATTGGCGGCTGAAGCATGGGACACACGAATGGGGTCTAGCCATGGGTGCCCCCACCTGCATGGGGGCGTCAGGCATGGGTCACCCACCTGTATGGGGGACAGTCAGGTGACCATGTGCATGGGGGCGCATGATGGGTACCACTACATGGGGGCTCAACATGGTCACACCTGCATGGGGGCCTCATGCATGGTCACCACCTGCATGGGGGCCTCGTCAGGCATGAGTTACCACCTGCCATGGGGGCTAGTGCCATCAGTCACCACCCTGCATGGGTAAAACCTATTTCTGGGGGCCTCAGGCATCAGTCACAAACCTGCATGGGGGGCTCATGCATTGAGTAACCAACTGCATGGGTGCTCAGGATGGGTGACACCTGCATGGGGGCTCATGCAGGGTCACCACTGCATGGGGGCTGCTGAAAGCATGGGGCACTACCTCTGCATGGGGGCTTCAGGCATGGGTCACCAACATACATGGGGGCTCATGCTTGGGTCACCACCTGCATGGGGGCGGCCCAGGGATTGGTCACCACATGCATGGGGGATCAGGCATTGGTCACCACCTGCATGGGGGCTCAGGCATGGGTCACCACCTGCATGGGGGCATCAGGCATGGGTGACCACCTGCATGGGGGCTCAGGCATGGGTGACCACCTGCATGGGGGGGGCTATGCATGGGTCACCACTGTTATGGGGCTCAGGCAATGGGTGACCACGTTGCATGGGGGAGATGCATGGGTCACCACCTGTATGGGGGCTCAGTCATGGGTGACCATGTGCATGGGGGCGCATGCATTGGGTACCACCTACATGGGGGCATCTAACATGGGTCACCACCCTGCATTGGGGGCTAATGCTGGGTCACAACCTGCCATGGGGGCTCAGGCATGAGTCCCACCTGCATGGGGGCTCGTGCATCAGTACACCTGCATGGGTAACATATTGCTGGGGGCTCAGGGCATCAGTCACAACCTGAATGGGGGGCTCATGCATGAGTAACCAACTGCATGGGTTGACAGGCATGGGTGACCACCTGCATGGGGGCTAATGCAGGGTTCCCACCTGCCATGGGGGTGAAGCATGGGGCCACTACCTGCATGGGGGCTCAGGGCATGGGTCACAACCTACATGGGGGCTCCTGAATTGGGTCACCACCTGCATGGGGGCACAGGCATTGGTCACCACATGCAGGGGGATAGGCAGTGTCACCACCTGCATGGGGGATCAGGCATTGGCGTCACCACTGCATGGGGGATGAGGCTGGGGTTGAACAACCTCATGGCGGGCTCAGGCATGGGTGACCCACCTCATGGGGGCTCATGCAGGGGTAACCACCTGTATTGGGGGCTCAGGCATGGGTGACCACGGCATGTGGCGCATGCTGGGTCACCACCCACATGCGGGGCTCTAACATGGGTCACAAACTGCATGGGGGAATCAGCATGGGTCACCACTGCATGAAGGCTCAAGCCATGGGTCACTTCCATGCATGGGAGCTAAAAGCATAGAAACCACCCTGCATGGGGGCTCAGGCATGAGTCACCACCTGCATGGGGGCTCGTGCATCAGTCACCACCTGCATGGGTAACCTCTTTCATGGGGGCTCAGGCATCAGTCACAACCTGCATGGGGGGCTCATGCATGAGTAACCAACTGCATGGGTGCTCAGGCATGGGTGACCACCTGCATGGGGGCTCAGGCATGGGACACCACCTGCATGGGGGCTCATGCACGGGTCACCACTTGCAGGGGGGTTCAGGCATGAGTCACCACCTGCATGGGGGCTTAGGCATCGGTGACACTTGAATGGGGGCTCAAGCATGAGTCACCACCTGCATGGGGCTCAGGGGCAGTGGCGTCACCACCTGCTGGGGCCATCATGCATGGAAGTCACCACCTGCATGGGGCTGCTGAAGCATGGGGCACTACTGCAGGGGGCTA
>JACBWV010000161.1:0-52693 GCA_013435795.1 Chlamydomonas sp. ICE-L | reverse complement strand
ATTTTTTCTCAGACATGGGTCACCAAACTGCTTTGGGACCAGCTTGGTCAAGACATGCCGGTGTCCTAAGTACATCGGGTCACCACCTGCAATTGGGGTTTTAGGCATGAGTCACCTCCACCTGCCATGGTGGCCAGGCCATTAGACCTACCCCTGCAAATGGGGGCTCAGGCATTGGTCACCACCTACATGGGGGCCTCATTCATGGGTAACCACCTAAATAGGGGCCGTCAGGCCTGGTCACCACTGCATGGGGGCTCATGCATGGGTCACCACCTGCATGGGGGCTCAAACATGGTCACACACCTGCATGGTGCTCAGGCATGGCTACCAACTGCAGGGTGCTTTATACATGGTCACCACCATGAATGGGGGCTCATGCCTGGTCACCACCTGCATTGGGCTCAAGCATGAGTCCACACAGCATGGGACTCCAACCATGAGTCACCACTTGCCATGGGGGGCTTCAGCATGAGTGACCACCTGCATTGGGGGCTCGAAATGGGTCACCACCCTGCATGGGCTCCGTCATGGGGTCACCACCTTCATGGGGCTCAAACATTGTCCACCACCTGCATGGGGATTAGGCATCGGTCACCACTGCATGGGGGCTCAGGCTGGGTGACCACCTGCATGGGGGCTCTGCCCTGGACACCACCTGGCATGGGGTCTTAGCCCTGGGTCCCCACCTGCATGGGGGCTCATACATGGGTCACCACCTGTATGGGGTCTCAGGCATGGGTGACCATGTGCATGGGGGCGCATGCATGGGTCACCACCTACATGGGGGCTCTAACATGGGTCACCACCTGCATGGGGGCTCATGCATGGGTCACCACCTGCATGGGGGCTCAGTCATGAGTCACCACCTGCATGGGGGCTCGTGCATCAGTCACCACCTGCATGGGTTAACTCTTTCATGGGGGCTCAGGCATCAGTCACAACCTGCATGGGGGGCTCATGCATGAGTAACCAACTGCATAGGTGCTCAGGCATGGGTGACCACCTGCATGGGGGCTCAGGCATGGGACACCACCTGCATGGGGGCTCATGCATGGGTCACCACCTGCATGGGGGCTGAAGCATGGGGCACTACCTGCATGGGGGCTCAGGCATGGGTCACCACCTACATGGGGGCTCATGCTTGGGTCACCAACTGCATGGGGGCCCAGGCATTGGTCACCACATGCATGGGGGATCAGGCATTGGTCACCACCTGCATGGGGGCTCAGGCATGGGTCACCACCTGCATGGGGGCTCAGGCATGGGTGACCACCTGCATGGGGTCTCATGCATGGGTCACCACCTGCATGGGGGATGAAGCATTGGACACCACCTGCATGGGGTCTTAGCCATGGGTCCCCACCTGCATGGGGGCTCATGCATGGGTCACCACCTGTATGGGGGCTCAGTCATGGGTGACCATGTGCATGGGGGCGCATGCATGGGTCACCACCTACATGGGGGCTCTAACATGGGTCACCACCTGCATGGGGGCTCATGCATGGGTCACCACCTGCATGGGGGCTCAGGCATGAGTCACCACCTGCATGGGGGCTCGTGCATCAGTCACCACCTGCATGGGTAACCTATTTCATGGGGGCTCAGGCATCAGTCACAACCTGCATGGGGGGCTCATGCATGAGTAACCAACTGCATGGGTGCTCAGGCATGGGTGACCACCTGCATGGGGGCTCATGCATGGGTCACCACCTGCATGGGGGCTGAAGCATGGGGCACTACCTGCATGGGGGCTCAGGCATGGGTCACCACCTACATGGGGGCTCATGCTTGGGTCACCACCTGCATGGGGGCCCAGGCATTGATCACCACATGCATGGGGGATCAGGCATTGGTCACCACCTGCATGGGGGCTCAGGCATGGGTCACCACCTGCATGGGGGATCAGGCATGGGTGACCACCTGCTTGGGGGCTCAGGCATAGGTGACCACCTGCATGGGGGCTCATGCATGGGTCACCACCTGTATGGGGGCTCAGGCATGGGTGACCACGTGCATGGGGGCGCATGCATGGGTCACCACCCACATGGGGGCTCTAACATGGGTCACCAACTGCATGGGGGCTCATGCATGGGTCACCACCTGCATGAAGGCTCAAGCATGGGTCACTACATGCATGGGAGCTCAAGCATTAGTAACCACCTGCATGGGGGCTCAGGCATGAGTCACCACCTGCATGGGGGCTCGTGCATCAGTCACCACCTGCATGGGTAACCTCTTTCATGGGGGCTCAGGCATCAGTCACAACCTGCATGGGGGGCTCATGCATGAGTAACCAACTGCATGGGTGCTCAGGCATGGGTGACCACCTGCATGGGGGCTCAGGCATGGGACACCACCTGCATGGGGGCTCATGCACGGGTCACCACTTGCAGGGGGGTTCAGGCATGAGTCACCACCTGCATGGGGCTAGGCATCGGTGACACTTGAATGGGGGCTCAAGCATGAGTCACCACCTGCATGGGGGCTCAGGCATGGGTCACCACCTGCATGGGGGCTCATGCATGGGTCACCACCTGCATTGGGCTGAAGCATGGGGCACTACCTGCATGGGGGCTCATGCATGGGTCACCACCTGCATGGGGGCTCAAGCATGGGTCACCACGTGCATGGGGTCCCAGGCATGAGTCACCACCTGCATGGGGGCTCATGCATGAGTCACCACGTGCATGGGGGCTCATGCATCTGTTACCACCTGCATGGGGGCTCAGGAATGGGTCACCACCTGCATGGGGGCTCGTGCATCAGTCACCACCTGCATGGGTAACCTCTTTCATGGGGGCTCAGGCATCAGTCACAACCTGCATGGGGGGCTCATGCATGAGTAACCAACTGCATGGGTGCTCAGGCATTGGTGACCACCTGCATGGGGGCTCATGCATGGGTCACCACCTGCATGGGGGCTGAAGCATGGGGCACTACCTGCATGGGGGCTCAGGCATGGGTCACCACCTGCATGGGGGCTCAAGCATGATTCACCACGTGCATGGGGGCTCAGGCATGAGTCACCACCTGCATGGGGGCTCATGCATGAGTCACCACGTGCATGGGGGCTCATGCATCTGTCACCACCTGCATGGGGGCTCAGACATGGGTCACCAACTGCTTGGGGACTCAGGCATGGGTCAAGACATGCAAGGGGCCTAAGGCACGGGTCACCACCTGCATGGGGGTTTAGGCATGAGTCACCACCTGCATGGGGGCTCAGGCATGAGACACTACCTGCATGGGGGCTCAGGCATGGGTCACCACCTACATGGGGGCTCATGCATGGGTAACCACCTAAATGGGGCCCAGGCATTGGTCACCACATGCATGGGGGCTCAGGCATGGGTCACCACCTGCATGGGGGCTCAAACATGGGTCACCACCTGCATGGTGGCTCAGGCATGGCTCACCAACTGCAGGGTGGCTTATACATGGGTCACCACCTGCATGGGGGCTCATGCATGAGTCACCACCTGCATGGGGGCTCAAGCATGAGTCACCACCAGCATGGGGACTCAACCATGAGTCACCACTTGCATGGGGGGCTCATGCATGAGTGACCACCTGCATGGGGGGCTCAGAAATGGGTCACCACCTGCATGGGGGCTCAGTCATGGGTCACCACCTTCATGGGGGCTCAAACATTGGTCACCACCTGCATGGGGGATTAGGCATCGGTCACCACCTGCATGGGGGCTCAGGCATGGGTGACCACCTGCATGGGGGCTCATGCATGGGACACCACCTGCATGGGGTCTTAGCCATGGGTCCCCACCTGCATGGGGGCTCATACATGGGTCACCACCTGTATGGGGTCTCAGGCATGGGTGACCATGTGCATGGGGGCGCATGCATGGGTCACCACCTACATGGGGGCTCTAACATGGGTCACCACCTGCATGGGGGCTCATGCATGGGTCACCACCTGCATGGGGGCTCAGTCATGAGTCACCACCTGCATGGGGGCTCGTGCATCAGTCACCACCTGCATGGTTAACTCTTTCATGGGGGCTCAGGCATCAGTCACAACCTGCATGGGGGGCTCATGCATGAGTAACCAACTGCATAGGTGCTCAGGCATGGGTGACCACCTGCATGGGGGCTCAGGCATGGGACACCACCTGCATGGGGGCTCATGCATGGGTCACCACCTGCATGGGGGCTGAAGCATGGGGCACTACCTGCATGGGGGCTCAGGCATGGGTCACCACCTACATGGGGGCTCATGCTTGGGTCACCAACTGCATGGGGGCCCAGGCATTGGTCACCACATGCATGGGGTATCAGGCATTGGTCACCACCTGCATGGGGCTCAGGCATGGGTCACCACCTGCATGGGGGCTCAGGCATGGGTGACCACCTGCATGGGGTCTCATGCATGGGTCACCACCTGCATGGGGGATGAAGCATTGGACACCACCTGCAGGGGTCTTGCCATGGGTCCCCACCTTCAGGGGGCTCATTGCATGGGTCCCACTGTATGGGGGCTCAGGCATGGTGACCATGTGGCATGGGGGCGCAGGCATGGGTCATCACCACCTACATGGGGGCTCTAACATGGGTCCCCCCTGCGTGGGGGCCTCATGCATGGTGTCACCACCGCATGGGGGCTCAGCATGAGTCACCACACTTAATGGGGGCTCGTGCATCTTCACCACCTGCATGGGTAACTCTATTTCATGAGGGGGCTCAGGGCATCAGTACCAACCTGCGTGGGGGGCTCATGCATGAGTTAACCAACTGCATGGGTGCTCATGCATGGTGACCACCTGCATGGGGGCTCAGCTGGGTCACCTCCCTGCATGGGGGTGAAGCTGGGGCACTACCTGCATGGGGGCTCAGGCATTGGTCGCCACCTCCATGGGGTCTCATGCTTGGTCACCACCTGCAAAATGGGGGCCCGGCAGTGATCAACCACATGCATGGGGGATCAGGCATTGTCACCACCTGCATGGGGGCTCAGGCATGGGTCACCACCTGCATGGGGGATCAGGCATGGGTGACCACCTGCTTGGGGGCTCAGCATAGGTGACCACCTGCATGGGGGCTCATGCATGGGTCACCACCTGTATGGGGGCTCAGGCATGGGTGACCACGTGCATGGGGGCGCATGCATGGGTCACCACCCACATGGGGGCTCTAACATGGGTCACCAACTGCATGGGGGCTCATGCATGGGTCACCACCTGCATGAAGGCTCAAGCATGGGTCACTACATGCATGGGAGCTCAAGCATTAGTAACCACCTGCATGGGGGCTCAGGCATGAGTCACCACCTGCATGGGGGCTCGTGCATCAGTCACCACCTGCATGGGTAACCTCTTTCATGGGGGCTCAGGCATCAGTCACAACCTGCATGGGGGGCTCATGCATGAGTAACCAACTGCATGGGTGCTCAGGCATGGGTGACCACCTGCATGGGGGCTCAGGCATGGGACACCACCTGCATGGGGGCTCATGCACGGGTCACCACTTGCAGGGGGGTTCAGGCATGAGTCACCACCTGCATGGGGGCTTAGGCATCGGTGACACTTGAATGGTGGCTCAAGCATGAGTCACCACCTGCATGGGGGCTCAGGCATGGGTCACCACCTGCATGGGGGCTCATGCATGGGTCACCACCTGCATGGGGCTGAAGCATGGGGCACTACCTGCATGGGGGCTCATGCATGGGTCACCACCTGCATGGGGGCTCAAGCATGGGTCACCACGTGCATGGGGCCCCAGGCATGAGTCACCACCTGCATGGGGGCTCATGCATGAGTCACCACGTGCATGGGGGCTCATGCATCTGTTACCACCTGCATGGGGGCTCAGGAATGGGTCACCAACTGCTTGGGGACTCAGGCATGGGTCAAGACATGCATTCGGGCTAAGGCACGGGTCACCACCTGCATGGGGGTTTAGGCAGGAGTCCCACCTGCATGGGGGCTCAGGCATGAGACACTACCTGCATGGGGCTCAGGCATGGGTCACCTTCTACATGGGGCTCATGCACGGGTAACCACCGAAATGGGGCCCAGGCAATTGGTCACCACATGCATGGGGGCTCAGGCATGGGTCACCACCTGCATGGGGGCTCAAACATGGGTCACCAACTGCATGGTGGCTTCAGGCATGGGTCACCAACTGCAGGGTGGCTTATACATGGGTCATCACCTGCATGGGGGCTCAGGCATGAGTCACCACCTGCATGGGGGCTCGTGCATCAGTCACCACCTGCATGGGTAACCTCTTTCATGGGGGATCAGACATCAGTCACAACCTGCATGGGGGGCTCATGCATGAGTAACCAACTGCATGGGTGCTCAGGCATGGGTTACCACCTGCATGGGGGCTCATGCATGGGTCACCACCTGCATGGGGGCTGAAGCATGGGGCACTACCTGCATGGGGGCTCAGGCATGGGTCACCACCTACATGGGGGCTCATGCTTGGGTCACCAACTGCATGGGGGCCCAGGCATTGGTCACCACATGCATGGGGGATCAGGCATTGGTCACCACCTGCATGGGGGCTCAGGCATGGGTCACCACCTGCATGGGGGCTCAGGCATGGGTGACCACCTGCATGGGGTCTCATGCATGGGTCACCACCTGCATGGGGGCTGAAGCATGGGACACCACCTGCATGGGGTCTTAGCCATGGTTCCCCACCTGCATGGGGGCTCATGCATGGGTCACCACCTGTATGGGGGCTCAGTCATGGGTGACCATGTGCAGTCATGGGTGACCATGTGCAAGAGGATTCTCAGAAGAAAGAAGAGGAAGTGGCTAGAAACACGCATGGAGAACCTTCATACGAATCTTCGGCATAATCCGAAAAGTTTTTGGAAAGACGTGCGTGAGCCTAACAAGGCCACTACGGCAGACATCACAATTCATGATTGGACTGATTATTTTGCAGACCTCTTTGATGTGCAAGTAGGTATTGATCCAAGTCTGGATGCTAGGGACTTTGTCCCTCAAGCTGATGGACCTCAGATAGAGGCCGCACCAACATGGTTATGTCAAGACTTTACCACCAAGGAGGTGTTTTCTGTTCTCCAATCCCTACGGAAAAACTCCTCCCCCGGGGTAGATGGTATCCCTGCAGAATGGTACAGATTTGCTTCCCATGAAGCCAACTCCCGATTTGTACAAGCTATGACTAACCTGTTTAATCTCATCTGGAAGACTTCTTACCCTAGCCAATGGGCTGCAGCTGCCTTGGTACCCGTACCCAAATCCAAAGGCAGTGTGTATGACAAGGACAACTATCGAGGTCTTGCGGTGAGCAACTCCATAGGAAGATCTTCTCCCTTTGCATGCTACGTAGACTAGATGATTGGTCAGAAGAATTCAACCTCAGAGCCGCTGGCCAATATGGATTTAGAAGTGGTAGGGGTACTGCAGATGCATCATTCATTCTTAACCATATTGTAGATAAATATAGAGAAAAGAAAAAAACCACTCTTTGTGGCTTTTGTTGATTTCAAGAAGGCTTATGATTGGGTCAACAGAGACTTGCTATGGGATTGCTTAGCAAGGCTAGGAGTCAAGGACCCCTATCTCAGTATTCTGAAGTCCATGTATATTCATGTTGTTTTCCAAGTTCGCCTACATGGGGACATTGGATCCTCCTTTCCATCCCTTGTAGGAGTTAAACAAGGAGACCCCCTATCCCCACTCCTATTCGGTCTGTTCATTGATAGAATTGAATCGTTCCTCCAATCCAAGCTCCCAAATGTAGGGGCTGAGCTTAGGGGAAAGATTCTGCAACTGTTACTTTATGCTGATGACCTAGCTATAATGGCAGAATCCCCGGCAGATATGCAAGCGATGCTTGACTGTCTGAGAGATTTCTGTGAGGCTACTAAGATGGCTGTGAATATAAGAAAACTGAGATTGTCGTTTTCAACAAGCAATTCTGTGATGAGGCCCGCATGGATCCTGATTACAAATTTGTCTATGATGGAGCACAACTTTCTACAAAGTTATCTTTTATCTACTTGGGATCCCTCTTTGTGGATGGTGACTCAAGCAATCGTGCAAAAGCTGCTTTTTCTAGGATGCTCACTAAGGCCCAAAAGGCACACCACATGCTCCGTAGGCGATGCCATACTATGGAGATATACAATATTGATATTCTCACCCACCTGTTTGATTCTCTTGTACAACCTATCCTGAATTTTGGCTGTGAGGTGTGGGCTCCTTCTATTCTGAACAACACACTTATCTCAAATGACCATGCTTGTGAGAAATGGCATAGAGGTATACTTAAACAAATGTTGGGTGTTTGCCAATCTACTACATCTAATATTATCATGGAAGAGCTGGGTAGAACCCCGTTGTGTTTTGCTTGGCTTAAACAAGCTTTGCGCTTCTGGAACAAGACCATACATAAAGAACCTGAGGATCTCATTAGAATGGCTCTTGAGGAATCTTTTGACTCCAACACTGGCTGGGTTCATGACTTGCGTTGTGCTCTCCACAAGCTAGGATCCAGTAAAAAACATCAACATTTTGGAGGCTGTCGATGTCGAAGGTATTATGTCTGAAGTTTTTGAGTCATGGAGGTTTAAGTACCCAAGTGACACCAATGCAGTTAGAGACATCCCTGATGAGAGAAGGGTTGGCTTTAAACGCCTCCGATACCAAAAATGGTTCGCAGCCAACAGCAATGATGAGAATGGCTTGATTCCCTTTACATCCGCCTTACATAAGCAGGATCAGATTCGTTCTATAGCACAGTTTAGAATGGGTTCCCATTGGCTGAACACAGAAAGAATGAGGGTGGTGGATAGAGCACACATCCCTCGCTCAATGAGACACTGTCAAATGTGTGGGTTCCAAAAACCTGAGGATGAAATGCATATGTTTGAGTGCCCTTTTTATAATGATATTCGCCTCCGCTACCAGAAGCTGTTTACAGATATTTATAGGCATGTCCATGAGGATACCAACTTAACCGTATGGAATGTGGAATTCTGCGATTCCACATTCAGAACCTTTATGAATGGAAATGGCACTAAGTCTTTTTGGAGCAACCTAGCCGACTATCTTTCTACTTGTAGAAGAGCAAGACAGGAAGCCCTGGACTGCTTAGTGGCACCGTAATTTATCATCCCTTTTTTTCTTCTTCTTGTGACTTCTCATTTGTTAGCTTCTTACCTCCGCCACTGTAAGTGGTTGAGATCTGGGTCCGGCTCTAAGGGGTTTAATACCTACGCCACCAAAACGGTGGTTGGGAGTTTGGTTTGTTTGTCCTCGACACGCCCCTGATGTAATGGGGTTTTTGCTTTGTGGGTGCTTTTTCTTTTTGTTTAAAGCACAGAGTCTCATACACCCTCGCGGTGTCAAGTAGACTTTAACATGTAATGTAATGTAATGTAATGGGGGCGCATGCATGGGTCACCACCTACATGGGGGCTCAAACATGGGTCACCACCTGCATGGGGGCTCATGCATGGGTCACCACCTGCATGGGGGCTCAGGCATGAGTCACCACCTGCATGGGGGCTCGTGCATCAGTCACCACCTGCATGGGTAACCTATTTCATGGGGGCTCAGGCATCAGTCACAACCTGCATGGGGGGCTCATGCATGAGTAACCAACTGCATGGGTGCTCAGGCATGGGTGACCACCTGCATGGGGGCTCATGCATGGGTCACCACCTGCATGGGGGCTGAAGCATGGGGCACTACCTGCATGGGGGCTCAGGCATGGGTGACCACCTACATGGGGGCTCATGCTTGGGTCACCACATGCATGGGGGCCCAGGCATTGGTCACCACATGCATGGGGGATCAGGCATTGGTCACCACCTGCATGGGGGCTCAGGCATGGGTCACCACCTGCATGGGGGATCAGGCATGGGTGACCACCTGCATGGGGGCTCAGGCATGGGTGACCACCTGCATGGGGGCTCATGCATGGGTCACCACCTGTATGGGGGCTCAGGCATGGGTGACCACGTGCATGGGGGCGCATGCATGGGTCACCACCCACATGGGGGCTCTAACATGGGTCACCAACTGCATGGGGGCTCATGCATGGGTCACCACCTGCATGAAGGCTCAAGCATGGGTCACTACATGCATGGGAGCTCAAGCATAGGTAAACACCTGCATGGGGGCTCAGTCATGAGTCACCACCTGCATGGGGGCTCGTGCATCAGTCACCACCTGCATGGGTAACCTCTTTCATGGGGGCTCAGGCATCAGTCACAACCTGCATGGGGGGCTCATGCATGAGTAACCAACTGCATGGGTGCTCAGGCATGGGTGACCACCTGCATGGGGGCTCAGGCATGGGACACCACCTGCATGGGGGCTCATGCACGGGTCACCACTTGCAGGGGGGCTCAGGCATGAGTCACCACCTGCATGGGGGCTTAGGCATCGGTGACACTTGAATGGGGGCTCAAGCATGAGTCACCACCTGCATGGGTGCTCAGGCATGGGTCACCACCTGCATGGGGGCTCATGCATGGGTCACCACCTGCATGGGGCTGAAGCATGGGGCACTACCTGCATGGGGGCTCATGCATGGGTCACCACCTGCATGGGGGCTCAAGCATGGGTCACCACGTGCATGGGGTCCCAGGCATGAGTCACCACCTGCATGGGGGCTCATGCATGAGTCACCACGTGCATGGGGGCTCATGCATCTGTTACCACCTGCATGGGGGCTCAGGAATGGGTCACCAACTGCTTGGGGACTCAGGCATGGGTCAAGACATGCATTCGGGCTAAGGCACGGGTCACCACCTGCATGGGGGTTTAGGCATGAGTCACCACCTGCATGGGGGCTCAGGCATGAGACACTACCTGCATGGGGGCTCAGGCATGGGTCACCTTCTACATGGGGGCTCATGCACGGGTAACCACCGAAATGGGGCCCAGGCATTGGTCACCACATGCATGGGGGCTCAGGCATGGGTCACCACCTGCATGGGGGCTCAAACATGGGTCAACCACTGCATGGTGGCTCAGGCATGGGTCACCAACTGCAGGGTGGCTTATACATGGGTCACCACCTGCATGGGGGCTCAGGCATGAGTCACCACCTGCATGGGGGCTCGTGCATTAGTCACCACCTGCATGGGTAACCTCTTTCATGGGGGATCAGACATCAGTCACAACCTGCATGGGGGGCTCATGCATGAGTAACCAACTGCATGGGTGCTCAGGCATGGGTGACTACCTGCATGGGGGCTCATGCATGGGTCACCACCTGCATGGGGGCTGAAGCATGGGGCACTACCTGCATGGGGGCTCAGGCATGGGTCACCACCTACATGGGGGCTCATGCTTGGGTCACCAACTGCATGGGGGCCCAGGCATTGGTCACCACATGCATGGGGGATCAGGCATTGGTCACCACCTGCATGGGGGCTCAGGCATGGGTCACCACCTGCATGGGGGCTCAGGCATGGGTGACCACCTGCATGGGGTCTCATGCATGGGTCACCACCTGCATGGGGGCTGAAGCATGGGACACCACCTGCATGGGGTCTTAGCCATGGGTCCCCACCTGCATGGGGGCTCATGCATGGGTCACCACCTGTATGGGGGCTCAGTCATGGGTGACCATGTGCATGGGGGCGCATGCATGGGTCACCACCTACATGGGGGCTCTAACATGGTCACCACCTGCATGGGGGCTTATGCATGGGTCACCACCTGCATGGGGGCTCAGGCATGAGTCACCACCTGCATGGGGGCTCGTGCATGAGTCACCACCTGCATGGGTAACCTATTTCATGGGGGCTCAGGCATCAGTCACAACCTGCATGGGGGGCTCATGCATGAGTAACCAACTGCATGGGTGCTCAGGCATGGGTGACCACCTGCATGGGGGCTCATGCATGGGTCACCACCTGCATGGGGGCTGAAGCATGGGGCACTACCTGCATGGGGGCTCAGGCATGGGTCACCACCTACATGGGGGCTCATGCTTGGGTCACCACCTGCATGGGGGACCAGGCATTGGTCACCACATGCATGGGGGATCAGGCATTGGTCACCACCTGCATGGGGGCTCAGGCATGGGTCACCACCTGCATGGGGGATCAGGCATGGGTGACCACCTGCATGGGGGCTCAGGCATGGGTGACCACCTGCATGGGGGCTCATGCATGGGTCACCACCTGTATGGGGGCTCAGGCATGGGTGACCACGTGCATGGGGGCGCATGCATCGGTCACCACCCACATGGGGGCTCTAACATGGGTCAACACCTGCATGGGGGCTCATGCATGGGTCACCACCTGCATGAAGGCTCAAGCATGGGTCACTACATGCATGGGAGCTCAAGCATAGGTAAGCACCTGCATGGGGGCTCAGGCATGAGTCACCACCTGCATGGGGGCTCGTGCATCAGTCACCACCTGCATGGGTAACCTCTTTCATGGGGGCTCAGGCATCAGTCACAACCTGCATGGGGGGCTCATGCATGAGTAACCAACTGCATGGGTGCTCAGGCATGGGTGACCACCTGCATGGGGGCTCATGCATGGGTCACCACCTGCATGGGGGCTGAAGCATGGGGCACTACCTGCATGGGGGCTCAGGCATGGGTCACCACCTACATGGGGGCTCATGCTTGGGTCACCACCTGCATGGGGGCCCAGGCATTGGTCACCACATGCATGGGGGATCAGGCATTGGTCACCACCTGCATGGGGGCTCATGCATGAGTAACCAACTGCATGGGTGCTCAGGCATGGGTGACCACCTGCATGGGGGCTCAGGCATGGGACACCACCTGCATGGGGGCTCATGCACGGGTCACCACTTGCAGGGGGGCTCAGGCATGAGTCACCACCTGCATGGGGGCTTAGGCATCGGTGACACTTGAATGGGGGCTCAAGCATGAGTCACCACCTGCATGGGGGCTCAGGCATGGGTCACCACCTGCATGGGGGCTCATGCATGGGTCACCACCTGCATGGGGGCTGAAGCATGGGGCACTACCTGCATGGGGGCTCATGCATGGGTCACCACCTGCATGGGGGCTCAAGCATGGGTCACCACGTGCATGGGGTCCCAGGCATGAGTCACCACCTGCATGGGGGCTCATGCATGAGTCACCACGTGCATGGGGGCTCATGCATCTGTTACCACCTGCATGGGGGCTCAGGAATGGGTCACCAACTGCTTGGGGACTCAGGCATGGGTCAAGACATGCATTCGGGCTAAGGCACGGGTCACCACCTGCATGGGGGTTTAGGCATGAGTCACCACCTGCATGGGGGCTCAGGCATGAGACACTACCTGCATGGGGGCTCAGGCATGGGTCACCTTCTACATGGGGGCTCATGCACGGGTAACCACCGAAATGGGGCCCAGGCATTGGTCACCACATGCATGGGGGCTCAGGCATGGGTCACCACCTGCATGGGGGCTCAAACATGGGTCACCACCTGCATGGTGGCTCAGGCATGGGTCACCAACTGCAGGGTGGCTTATACATGGGTCACCACCTGCATGGGGGCTCAGGCATGACTCACCACCTGCATGGGTAACCTCTTTCATGCATGGGTCACCACCTGCATGAAGGCTCAAGCATCAGTCACAACCTGCATGGGGGGCTCATGCATGGGTCACCACCTGCATGGGGGCTCAGGCATGAGTCACCACCTGCATGGGGGCTCGTGCATCAGTCACCACCTGCATGGGTAACCTCTTTCATGGGGGCTCAGGCATTAGTCACAACCTGCATGGGGGGCTCATGCATGAGTAACCAACTGCATGGGTGCTCAGGCATGGGTGACCACCTGCATGGGGGCTCAGGCATGGGACACCACCTGCATGGGGGCTCATGCACGGGTCACCACTTGCAGGGGGGCTCAGGCATGAGTCACCACCTGCATGGGGGCTTAGGCATCGGTGACACTTGCATGGGGGCTCAAGCATGAGTCACCACCTGCATGGGGGCTCAGGCAGGGGTCACCGCCTGCATTGGGGCTCACGCATGGGTCACCACCTGCATGGGGGCTTATGCATGGGTGACCACCTGCATGGGGGCTCAAACATGGGTCACCACCTTCATGGGGGCTCAGACATGGGGCACCTCCTGCATGGGGGCTCAGGCATGAGTCACCACCTGCATGGGGTCTCAGGAAAGGGTCACCACCTGCATGGGGGCTCAGGCATGGGTCACCACCTGCATGGGGGCTCAGGCATGGGTGACCACCTGCATGGGGTCTCAAGCATGGGTCACCACGTGCATGGGGTCTCAGGCATGAGTCACCACCTGCATGGGGGCTCATGCATGAGTCACCACGTGCATTGGGGCTCATGCATCTGTTACCACCTGCATGGGGACTCAGGCATGGGTGACCACCTGCATGGGGTCTCAAGCATGGGTCACCACGTGCATGCGGGCTAAGGCATGAGTCACCACCTGCATGGGGGCTCAGGCATGAGACACTACCTGCATGGGGGCTCAGGCATGGGTCACTACCTACATGGGGGCTCATGCATGGGTAACCACCTAAATGGGGCCCAGGCATTGGTCACCACATGCATGGGGGCTCAGGCATGGGTCACCACCTGCATGGTGGCTCAGGCATGGGTCACCAACTGCAGGGTGGCTTATACATGGGTTGCCACCTGCATGGGGGCTCATGAATGAGTCATCACCTACATGGGGGCTCATGCATGAGTCATCTCCAGCATGGGGGCTCAAGCATGAGTCACCACTTGCATGGGGGGCTCATGCATGAGTGACCACCTGCATGGGGGGCTCAGGCATGGGTCACCACCTGCATGGGGGCTCAGGCATGGGTCACCACCTTCATGGGGGCTCAAACTTTGGTCACCACCTGCATGGGGGATTAGGCATCGGTCACCACCTGCATGGGGTCTTAGCCATGGGTCCCCACCTGCATGGGGGCTCATGCATGGGTCACCACCTGTATGGGGGCTCAGGCATGGGTGACCACGTGCATGGGGGCGCATGCATGGGTCACCACCTACATGGGGGCTTATGCATGGGTCACCACCTGCATGGGGGCTGCACCACCTGCCATGGGGCTTATGCATGGGTCACCACCTGCATGGGGGCTCAGGCATGAGTCACCACCTGCATGGGGGCTCGTGCATCATTCACCACCTGCATGGGTAACCTATTTCATGGGGGCTCAGGCATCAGTCACAACCTGCATGGGGGGCTCATGCATGAGTGACCAACTGCATGGGTGCTCAGGCATGGGTGACCACCTGCCTGGGGGCTCATGCATGGGTCACCACCTGCATGGGGGCTGAAGCATGGGGCACTACTTGCATGGGGGCTCAGGCATGGGTCACCACATGCATGGGGGCTCAGGCATGGGTCACCACCTGCATGGGGGCTCAAACATGGGTCACCACCTGCATGGGGGCTCAGGCATGAGTCACCAACTGCATGGGGGCTCAAGCATGAGTCACCACTTGCATGGGGGCTCATGCATGAGTGACCACCTGCATGGGGGGCTCAGGCATGAGTAACCACCTGCATGGGGGCTCAGGCATGAGTCACCACCTGCATGGGGGCTCGTGCATCAGTCACCACCTGCATGGGTAACCTCTTTCATGGGGGCTCAGGCATCAGTCACAACCTGCATGGGGGGCTCATGCATGAGTAACCAACTGCATGGGTGCTCAGGCATGGGTGACCACCTGCATGGGGGCTCAGGCATGGGACACCACCTGCATGGGGGCTCATGCACGGGTCACCACTTGCAGGGGGGCTCAGGCATGAGTCACCACCTGCATGGGGGCTTAGGCATCGGTGACACTTGAATGGGGGCTCAAGCATGAGTCACCACCTGCATGGGGGCTCAGGCATGGGTCACCACCTGCATGGGGGCTCATGCATGGGTCACCACCTGCATGGGGCTGAAGCATGGGGCACTACCTGCATGGGGGCTCATGCATGGGTCACCACCTGCATGGGGGCTCAAGCATGGGTCACCACGTGCATGGGGTCTCAGGCATGAGTCACCACCTGCATGGGGGCTCAAGCATGAGTCACCACGTGCATGGGGGCTCATGCATCTGTTACCACCTGCATGGGGGCTCAGGAATGGGTCACCAACTGCTTGGGGACTCAGGCATGGGTCAAGACATGCATTCGGGCTAAGGCACGGGTCACCACCTGCATGGGGGTTTAGGCATGAGTCACCACCTGCATGGGGGCTCAGGCATGAGACACTACCTGCATGGGGGCTCAGGCATGGGTCACCTTCTACATGGGGGCTCATGCACGGGTAACCACCGAAATGGGGCCCAGGCATTGGTCACCACATGCATGGGGGCTCAGGCATGGGTCACCACCTGCATGGGGGCTCAAACATGGGTCACCAACTGCATGGTGGCTCAGGCATGGGTCACCAACTGCAGGGTGGCTTATACATGGGTCACCACCTGCATGGGGGCTCAGGCATGAGTCACCACCTGCATGGGGGCTTGTGCATCAGTCACCACCTGCATGGGTAACCTCTTTCATGGGGGATCAGACATCAGTCACAACCTGCATGGGGGGCTCATGCATGAGTGACCAACTGCATGGGTGCTCAGGCATGGGTGACCACCTGCCTGGGGGCTCATGCATGGGTCACCACCTGCATGGGGGCTGAAGCATGGGGCACTACTTTCATGGGGGCTCAGGCATGGGTCACCACATGCATGGGGGCTCAGGCATGGGTCACCACCTGCATGGGGGCTCAAACATGGGTCACCACCTGCATGGGGGCTCAGGCATGAGTCACCACTGCATGGGGGCTCAAGCATGAGTCACCACTTGCATGGGGGCTCATGCATGAGTGACCACCTGCATGGGGGGCTCAGGCATGAGTAACCACCTGCATGGGGGCTCAGGCATGAGTCACCACCTGCATGGGGGCTCGTGCATCAGTCACCACCTGCATGGGTAACCTCTTTCATGGGGGCTCAGGCATCAGTCACAACCTGCATGGGGGGCTCATGCATGAGTAACCAACTGCATGGGTGCTCAGGCATGGGTGACCACCTGCATGGGGGCTCAGGCATGGGACACCACCTGCATGGGGGCTCATGCACGGGTCACCACTTGCAGGGGGGCTCAGGCATGAGTCACCACCTGCATGGGGGCTTAGGCATCGGTGACACTTGAATGGGGGCTCAAGCATGAGTCACCACCTGCATGGGGGCTCAGGCATGGGTCACCACCTGCATGGGGGCTCATGCATGGGTCACCACCTGCATGGGGCTGAAGCATGGGGCACTACCTGCATGGGGGCTCATGCATGGGTCACCACCTGCATGGGGGCTCAAGCATGGGTCACCACGTGCATGGGGTCTCAGGCATGAGTCACCACCTGCATGGGGGCTCAAGCATGAGTCACCACGTGCATGGGGGCTCATGCATCTGTTACCACCTGCATGGGGGCTCAGGAATGGGTCACCAACTGCTTGGGGACTCAGGCATGGGTCAAGACATGCATTCGGGCTAAGGCACGGGTCACCACCTGCATGGGGGTTTAGGCATGAGTCACCACCTGCATGGGGGCTCAGGCATGAGACACTACCTGCATGGGGGCTCAGGCATGGTCACCTTCTACATGGGGGCTCATGCACGGGTAACCACCGAAATGGGGCCCAGGCATTGGTCACCACATGCATGGGGGCTCAGGCATGGGTCACCACCTGCATGGGGGCTCAAACATGGGTCACCAACTGCATGGTGGCTCAGGCATGGGTCACCAACTGCAGGGTGGCTTATACATGGGTCACCACCTGCATGGGGGCTCAGGCATGAGTCACCACCTGCATGGGGGCTTGTGCATCAGTCACCACCTGCATGGGTAACCTCTTTCATGGGGGATCAGACATCAGTCACAACCTGCATGGGGGGGCTCATGCATGAGTGACCAACTGCATGGGTGCTCAGGCATGGGTGACCACCTGCATGGGGGCTCATGCATGGGTCACCACCTGCATGGGGGCTGAAGCATGGGGCACTACTTGCATGGGGCTCAGGCATGGGTCACACATGCATGGGGGCTCAGGCATGGGTCACCACCTGCATGGGGGCTCAAACAGGGTCACCACCTGCATGGGGGCTCAGGCATGAGTCACCAACTGCATGGGGGCTCAAGCATGAGTCACCACTTGCATGGGGGCTCATGCATGAGTGACCACCTGCATGGGGGGCTCAGGCATGAGTAACCACCTGCATGGGGGCTCAGGCATGAGTCACCACCTGCATGGGGGCTCGTGCATCAGTCACCACCTGCATGGGTAACCTCTTCATGGGGGCTCAGGCATCAGTCACAACCTGCATGGGGGGCTCATGCATGAGTAACCAACTGCATGGGTGCTCAGGCATGGTGACCACCTGCATGGGGCTCAGGCATGGGACACCACCTGCATGGGGGCTCATGCACGGGTCACCACCTGCAGGGGGGCTCAGGCATGAGTCACCACCTGCATGGGGGCTTAGGCATCGGTGACACTTGAATGGGGGCTCAAGCATGAGTCACCACCTGCATGGGGCTCAGGCATGGGTCACCACCTGCATGGGGGCTCATGCATGGGTCACCACCTGCATGGGGCTGAAGCATGGGGCACTACCTGCATGGGGGCTCATGCATGGGTCACCACCTGCATGGGGGCTCAAGCATGGGTCACCACGTGCATGGGGTCTCAGGCATGAGTCACCACCTGCATGGGGGCTCAAGCATGAGTCACCACGTGCATGGGGGCTCATGCATCTGTTACCACCTGCATGGGGGCTCAGGAATGGGTCACCAACTGCTTGGGGACTCAGGCATGGGTCAAGACATGCATTCGGGCTAAGGCACGGGTCCACCACCTGCATGGGGGTTTAGGCATGAGTCACCACCTGCATGGGGGCTCAGGCATGAGACACTACCTGCATGGGGGCTCAGGCATGGGTCACCTTCTACATGGGGGCTCATGCACGGGTAACCACCGAAATGGGGCCCAGGCATTGGTCACCACATGCATGGGGGCTCAGGCATGGGTCACCACTGCATGGGGGCTCAAACATGGGTCACCAACTGCATGGTGGCTCAGGCATGGGTCACCAACTGCAGGGTGGCTTATACATGGGTCACCACCTGCATGGGGGCTCAGGCATGAGTCACCACCTGCATGGGGGCTTGTGCATCAGTCACCACCTGCATGGGTAACCTCTTTCATGGGGGATCAGACATCAGTCACAACCTGCATGGGGGGCTCATGCATGAGTGACCAACTGCATGGGTGCTCAGGCATGGGTGACCACCTGCCTGGGGGCTCATGCATGGGTCACCACCTGCATGGGGGGCTGAAGCATGGGGCACTACTTGCATGGGGGCTCAGGGCATGGGGTCACCACATGCATGGGGGCTCAGGCATGGGTCACCACCTGCATGGGGGCTCAAACATGGGTCACCACCTTGCATGGGGGCTCAGGCATGAGTCACCAACTGCATGGGGGCTCAAGCATGAGTCACCACTTGCATGGGGGCTCATGCATGAGTGACCACCTGCATGGGGGGCTCAGGCATGAGTAACCACCTGCATGGGGGCTCAGGCATGAGTCACCACCTGCATGGGGGCTCGTGCATCAGTCACCACCTGCATGGGTAACCTCTTTCATGGGGGCTCAGGCATCAGTCACAACCTGCATGGGGGGGCTCATGCATGAGTAACCAACTGCATGGGTGCTCAGGCATGGGTGACCACCTGCATGGGGGCTCAGGCATGGGACACCACCTGCATGGGGGCTCATGCACGGGTCACCACTTGCAGGGGGGCTCAGGCATGAGTCACCACCTGCATGGGGGCTTAGGCATCGGTGACACTTGAATGGGGGCTCAAGCATGAGTCACCACCTGCATGGGGGCTCAGGCATGGGTCACCACCTGCATGGGGGCTCATGCATGGGTCACCACCTGCATGGGGCTGAAGCATGGGGCACTACCTGCATGGGGGCTCATGCATGGGTCACCACCTGCATGGGGGCTTCAAGCATGGGTCACCACGTGCATGGGGTCTCAGGCATGAGTCACCACCTGCATGGGGGCTCAAGCATGAGTCACCACGTGCATGGGGGCTCATGCATCTGTTACCACCTGCAATGGGGGCTCAGGAATGGGTCACCAACTGCTTGGGGACTCAGGCATGGGTCAAGACATGCATCGGGCTAAGGCACGGGTCACCACCTGCATGGGGGTTTAGGCATGAGTCACCACCTGCATGGGGGCTCAGGCATGAGAACACTACCTGCATGGGGGCTCAGGCATGGGTCACCTTCTACATGGGGGCTCATGCACGGGTAACCACCGAAATGGGGCCCAGGCATTGGTCACCACATGCATGGGGGCTCAGGCATGGGTCACCACCTGCATGGGGGCTCAAACATGGGTCACCAACTGCATGGTGGCTCAGGCATGGGTCACCAACTGCAGGGTGGCTTATACATGGGTCACCACCTGCATGGGGGCTCAGGCATGAGTCACCACCTGCATGGGGGCTTGTGCATCAGTCACCACCTGCATGGGTAACCTCTTTCATGGGGGATCAGACATCAGTCACAACCTGCATGGGGGGCTCATGCATGAGTGACCAACTGCATGGGTGCTCAGGCATGGGTGACCACCTGCCTGGGGGCTCATGCATGGGTCACCACCTGCATGGGGGCTGAAGCATGGGGCACTACTTGCATGGGGGCTCAGGCATGGGTCACCACATGCATGGGGGCTCAGGCATGGGTCACCACCTGCATGGGGGCTCAAACATGGGTCACCAACTGCATGGTGGCTCAGGCATGGGTCCACCAACTGCAGGGTGGCTTATACATGGGTCACCACCTGCATGGGGGCTCAGGCATGAGTCACCACCTGCATGGGGGCTTGTGCATCAGTCACCACCTGCATGGGTAACCTCTTTCATGGGGGATCAGACATCAGTCACAACCTGCATGGGGGGCTCATGCATGAGTGACCAACTGCATGGGTGCTCAGGCATGGGTCACCACCTGCATGGGGGCTCATGCATGGGTCACCACCTACATGGGGGCTGAAGCATGGGTCACTACTTGCATGGGGGCTCAGGCATGGGTCACCACCTACATGGAGGCTCATGCTTGGGTCACCACCTGCCTGGGGGCCCAGGCATTGGTCACCACATGCATGGGGGATCAGGCATTGGTCACCACCTGCATGGGGGCTCAAACATGGGTCACCACCTGCATGGGAGCTCAGGCATGGGTCACCAACTGCAGGGTGGCTTATACATGGGTCACCACCTGCATGGGGGCTCATGCATGAGTCACCACCTGCATGGGGGATCAAGCATGAGTCACCACCAGCATGGGGGCTCAAGCATGAGTCACCACTTGCATGGGGGGCTCATGCATGAGTGACCACCTGCATGGGGGGCTCAGGCATGGGTCACCACCTGCATGGGGGCTCAGGCATGGGTCACCACCTTCATGGGGGCTCAAACATTGGTCACCACCTGCATGGGGGATTAGGCATCGGTCAACACCTGCATGGGGGCTCAGGCATGGGTGACCACCTGCATGGGAGCTCATGCATGGGTAACCACCTGCATGGGGGCTGAAGCATGGGACACCACCTGCATGGGGGTCTTAGCCATGGGCTCCACCTGCATGGGGGCTCATGCATGGGTCAACCACCTGTATGGGGGCTCAGGCATGGGTGACCACGTGCATGGGGGCGCATGCATGGGTCCCACCTACATGGGGCGCATGCATGGGTCACCACCTGCATGGGGGCTTATGCATGGGTCACCACCTGCATGGGGGCTCAGGCATGAGTCACCACCTGCATGGGGGCTCATGCATCAATCACCACCTGCATGGGTAACCTATTTCATGGGGGCTCAGGCATCAGTCACAACCTGCATGGGGGCTCATGCATGAGTGACCAACTGCATGGGTGCTCAGGCATGGGTGACCACCTGCCTGGGGCTCATGCATGGGTCACCACCTGCATGGGGGCTGAAGCATGGGGGCACTACTTGCATGGGGATTCAGGCATGGGTGACCACCTGCATGGGGGCTCATGCATGGGTCACCACCTGCATGGGGGCTGAGCATGGGGCACTACCTGCATGGGTCTCAGCATTGGTCCACCACCTGCATGGGGGCTCAGGCATGGGTCACCACCTGCATGGGGCTCAGGCATGGGTGACCACCTGCATGGGGCTCAGGCATGGGTGACCACCTGCATGGGGTTTTTGGCATTTGTACCCACCTACATGGGGGCTCATGCATGGGTCACCACCTGTATGGGGGATCAGGCATGGGTGACCACGTGCATGGGGGCGCATGCATGGGTCACCACCCACATGGGGGCTCTAACATGGGTCACCACCTGCATGGGGGCTCATGCATGGGTCACCACCTGCATGAAGGCTCAAGCATGGGTCACTACATGCGTGGGAGCTCAAGCATGGGTCACCACCTGCATGGGGGCTCAGGCATGAGTCACCACCTGCATGGGGGCTCGTGCATCAGTCTCCACCTGCATGGGTAACCTCTTTCATGGGGGCTCAGGCATCAGTCACAACCTGCATGGGGGGCTCATGCATGAGTAACCAACTGCATGGGTGCTCAGGCATGGTTGACCACCTGCATGGGGGATCAGGCATGGGACACCACCTGCATGGGGGCTCATGCTCGAGTCACCACTTGCAGGGGGGCTCAGGCATGAGTCAACACCTGCATGGGGGCTTAGGCATCGGTAACACTTGCATGGGGGCTCAAGCATGAGTCACCACCTGCATGGGGGCTCAGTCATGGGTCACCGCCTGCATTGGGGCTCACGCATGGGTCACCACCTGCATGGGGGCTTATGCATGGGTGACCACCTGCATGGAGGCTCAAACATGGGTCACCACCTTCATGGGGGCTCAGACATGGGGCACCTCCTGCATGGGGGCTCAGGCATGAGTCACCACCTGCATGGGGTCTCAAGCATGGGTCACCACCTGCATGGGGGATCAGGCATGGGTCACCACCTGCATGGGGGCTCAGGCATGGGTCACCACCTGCATGGGGTCTCAAGCATGGGTCACCACGTGCATGGGGTCTCAGGCATGAGTCACCACCTGCATGGGGGCTCATGCATGAGTCACCACGTGCATTGGGGCTCATGCATCTGTTACCACCTGCATGGGGGCTCAGGCATGGGTCACCAACTGCTTGGGGACTCAGGCATGGGTCAAGACATGCATGCGGGCTAAGGCATGAGTCACCACCTGCATGGGGGCTCAGGCATGAGACACTACCTGCATGGGGGCTCAGGCATGGGTCACTACCTTCATGGGGGCTCATGCATGGGTAACCACCTAAATGGGGCCCAGGCATTGGTCACCACATGCATGGGGGCTCAGGCATGGGTCACCACCTGCATGGGGGCTCAAACATGGGTCACCACCTGCATGGGGGCTCAGGCATGGGTCACCAACTGCAGGGGGGCTTATACATGGGTCACCACCTGCATGGGGGCTCATGCATGAGTCACCACCTGCATGGGGGCTCAAGCATGAGTCATCACCAGCATGGGGGCTCAAGCATGAGTCACCACTTGCATGGGGGGCTCATGCATGAGTGACCACCTGCATGGGGGGCTCAGGCATGTGTCACCACCTGCATGGGGGCTCAGGCATGGGTCACCACCTTCATGGGGGATCAAACATTGTTCACCACCTGCATGGGGGATTAGGCATCGGTCACCACCTACATGGGGTCTTAGCCATGGGTCCCCACCTGCATGGGGGCTCATGCATGGGTCACCACCTGTATGGGGCTCAGGCATGGGTGACCACGTGCATGGGGGGCGCATGCATGGTCACCACCTACATGGGGGCGCATGCATGGGTCACCACCTGCATGGGGGCTTATGCATGGGTCACCACCTGCATGGGGGCTCAGGCAAGAGTCACCACCTGCATGGGGGCTCGTGCATCAGTCACCACCTGCATGGGTAACCTATTTCATGGGGGCTCAGGCATCAGTCACAACCTGCATGGGGGGCTCATGCATGAGTGACCAACTGCATGGGTGCTCAGGCATGGGTGACCACCTGCCTGGGGCTCATGCATGGGTCACCACCTGCATGGGGGCTGAAGCATGGGGCACTACTTGCATGGGGGCTCAGGCATGGGTCACCACATGCATGGGGGCTCAGGCATGGGTCACCACCTGCATGGGGGCTCAAACATGGGTCACCACCTGCATGGGGGCTCAGGCATGAGTCACCAACTGCATGGGGGCTCAAGCATGAGTCACCACTTGCATGGGGCTCATGCATGAGTGACCACCTGCATGGGGGGCTCAGGCATAAGTAACCACCTGCATGGGGGCTCAGGCATGAGTCACCACCTGCATGGGGGCTCGTGCATCAGTCACCACCTGCATGGGTAACCTCTTTCATGGGGGCTCAGGCATCAGTCACAACCTGCATGGGGGGCTCATGCATGAGTAACCAACTGCATGGGTGCTCAGGCATGGGTGACCACGTGCATGGGGGCTCATGCATGGGACACCACCTCATGGGGGCTCATGCACGGGTCACCACTTGCAGGGGGCTCAGGCATGAGTCACCACCTGCATGGGGGCTTAGGCATCGGTGACACTTGAATGGGGGCTCAAGCATGAGTCACCACCTGCATGGGGGCTCAGGCATGGGTTACCACCTGCATGGGGGCTCATGCATGGGTCACCACCTGCATGGGGCTGAAGCATGGGGCACTACCTGCATGGGGGCTCATGCATGGGTCACCACCTGCATGGGGGCTCAAGCATGGGTCACCACGTGCATGGGGTCCCAGGCATGAGTCACCACCTGCATGGGGGCTCAAGCATGAGTCACCACGTGCATGGGGGCTCATGCATCTGTTACCACCTGCATGGGGGCTCAGGAATGGGTCACCAACTGCTTGGGGACTCAGGCATGGGTCAAGGACATGCATTCGGGCTAAGGCACGGGTCACCACCTGCATGGGGGTTTAGGCATGAGTCACCACCTGCATGGGGGCTCAGGCATGAGACACTACCTGCATGGGGGCTCAGGCATGGGTCACCTTCTACATGGGGGCTCATGCACGGGTAACCACCGAAATGGGGCCCAGGCATTGGTCACCACATGCATGGGGGCTCAGGCATGGGTCACCACCTGCATGGGGGCTCAAACATGGGTCAACCACTGCATGGTGGCTCAGGCATGGGTCACCAACTGCAGGGTGGCTTATACATGGGTCACCACCTGCATGGGGGCTCAGGCATGAATCACCACCTGCATGGGGGCTCGTGCATCAGTCACCACCTGCATGGGTAACCTCTTTCATGGGGGCTCAGGCATCAGTCACAACCTGCATGGGGGGCTCATGCATGAGTGACCAACTGCATGGGTGCTCAGGCATGGGTCACCACCTGCATGGGGGCTCATGCATGGGTCACCACCTACATGGGGCTGAAGCATGGGTCACTACTTGCATGGGGCTCAGGCATGGGTCACCACCTACATGGGGGCTCATGCTTGGGGTCACCACCTGCCTGGGCCCAGGCATTGGTCACCACATGCATGGGGGATCAGGCATTGGTCACCACCTGCATGGGGGCTCTGGCATGGGTGACCACCTGCATGGGGGCTCAGGCATGGGTGACCACCTGCATGGGGGCTCAGGCATAGGTGACCACCTGCATGGGGGTTTAGGCATTTGTACCCACCTACATGGGGGCTTATGCATGGGTCACCACCTGTACGGGGGCTCAGGCATGGGTGACCACGTGCATGGGGGCGCATGCATGGGTCACCACCCACATGGGGGCTCTAACATGGGTCACCACCTGCATGGGGCTCATGCATGGGTCACCACCTGCATGAAGGCTCAAGCATGGGTCACTACATGCATGGGAGCTCAAGCATGGGTCACCACCTGCATGGGGGCTCAGGCATGAGTCACCACCTGCATGGGGGCTCGTGCATCAGTCACCACCTGCATGGGTAACCTCTTTCATGGGGGCTCAGGCATCAGTCACAACCTGCATGGGGGGCTCATGCATGAGTAACCAACTGCATGGGTGCTCAGGCATGGGTGACCACCTGCATGGGGGCTCAGGCATGGGACACCACCTGCATGGGGGCTCATGCACGGGTCACCACTTGCAGGGGGGCTCAGGCATGAGTCATTACCTGCATGGGGGCTTAGGCATCGGTGACACTTGCATGGGGGCTCAAGCATGAGTCACCACCTGCATGGGGGCTCAGGCATGGGTCACCGCCTGCATTGGGGCTCGCGCATGGGTCACCACCTGCATGGGGGCTTATGCATGGGTGACCACCTGCATGGAGGCTCAAACATGGGTCACCACCTTCATGGGGGCTTAGACATGGGGCACCTCCTGCATGGGGGCTCAGGCATGGGTCACCACGTGCATGGGGTCTCAGGCATGAGTCACCACCTGCATGGGGGCTCATGCATGAGTCACCACGTGCATTGGGGCTCATGCATCTGTTACCACCTGCATGGGGGCTCAGGCATGGGTCACCAACTGCTTGGGGACTCAGGCATGGGTCAAGACATGCATGCGGGCTAAGGCATGAGTCACCACCTGCATGGGGTCTCAGGCATGAGACACTACCTGCATGGGGGCTCAGGCATGGGTCACTACCTACATGGGGGCTCATGCATGGGTAACCACCTAAATGGGTCCCAGGCATTGGTCACCACATGCATGGGGGCTCAGGCATGGGTCACCACCTGCATGGTGGCTCAGGCATGGGTCACCAACTGCAGGGTGGCTTATACATGGGTCGCCACCTGCATGGGGGCTCATGCATGAGTCACCACCTGCATGGGGGCTCAAGCATGAGTCATCTCCAGCATGGGGGCTCAAGCATGAGTCACCACTTGCATGGGGGGCTCATGCATGAGTGACCACCTGCATGGGGGGCTCAGGCATGGGTCACCACCTGCATGGGGGCTCAGGCATGGGTCACCACCTTCATGGGGGATCAAACATTGGTCACCACCTGCATGGGGGATTAGGCATCGGTCACCACCTGCATGGGGTCTTAGCCATGGGTCCCCACCTGCATGGGGGCTCATGCATGGGTCACCACCTGTATGGGGGCTCAGGCATGGGTGACCACGTGCATGGGGGCGCATGCATGGGTCACCACCTACATGGGGGCGCATGCATGGGTCACCACCTGCATGGGGGCTTATGCATGGGTCACCACCTGCATGGGGGCTCAGGCATGAGTCACCACCTGCATGGGGGCTCGTGCATCATTCACCACCTGCATGGGTAACCTATTTCATGGGGGCTCAGGCATCAGTCACAACCTGCATTGGGGGCTCATGCATGAGTGACCAACTGCATGGGTGCTCAGGCATGGGTGACCACCTGCCAGGGGGCTCATGCATGGGTCACCACCTGCATGGGGGCTGAAGCATGGGGCACTACTTGCATGGGGGCTCAGGCATGGGTCACCACATGCATGGGGGCTCAGGCATGGGTCACCACCTGCATGGGGGCTCAAACATGGGTCACCACCTGCATGGGGGCTCAGGCATGAGTCACCAACTGCATGGGGGCTCAAGCATGAGTCACCACTTGCATGGGGGCTCATGCATGAGTGACCACCTGCATGGGGGCTCAGGCATGAGTCACCACCTGCATGGGGGCTCAGGCATGAGTCACCACCTGCATGGGGGCTCGTGCATCAGTCACCACCTGCATGGGTAACCTCTTTCATGGGGGCTCAGGCATCAGTCACAACCTGCATGGGGGCTCATGCATGAGTAACCAACTGCATGGGTGCT
Organism: Chlamydomonas sp. ICE-L; assembly: GCA_013435795.1. NCBI lineage: Eukaryota > Viridiplantae > Chlorophyta > Chlorophyceae > Chlamydomonadales > Chlamydomonadaceae > Chlamydomonas > Chlamydomonas sp. ICE-L. The sequence continues at coordinate 24,866 of JACBWV010000161.1, read as the reverse complement.
CAGGCATGGGTGACCACCTGCATGGGGGCTCAGGCATGGGACACCACCTGCATGGGGGCTCATGCACGGGTCACCACTTGCAGGGGGGCTCAGGCATGAGTCACCACCTGCATGGGGGCTTAGGCATCGGTGACACTTGAATGGGGGCTCAAGCATGAGTCACCACCTGCATGGGGGCTCAGGCATGGGTCACCACCTGCATGGGGGCTCATGCATGGGTCACCACCTGCATGGGGCTGAAGCATGGGGCACTACCTGCATGGGGGCTCATGCATGGGTCACCACCTGCATGGGGGCTCAAGCATGGGTCACCACGTGCATGGGGTCTCAGGCATGAGTCACCACCTGCATGGGGGCTCAAGCATGAGTCACCACGTGCATGGGGGCTCATGCATCTGTTACCACCTGCATGGGGGCTCAGGAATGGGTCACCAACTGCTTGGGGACTCAGGCATGGGTCAAGACATGCATTCGGGCTAAGGCACGGGTCACCACCTGCATGGGGGTTTAGGCATGAGTCACCACCTGCATGGGGGCTCAGGCATGAGACACTACCTGCATGGGGGCTCAGGCATGGGTCACCTTCTACATGGGGGCCATGCACGGGTACCACCGAAATGGGGCCCAGGCATTGGTCACCACATGCATGGGGGCTCAGGCATGGGTCACCACCTGCATGGGGGCTCAAACATGGGTCACCAACTGCATGGTGGCTCAGGCATGGGTCACCAACTGCAGAGGTGGCTTATACATGGGTCACCACCTGCATGGGGGCTCAGGCATGAGTCACCACCTGCATGGGGGCTTGTGCATCAGTCACCACCTGCATGGGTAACCTCTTTCATGGAGGATCAGACATCAGTCACAACCTGCATGGGGGGCTCATGCATGAGTGACCAACTGCATGGGTGCTCAGGCATGGGTCACCACCTGCATGGGGGCTCATGCATGGGTCACCACCTACATGGGGGCTGAAGCATGGGTCACTACTTGCATGGGGGCTCAGGCATGAGTCACCACCTACATGGAGGCTCATGCTTGGGTCACCACCTGCCTGGGGGCCCAGGCATTGGTCACCACATGCATGGGGGATCAGGCATTGGTCACCACCTGCATGGGGGCTCAAACATGGGTCACCACCTGCATGGGAGCTCAGGCATGGGTCACCAACTGCAGGGGGGCTTATACATGGGTCACCACCTGCATGGGGGCTCATGCATGAGTCACCACCTGCATGGGGGATCAAGCATGAGTCACCACCAGCATGGGGGCTCAAGCATGAGTCACCACTTGCATGGGGGGCTCATGCATGAGTGACCACCTGCATGGGGGGCTCAGGCATGGGTCACCACCTGCATGGGGGCTCAGGCATGGGTCACCACCTTCATGGGGGCTCAAACATTGGTCACCACCTGCATGGGGGATTAGGCATCGGTCAACACCTGCATGGGGGCTCAGGCATGGGTGACCACCTGCATGGGAGCTCATGCATGGGTAACCACCTGCATGGGGGCTGAAGCATGGGACACCACCTGCATGGGGTCTTAGCCATGGGTCCCCACCTGCATGGGGGCTCATGCATGGGTAACCACCTGTATGGGGGCTCAGGCATGGGTGACCACGTGCATGGGGGCGCATGCATGGGTCACCACCTACATGGGGGCGCATGCATGGGTCACCACCTGCATGGGGGCTTATGCATGGGTCACCACCTGCATGGGGGCTCAGGCATGAGTCACCACCTGCATGGGGGCTCATGCATCAATCACCACCTGCATGGGTAACCTATTTCATGGGGGCTCAGGCATCAGTCACAACCTGCATGGGGGGCTCATGCATGAGTGACCAACTGCATGGGTGCTCAGGCATGGGTGACCACCTGCCTGGGGGCTCATGCATGGGTCACCACCTGCATGGGGGCTGAAGCATGGGGCACTACTTGCATGGGGATTCAGGCATGGGTGACCACCTGCATGGGGGCTCATGCATGGGTCACCACCTGCATGGGGGCTGAAGCATGGGGCACTACCTGCATGGGGTCTCAGGCATTGGTCACCACCTGCATGGGGGCTCAGGCATGGGTCACCACCTGCATGGGGGCTCAGGCATGGGTGACCACCTGCATGGGGGCTCAGGCATGGGTGACCACCTGCATGGGGTTTTTGGCATTTGTACCCACCTACATGGGGGCTCATGCATGGGTCACCACCTGTATGGGGGATCAGGCATGGGTGACCACGTGCATGGGGGCGCATGCATGGGTCACCACCCACATGGGGGCTCTAACATGGGTCACCACCTGCATGGGGGCTCATGCATGGGTCACCACCTGCATGAAGGCTCAAGCATGGGTCACTACATGCGTGGGAGCTCAAGCATGGGTCACCACCTGCATGGGGGCTCAGGCATGAGTCACCACCTGCATGGGGGCTCGTGCATCAGTCTCCACCTGCATGGGTAACCTCTTTCATGGGGGCTCAGGCATCAGTCACAACCTGCATGGGGGGCTCATGCATGAGTAACCAACTGCATGGGTGCTCAGGCATGGTTGACCACCTGCATGGGGGATCAGGCATGGGTCACCACCTGCATGGGGGCTCATGCTCGAGTCACCACTTGCAGGGGGGCTCAGGCATGAGTCACCACCTGCACGGGGGCTTAGGCATCGGTAACACTTGCATGGGGGCTCAAGCATGAGTCAACACCTGCATGGGGGCTCAGTCATGGGTCACCGCCTGCATTGGGGCTCACGCATGGGTCACCACCTGCATGGGGGCTTATGCATGGGTGACCACCTGCATGGAGGCTCAAACATGGGTCACCACCTTCATGGGGGCTCTACCATGGGGCACCTCCTGCATGGGGGCTCAGGCATGAGTCACCACCTGCATGGGGTCTCAAGCATGGGTCACCACCTGCATGGGGGATCAGGCATGGGTCACCACCTGCATGGGGGCTCAGGCATGGGTCACCACCTGCATGGGGTCTCAAGCATGGGTCACCACGTGCATGGGGTCTCAGGCATGAGTCACCACCTGCATGGGGGCTCATGCATGAGTCACCACGTGCATTGGGGCTCATGCATCTGTTACCACCTGCATGGGGGCTCAGGCATGGGTCACCAACTGCTTGGGGACTCAGGCATGGGTCAGACATGCATGCGGGCTAAGGCATGAGTCACCACCTGCATGGGGGCTCAGGCATGAGACACTACCTGCATGGGGGCTCAGGCATGGGTCACTACCTTCATGGGGGCTCATGCATGGGTAACCACCTAAATGGGGCCCAGGCATTGGTCACCACATGCATGGGGGCTCAGGCATGGGTCACCACCTGCATGGGGGCTCAAACATGGTCACCACCTGCATGGTGGCTCAGGCATGGGTCACCAACTGCAGGGTGGCTTATACATGGGTCACCACCTGCATGGGGGCTCATGCATGAGTCACCACCTGCATGGGGGCTCAAGCATGAGTCATCACCAGCATGGGGGCTCAAGCATGAGTCACCACTTGCATGGGGGGCTCATGCATGAGTGACCACCTGCATGGGGGGCTCAGGCATGGGTCACCACCTGCATGGGGGATCAGGCATGGGTCACCACCTTCATGGGGGATCAAACATTGTTCACCACCTGCATGGGGGATTAGGCATCGGTCACCACCTACATGGGGTCTTAGCCATGGGTCCCCACCTGCATGGGGGCTCATGCATGGGTCACCACCTGTATGGGGGCTCAGGCATGGGTGACCACGTGCATGGGGGCGCATGCATGGGTCACCACCTACATGGGGGCGCATGCATGGGTCACCACCTGCATGGGGGCTTATGCATGGGTCACCACCTGCATGGGGGCTCAGGCATGAGTCACCACCTGCATGGGGGCTCGTGCATCAGTCACCACCTGCATGGGTAACCTATTTCATGGGGGCTCAGGCATCAGTCACAACCTGCATGGGGGGCTCATGCATGAGTGACCAACTGCATGGGTGCTCAGGCATGGGTGACCACCTGCCTGGGGGCTCATGCATGGGTCACCACCTGCATGGGGGCTGAAGCATGGGGCACTACTTGCATGGGGGCTCAGGCATGGGTCACCACATGCATGGGGGCTCAGGCATGGGTCACCACCTGCATGGGGGCTCAAACATGGGTCACCACCTGCATGGGGGCTCAGGCATGAGTCACCAACTGCATGGGGGCTCAAGCATGAGTCACCACTTGCATGGGGGGCTCATGCATGAGTGACCACCTGCATGGGGGGCTCAGGCATAAGTAACCACCTGCATGGGGGCTCAGGCATGAGTCACCACCTGCATGGGGGCTCGTGCATCAGTCACCACCTGCATGGTAACCTCTTTCATGGGGGCTCAGGCATCAGTCACAACCGGCATGGGGCCATGCATGATACCAACTGCATGGGTGCTCAGGCATGGGTGACACGTCAATGGGGGCACATGCATGGGACCCACCTCATGGGGCCTCATGCACGGGTCACCACTTGCAGGGGGGCTCAGGCATGAAGTCACCACTGCAATGGGGCTTAGCAGCGGTGACCGTGAAGGGGCTCCAAGCATAGTCACACCTGCAAGGGCTCAGGCATGGGTTACCACCTGCATGGGGGCTCATGCAATGGAGTCCACAACCTGCAGGGCGGCTGAAGCATGGGGCACCACTAACCTGCATGGGCTCATGCAATGAGCAACCCACCTGATGGGGGCTCAAGCATGGGTCACCACGTGCATAGGGGTCCCGGCATGGTCACCACCTGCCATGGGGGCGAGCGGAGTCACCAAGTGCATTGGGGCTCATGCAGCTGTTACCACCAACTGCATGGGGGCTCGCTGCATCAGTTCCACTGCATGGGTAACCTCGTTTCATGGGGCTCAGGCATCCAGTCACAACCTGCATGGGGGCTAATCATGAGTTAACCAACTGCAGGAGTGCTCAGGATGGTTGACCACCGGCATGGGGGATCAGGCAGGGGTCACCACCTGCATGCGGGGCTCATGCTCGAGTCACCCCTTGCAGGGGGGACTCAGGCATGATACCACATCTGCATGGGGGCTTAGGCATCGGTAACCTGCATGGGGGCTCAAGCATGATTCACCACCTGCATGGGGGCTCAGTCATGGGTCACCGCCTGCATTGGGGCTCACGCATGGGTCACCACCTGCATGGGGGCTTATGCATGGGTGAACCACTGCATGGAGGCTAAACATGGGTCACCACCTCTGGGAGCTCAGGACATGGGGCACTCATGCATGGGGGATCAGGCATGAGTCACAACATGAATGGGTTAAGATGGTCACACTGAGGAGGGGGGGGGGGGGAATCAGCATGGGTCACCACCTGCATGGGGGCTCAGGCATGGGCGTCACCACCTGCATGGGGTCTCAAGCATGGGTCACCACGTGAATGGGGTCTACAAAGAAGAGGTCACACCTGAATGGGGCTCATGCATGAGTCACCACGTGCATTGGGGCTCATGCAATGTACCAACCTGCATGGGGGCTCAGGCCTGGTCACCAACTGCTTCGGGGACTCAGGCATGGGTCAAGATCATGCATGCGGAGGCCTAAGGCATGAGTCACCAATCATGGGGGCCAGGAATGAGACCTACCGCATGGGGCTCAGGCATGGGCTTCACTACATTCATGGGGGCTCATGCATGGGTGGGGTAACCACCTTAAATGAGGGACAAGGCATTGGTCAACACAGAATGGGGGCTCAGGCATGGGTCACCACCTGCATGGGGGCTCAAAAATGGGTCACCACCTGCATGGTGGACTCAGGCATGGGTCACCCACTGAAGGGTGGCTTATACATGGGGTCACCACCAGCATGGGGGATCTTTTGGGATTGGGGGGGTGGGGAGAGAGGGGGGGGGGGGGGGGGGGTGTGGGGGGGGCGGGGGAGTAAGGGGGGGGGGGGGGGGGGCGGGGGGGGGGGGGGGAGGTCCTTTTTTGTTTTTTGTTTTTTTTTTTTTTTTGACTACTTTTTTTTTTTTTTCTTCCTTTTTATGCATGAGCACCACCGCATGGGCGGATCAAGCATGAGTCATCACCAGCATGGGGGCTCAAGCATGAGTCACCACTTGCATGGGGGGCTCATGCATGAGTGACCACCTGCATGGGGGGCTCAGGCATGGGTCACCACCTGCATGGGGGATCAGGCATGGGTCACCACCTTCATGGGGGATCAAACATTGTTCACAACCTGCATGGGGGATTAGGCATCGGTCACCACCTACATGGGGCGTAGCCAGGGGTCCCCACCTGCATGGGGGCTCATGCCATGGTCACCAACCTGTATGGGGGTAAGGCATGGGTGACCACGTGCCCATGGGGAGAATGCATAGGGGGGGCAGGGAGTCACAACCTACATGGGGCGCACTGCAAGGGTCCACCACTGGCATGGGGGGCTTATGCATGGGTCACCACCTGCATGGGGGTAAGCATGAGTCACAACTGCATGGGGGCTCGTGCATCAGTCACACCTGCAGGGTAAACCTATTTCCATGGGGGCTCAGGCATCAGTCACAAACCTGCATGGGGGGCTCACTGCATGAGTGACCAACTGCCTGGGTGCTCAGGACATGGGTGACCACCTGCCCCCCGGGGATCATGCATGGGTCCACCACCTGCCATGGGGGCTGAAGCATGGGGCACTACATGCATGGGGCTCAGGCATGGGTTCACCCACATGCTGGGGAGCTCAGGCAGAGGTCACCACCTGCATGGGGCTCAACAAAAAAAAAAAAAAAAAAAACCACCCCCCATTTGGGCACCACCTGCATGGGGATTCAGGCTGAGTCACCAACTGGCATGGGGGCCAAGCATGAGTCAACACTTGCATGGGGGCTCATGCATGAGTGACACCTGCATGGGGACGCTCAGCCCCCACCCCCCCCCCCCCCCCCGGGCATAAGTAACCACCTGCATGGGGGCTCAGGCATGAGTCACCACCTGCATGGGGGCCTCGTGCATCAGTCACCACCTGCATGGGTAACCTCTTTCATGGGGGCTCAGGCATCAGTCACAACCTGCATGGGGGGCTCATGCATGAGTAACCAACTGCATGGGTGCTCAGGCATGGGTGACCACCTGCATGGGGGCTCATGCATGGGACACCACCTGCATTGGGGCTCATGCACGGGTCACCACTTGCAGGGGGGCTCAGGCATGAGTCACCACCTGCATGGGGGCTTAGGCATCGGTGACACTTGAATGGGGGCTCAAGCATGAGTCACCACCTGCATGGGGGCTCAGGCATGGGTTACCACCTGCATGGGGGCTCATGCATGGGTCACCACCTGCATGGGGCTGAAGCATGGGGCACTACCTGCATGGGGGCTCATGCATGAGTGACCACCTGCATGGGGGCTCATGCATGGGTCACCACCTGCATGAAGGCTCAAGCATGGGTTACTACATGCGTGGGAGCTCAAGCATGGGTCACCACCTGCATGGGGGCTCAGGCATGAGTCACCACCTGCATGGGGGCTCGTGCATCAGTCTCCACCTGCATGGGTAACCTCTTTCATGGGGGCTCAGGCATCAGTCACAACCTGCATGGGGGGCTCATGCATGAGTAACCAACTGCATGGGTGCTCAGGCATGGTTGACCACCTGCATGGGGGATCAGGCATGGGTCACCACCTGCATGGGGGCTCATGCTCGAGTCACCACTTGCAGGGGGGCTCAGGCATGAGTCACCACCTGCATGGGGGCTTAGGCATCGGTAACACTTGCATGGGGGCTCAAGCATGAGTCACCACCTGCATGGGGGCTCAGTCATGGGTCACCGCCTGCATTGGGGCTCACGCATGGGTCACCACCTGCATGGGGGCTTATGCATGGGTGACCACCTGCATGGAGGCTCAAACATGGGTCACCACCTTCATGGGGGCTCAGACATGGGGCACCTCCTGCATGGGGGCTCAGGCATGAGTCACCACCTGCATGGGGTCTCAAGCATGGGTCACCACCTGCATGGAGGATCAGGCATGGGTCACCACCTGCATGGGGGCTCAGGCATGGGTCACCACCTGCATGGGGTCTCAAGCATGGGTCACCACGTGCATGGGGTCTCAGGCATGAGTCACCACCTGCATGGGGGCTCATGCATGAGTCACCACGTGCATTGGGGCTCATGCATCTGTTACCACCTGCATGGGGGCTCAGGCATGGGTCACCAACTGCTTGGGGACTCAGGCATGGGTCAAGACATGCATGCGGGCTAAGGCATGAGTCACCACCTGCATGGGGGCTCAGGCATGAGACACTACCTGCATGGGGGCTCAGGCATGGGTCACTACCTTCATGGGGGCTCATGCATGGGTAACCACCTAAATGGGGCCCAGGCATTGGTCACCACATGCATGGGGGCTCAGGCATGGGTCACCACCTGCATGGGGGCTCAAACATGGGTCACCACCTGCATGGTGGCTCAGGCATGGGTCACCAACTGCAGGGTGGCTTATACATGGGTCACCACCTGCATGGGGGCTCATGCATGAGTCACCACCTGCATGGGGGCTCAAGCATGAGTCATCACCAGCATGGGGGCTCAAGCATGAGTCACCACTTGCATGGGGGGCTCATGCATGAGTGACCACCTGCATGGGGGGCTCAGGCATGGGTCACCACCTGCATGGGGGATCAGGCATGGGTCACCACCTTCATGGGGGATCAAACATTGTTCACCACCTGCATGGGGGATTAGGCATCGGTCACCACCTACATGGGGTCTTAGCCATGGGTCCCCACCTGCATGGGGGGCTCATGCATGGGTCACCACCTGTATGGGGGCTCAGGCATGGGTGACCACGTGCATGGGGGCGCATGCATGGGTCACCACCTACATGGGGGCGCATGCATGGGTCACCACCTGCATGGGGGCTTATGCATGGGTCACCACCTGCATGGGGGCTCAGGCATGAGTCACCACCTGCATGGGGGCTCGTGCATCAGTCACCACCTGCATGGGTAACCTATTTCATGGGGGCTCAGGCATCAGTCACAACTGCATGGGGGCTCATGCATGAGTGACCAACTGCATGGGTGCTCAGGCATGGGTCACCACCTGCCTGGGGGCTCATGCATGGGTCACCACCTGCATGGGGGCTGAAGCATGGGGCACTACTTGCATGGGGGCTCAGGCATGGGTCACCACATGCATGGGGGCTCAGGCATGGGTCACCACCTGCATGGGGGCTCAAACATGGGTCACCACCTGCATGGGGGCTCAGGCATGAGTCACCAACTGCATGGGGGCTCAAGCATGAGTCACCACTTGCATGGGGGCTCATGCATGAGTGACCACCTGCATGGGGGGCTCAGGCATAAGTAACCACCTGCATGGGGGCTCAGGCATGAGTCACCACCTGCATGGGGGCTCGTGCATCAGTCACCACCTGCATGGGTAACCTCTTTCATGGGGGCTCAGGCATCAGTCACAACCTGCATGGGGGGCTCATGCATGAGTAACCAACTGCATGGGTGCTCAGGCATGGGTGACCACCTGCATGGGGGCTCATGCATGGGACACCACCTGCATGGGGGCTCATGCACGGGTCACCACTTGCAGGGGGGCTCAGGCATGAGTCACCACCTGCATGGGGGCTTAGGCATCGGTGACACTTGAATGGGGGCTCAAGCATGAGTCACCACCTGCATGGGGGCTCAGGCATGGGTTACCACCTGCATGGGGGCTCATGCATGGGTCACCACCTGCATGGGGCTGAAGCATGGGGCACTACCTGCATGGGGGCTCATGCATGGGTCACCACCTGCATGGGGGCTCAAGCATGGGTCACCACGTGCATGGGGTCCCAGGCATGAGTCACCACCTGCATGGGGGCTCAAGCATGAGTCACCACGTGCATGGGGGCTCATGCATCTGTTACCACCTGCATGGGGGCTCAGGAATGGGTCACCAACTGCTTGGGGACTCAGGCATGGGTCAAGACATGCATTCGGGCTAAGGCACGGGTCACCACCTGCATGGGGGTTTAGGCATGAGTCACCACCTGCATGGGGGCTCAGGCATGAGACACTACCTGCATGGGGGCTCAGGCATGGGTCACCTTCTACATGGGGGCTCATGCACGGGTAACCACCGAAATGGGGCCCAGGCATTGGTCACCACATGCATGGGGGATCAGGCATGGGTCACCACCTGCATGGGGGCTCAAACATGGGTCAACCACTGCATGGTGGCTCAGGCATGGGTCACCAACTGCAGGGTGGCTTATACATGGGTCACCACCTGCATGGGGGCTCAGGCATGAGTCACCACCTGCATGGGGGCTCGTGCATCAGTCACCACCTGCATGGGTAACCTCTTTCATGGGGGCTCAGGCATCAGTCACAACCTGCATGGGGGGCTCATGCATGAGTGACCAACTGCATGGGTGCTCAGGCATGGGTCACCACCTGCATGGGGGCTCATGCATGGGTCACCACCTACATGGGGGCTGAAGCATGGGTCACTACTTGCATGGGGGCTCAGGCATGGGTCACCACCTACATGGGGGCTCATGCTTGGGTCACCACCTGCCTGGGGCCCAGGCATTGGTCACCACATGCATGGGGGATCAGGCATTGGTCACCACCTGCATGGGGGCTCTGGCATGGGTGACCACCTGCATGGGGGCTCAGGCATGGGTGACCACCTGCATGGGGGCTCAGGCATAGGTGACCACCTGCATGGGGGTTTAGGCATTTGTACCCACCTACATGGGGGCTCATGCATGGGTCACCACCTGTACGGGGGCTCAGGCATGGGTGACCACGTGCATGGGGGCGCATGCATGGGTCACCACCCACATGGGGGCTCTAACATGGGTCACCACCTGCATGGGGGCTCATGCATGGGTCACCACCTGCATGAAGGCTCAAGCATGGGTCACTACATGCATGGGAGCTCAAGCATGGGTCACCACCTGCATGGGGGCTCAGGCATGAGTCACCACCTGCATGGGGGCTCGTGCATCAGTCACCACCTGCATGGGTAACCTCTTTCATGGGGGCTCAGGCATCAGTCACAACCTGCATGGGGGGCTCATGCATGAGTAACCAACTGCATGGGTGCTCAGGCATGGTTGACCACCTGCATGGGGGCTCAGGCATGGGTCACCACCTGCATGGGGGCTCATGCTCGAGTCACCACTTGCAGGGGGGCTCAGGCATGAGTCAACACGTGCATGGGGGCTTAGGCATCGGTAACACTTGCATGGGGGCTCAAGCATGAGTCACCACCTGCATGGGGGCTCAGGCATGGGTCACCGCCTACATTGGGGCTCACGCATGGGTCACCACCTGCATGGGGGCTTATGCATGGGTGACCACCTGCATGGAGGCTCAAACATGGGTCACCACCTTCATGGGGGCTCATACATGGGGCACCTCCTGCATGGGGGCTCAGGCATGAGTCACCACCTGCATGGGGTCTCAAGCATGGGTCACCACCTGCATGGGGGCTCAGGTATGGGTCACCACCTGCATGGGGGCTCAGGCATGGGTGACCACCTGCATGGGGGTTTTGGCATTTGTCACCACCTTCATGGGGGCAAAGGCATGGGTCACCACCTGCATGGGGGCTCAGATATGGGTCACCACCTGCATGGGGGCTCAGGCATGAGTCACCACCTACATGGGGGCTCATGCATGGGTCACCACCTGCATGGGGGCTCAGACATGGGTCACCACCTGCATGGGGGCTCAGGCATGGGTCACCACCTGCATTGGGTCTTTTTTCAAGCATGGTCCCCACGTGAATGGGTCTCAGACAGAGTCAACCATCTGCATGGGGCTGCATGCATAGTCACCACGTTGATGGGATCATGCTCTGTTAACACCTGCATGGGGCTCAGGCATGGGTCACCCACTGCTTGGGGACTAGGAATGGGTCCAGACATGCATGGCGGGCTAGGCAGAGTACACCACCTCATGGGGGCTCAGGCATGAGACACTACCTGCATGGTGGCCGCATGGGTCACTATCTACATGGGGCTCATGCATGGTAAACCACCCTAAAATAGGGCCCAGCATTGGATCACCACATGCCGGGGCCTCGGCAATGGTCACAACATGCATGGGGGCCCAAACAGGGCAACACCTGCAGGTGCCTCAGGATGGGTCCACCACGCAGGGTGGGCTTATACTGGGTCACCACATCTGGGGGCTCATGCTTAGTCCACCACTGCATGGGGGCCAAGCAGGAGTCATCCACCAGCTGGGGGCTCAAGCATGAGGCACCACTTGCTGGGGGGCTATGCATGAGTGACCACCTGCATGGGGGGACTCCAGGCATGGTTCACCACTAAATGGGGGCTCAGGCATGGGTCACCACCTTCCATGGGTAAACATTGGTCACCAACTGCAAGGGGGGTTAGGCATCGGTCACAACTGCAGGGGGTCTTATCCATGGTCCCCACCTGCATGGGGGCTCATGCTTGGGGTCACCACCTGTATGGGGCTCAGGCATGGTGACCACGTGCATGGGGCGCATGCATGGTTCACCACCTACATGGGGGCGCAATGCATGTGTCACCACTGCATGGCTATGCATGGTCACCAACCTGCTGGGGCGCAGGCAATGAGTAACACCTGCAGGGGGCTCGGGCATCAGTAACCACCTGCATGGGTTACTATTTCATGGGGGCTCAGGCAGCATCACAACCGCATAGGGGGCTCATGCAGAGTGACCAAACGCATGGGTCTCAGAGCATGTACCACCTCCTGGGGGCTCATGCATATGGGTCACCCCTGCATGGGGGCTGAAGAGGTCCCACTACTTGCATGGGGGCCAGCATGGTCACCAACTACATGGGGCCATGCGTGGGCACCAACCTGCATGGGGGAACAGGCAGTGTCACCACATGCATGGGGGGATCAGCATTGTCACCCCTGCAGGGCTCCAGGCAGGGTCACCACCTGCATGGGGGTCAGCATGGGTGACCCCTGCATGGGGGCTCAGGCATGGGTGACCACCCTCAATGGGTTTTTTGGCATTTGTACCCCCACCTACAGTGGGGGATAGGCATGGGTCACCACCATAAATGGTGGATCAGGCCCATGTGTGACCCACGTGCATGGGGGCGCATCATGGTCACCACCCACATGGGGCTCTAACCATGGGTCACCACCTGCATGGGGCTATGCATGGGTCACCCACTGCAAAATGAAGGCTCAACATGGGTCATACATGCATGGGAGCTCAGCATGGGTCCCACCCCCCCCCCTGCAGGGGGCTCAGGCATGAGTCACCACCTGCATGGGGTCGGGGCATCAGTGCCTGCACCTGCAATGGTAACCTCTTTCATGGGGCTCAGGCATCAGTCACAACCTGCATGGGGGGCTCATGCAGGAGTAACCAACGGCATGGGTGCTCAGGCAGGGGTTGAACCACCCTGCATGGGGCTCAGGCAAGGGGTCCAACCACTGCATGGGGGCTCATGTCGAGTCAACCACGTGCAAGGGGGGCTCAGGCATGAGGTCAACACGTGAATGGGCTTAGGCTCGGTAACACTTGCATGGGGGCGACAAGCATAGTCCCACCTGCAATGGGGCTCAGCATGGGTCCCCCCGCCTACATTGGGGCTCACGCTGAGGGTCAACCACATGCATGGGGGCTGATGCATGGTACCACCTGCATGGGAGGCTCAAACATGGGTCACCACCTTCAAGGGGGCTCAGACATGGGGCACCTCCGCATGTGGCGCACAGGAGTCACCACCTGCAGGGTCCAGCATGGTCACCAACTGCTGGGGGCTCAGGTAGGGTCACCACATGCATGGGGGCTCCAGGCATGGTGACCAACTGCATGGGGGGTTTGGGCATTTGTCAGCCCGCCACCTTCATGGGGTGGCAGAGGTGGGTTCCCACCTGCATGGGGGCTCAGATATGGTCACCACCTGCATGGGGGCTCAGGCTAGTCACCACCTACATGGGGGCTCAGCTGGGGTCCCCCCTGCTGGGGGCCTCAACATGGTCACCACTCATGGGGCTATGCATGTGTTCACAACCTGCATGGGTCTAGCATGGTCAAACCACGTGCATGGGTCTCAGACATGAGTCACCATCTGCATGGGGGCTCATGCATGAGTCACCACGTGCATGGGGGCTCATGCATCTGTTACCACCTGCATGGGGGCTCAGGCATGGGTCACCAACTGCTTGGGGAACTCAGGCCATGGGTCAAGACTCATGCGGCTATGCATGAGTCACACCTGCATGGTGGGCCTCAGGCAATGAGACACTACCTCTGGGGGCTCAGGCATGGGTCACTACCTACATGGGGGCTCATGCATGGGTAACCACCTAAATGGGGCCCAGGCATTGGTCACCACATGCATGGGGGCTCAGGCATGGGTCACCACCTGCATGGGGGCTCAAACATGGGTCACCACCGGAATGGTGGCTCAGGCATGGGTACCAACGGCAGGTGGATTATCATGGGTCACCACCTGCATGGGGGCTCATGCATTAGTCACCACCTGCATGGGGGCTCAAGCATGAGTCATCACCAGCAGGGGGTCAGCATGAGTCACCCTGTGCTGGGGGCTAAAGCATGAGTGACCACTGCATTAGGGCTCAGGCAGAGGTCCAACCTAACAGGGGGCTCAGGCATGGGTCACCACCTTCATGGGGGACCAAACATTGGTCACCACCTGCATGGGGGATTAGGCATCGGTCACCACTGCAGGGGTCCTTAGCCTGGGTCCCCACCGTGCAGGGGCTCATGCATGGGTCACCACCTGTATGGGGCTCAGCATGGGTGACCACGTGCATGGGGCGCATGCCATGGGTCACCACCTTACATGGGGGCGCATGCTGGGTCACCACCTGCATGGGGGCTTAGGCTGGGGCCCACCACCTGCATGGGGCTCAGGCCATGAGTCCACACCTGCATAGGGGCTCGTCATCAGTCACCACCTGCATGGGTAAACCTATTTCATGGGGGCTCAGGCATCAGTCACAACCTGCATGGGGGGCTCAATCCTGAGTGACCAACTGCATGGGTCTCAGGGCATGGTGACACCGCCTGGGGGCTCATGCAATGGGTCACCCCTGCATTGTGTGCTGAAGCCTGGGGCACTCCGTGCATGGGGGCTCAGCATTGGCCACCACCCGACAGGGGATTCATGATGAGTGACCAACTGCATGGGGGCCCAGCAGTGGTCACAACATGCATGGGGGATCAGGCATTGTTGGTCACACCTGCATGGGGGCTCAGGCATGGTCCCCCTCATGGGGGCTCAGGCTGGTGACCCCTGCATGGGGCTCAGGCATGGGTAGGACCCTGCAATGGGTTCTTGGGCATTTGGATTGTACACCACCTACATGGGGCCTCACTGCATGGGGTCACCACCGTTATGGGATCAGGCTGGGTGGACCCACGATGCATGGGGGCGCATGCTGGTCCCACCACAGGGGGCTTCCACATGGGTCACCACCTGCATGGGGGCTCATGCATGGGTCACCACCTGCATGAAGGCTCAAGCATGGGTCACTACATGCATGGGAGCTCAAGCATGGGTCACCAACCTGATGGGGCCTCAAGCATGGTCACAAACCTGCAGGGGGGCCTCGTGCATCAGTCTCCACTGCGGGGTAACCCCTTTCATGGGGCTCAGGATCAGTCAAACAACCTGCATGGGGGGCTCATGCATGATAACCAACTGTGGGTCTCAGGCATGTTTGACCACCTGCAGGGGGGCTTCAGGCATGGTCACCACCTGCATGGGGGGCTCATCTCAGTCCACCTTCAGGGGGCTCAGGCAGGTCACCACCTGCAACGGGGCTTAGGCATCGGTCACACTTGCATGGGGCTCAAGCAATGAGGTCACCACCTGCATGGGGGCCTCAGTCCATGGGTCACGCCTGGCATTGGGGGCTCACCATGGGTCACCACCTGCAATGGGGGCTTATGCATGGGTGACCAACTTGCAGGGGAGGCCTCAACATGGGTCACCACCTTCATGGGGGCTCATCCATGGGGCACCTCCTGCATGGGGCCCTCAGGCATGAGTCACCACCTGCAGGGGTCTCAAGCATGGGTTCACCACCTGCATGGGGGTCAGCCTGGGTCCAACACTGCATGGGGGCTCAGGCATGGGTCACCACCCTGCAATGGGGTCTCAGCAGGGGTCCCACGTGCATGGGGTCTCAGCATGAGTCCCACCTGCTGCATGGGTGGCTCAGATACGGTCACCACCTGCATGGGGGTCAGGCTGAGTCACCACCTGCATGGGGGGTTTTGGCCTTGTCCCACACCTAAATGGGGGCCAGCATGGGTACCACAGTAGGGGGAGGGATCAGGCCGGTGTGGGTGACCACGTGCAGGGGCGGGCGGCGCATGTATGGGTTACACCCCCCCATGGGGCTATTAAATGGGTCACCACCGCATGGGTGCTCATGCATGGGTCACCAAGCATGAAGGCTCAGATGGGTACTACATCATGGGAGCCAAAGCCTGGGTCACCACCTGCATGGGGGCTTCAGATTCAGTCTCCACCTGCCACCTGGGGTAAACTCTTTCATGGGGGCTCAGGCATCAGTACAAACCTGCATGGGGGGGCTCATTCTGTTGTGGGTGGCATGATGAGTAACCAACTGGCATGGGTTTGCTCCGGCGTGGTGACCACCTGGAGGGGGGGGCTCAGGCATGGTCACCACCTGGATGGGGGCTCATGCTCGAGTCACAACTTGCAGGGGGGATGGGGTTCAGGCATGAGGTCAACACGTGCATGGGGGCTTAGGCACTCGAGGTCACAATTGCACGGGGGCTCAAGCATGGTCACCACGGCATGGGGGCATGCATGGGTCACGCCTTACTTGGGGGCTCACGAATGGGTCACCACATGCATGGGGGCTATGCCATGGTGAACACGCATGGAGGCTCAAACATGGGTCACCCCCTTAATGGGGGCTCATACATGGGGCACCTCCTGCATGGGGGCTCAGGATGAGTCACCACTGCAATGGGGTTCAAAGCAGGGTCACCCACCTGATTGGGGGATCAGGTATGGGTCACATCACCTGACCATGGGGGCTCAGCCAGTGTGGACCACCTGCATGGGGTTGTTGGCATTTGTCACCACATTCATGGGGAAGGCAACGTGGTCACCACCTGCATCGGGGCTCAGACTATGGGTCACACCTGAATGGGGGCTCATCAGCATGAGTCACCACCGAATGGGGGCTCATGCATGGGGTCACCACCTGCATGGGGGCTCAGACAGGGGTCACCCACCTTGCATGGGCTTAAGGCATGGGTCACAACCTGCATGCGGGGCTCAAGCATGGGTCACCACGTTGCTGGGGTCCCAGGCAATGAGTCACCATTGCAGGGGGCTCATGCATGGAGAAACCACGTGCCATGGGGGCTCATGCATCTGTTACCTAAATGCCATGGGGGCTGGGCTCAGGCCTGGGTCACCAACTGCTTGGGGGACTCGGCATGTCAAGAATGATGCGGGCAAAGGCAGGCGCACACCCGCATGGGGGACCAGAATGAGACACTACTCTGCATGGGGGCTCAGGCAGGGCACTACATACATGGGGGCTTCATGCATGGGTAAACAACCCCTAAATGGGGCCCAGGCATGGTCACCACATGCATGGGGGGCTCAGGCATGGGTTCACCCGGCATGGGGGCTCAAACATGGGTCACAACTGCATGGGGCTTCAGGAATGGGTCACCAACTGCAGGGTGGCTCCGATACAGGGGTTCACCAATGCAAATAGGGGGCTCATGCCAACTGAGTCACCACCTGCATGGTGGGTCAAGCAACTGGCGTCTTATAACCCGCATGGTGGGCCTTCAAGCAT
Organism: Chlamydomonas sp. ICE-L; assembly: GCA_013435795.1. Classification (NCBI taxonomy): domain Eukaryota; kingdom Viridiplantae; phylum Chlorophyta; class Chlorophyceae; order Chlamydomonadales; family Chlamydomonadaceae; genus Chlamydomonas; species Chlamydomonas sp. ICE-L. The sequence continues at coordinate 7,026 of JACBWV010000161.1, read as the reverse complement.
TGAGTACACCAATGCAATGGGTGGGCTCATGCATGAGTGATCCCAATGCTTATGGGGGCGCCAGGACGGGTCACCAACTGGCATGGGGGCTTCAGGCATGGGTCACCACCTTTCATGGGGGATCAAACATTGGTCACACTGATGGGGGATTAGGGCATACGGTCACCACCTCGCAAATGGGGTCATGAGCCATGGCGTCCCCACCTGCAGGGGGCTCAGCATGGGTCACAACCTGTATGGGGCTCAGGCATGGTGAACACCTGCATGGGGGGCGCATGCATGGGGGTCACCACTACATGGGGGCGGCTCGCATGGGTAACCCACCCCTGCATGGGGGCTCAGGCGAGGGGTGACCACACCGCATGGGGGGTATCTTCCCGTAGCTGGCATTTGTCACCCACCTTAATGGGCGCAAAGGCCACATCAACCTGGGTCACCCGACACTGGACTATGGGGGGCTCAGATTATGGGTCAACCACCGGCATGGGGGGGGCTAGGGCAAATTCAGCACGTCCTAACTACCTGTTGGGTATATGATGCGTAAGTCACTAAGCCAAATGGCGTCTACTACAAATGAATACTCCCATTCTGGCGCGAGGCGCAATCAGAGTAAACCTGGCGTCAACAAAAGGACACAGGATAAAAACAACCGGCGTGTAGGATAATGGGGGCTCAGGCATGGGTCACCACCTGCATGGGGTCTCAAGCATGGGTCACCACGTGCATGGGGTCTCAGCATGAGTCACAACATGCATGGGGGCTCAAGATGAGTCACCAGTGCATGGGGGCTAATGCACTGTTACCACACTGCCATGGGGGCCTCAGGCATGGGTCCCCAAGCTTAAGGGCCTCTGGGCATGGGTCAAGACATGCATGGGGGCTAAGGCAGGGTCACCCCTTGCATGGGGGTCAAGGCAATGAGGTCACCACCTGCATGGGGGCAGGCATGAGACACTACCTGCATGGGGGCTCCGGAATGGGCACTAACCTAAATGGGGCTCACGATGGGTAACCACAGAAAATGGGGCCCAGGCCATTGTCCACCAAATTGATGCGGGGCTAGGATGGTCACCCACCTGCCCTATGCGGGCGGCTCAAACAATGGGGTCACAACCTGCCTGGGGGCTCAGGAGGGTCCAAAACTGCAGGTGGCTTATACAGGGTCACCACCTGCAGGGGGCTCCAGGCAGGGGTCCACCAACTGTCAGGGTGGTTATACGGGTTCACCACCTGCATGGGGGATCAAAAGCATTAGTCACCACCAGCATGGGGGGGAGGCTGCATGAATGCGTCACCACTTGCATTAGGGGCTAAGGCATGAGGACCACCTGCATGGGGGCTCAGGCATGGGTCACCAACTGCATGGGGGATTAGGCATCGGTCACCACCTGCATGGGGGCTCAGGCATGGGTGACAACCTAATGGGAGCTCATGCAAGGGTCACCAACGGCATGGGGGCTGAAAGATGGGACACCAATGCATGGGGGTCTTAGCCTATGGCGTCACCCACCACCTGCAGGAGGCTCAAAACAGGGTCACCTCTGAATGGGGGCTTCAGGCATGGGTCACCACCGACATGGGGGTCCTGCTTGGGTCACACCTGAATGGGGGCACAGGCATTGGTCACACATGCATGGGGGAATCAGGAATGTCACCACCTGCATGGGGGCTCAGGCATGGGTCACCACTGCTGGGGGTTCAGGCATGGGTTCACCACCTGCATGGGGGCTGGCTATGGGTGACCACCGATGGGGTTTTTGGCATTTGTACCCACCGAATGGGGGCTAAGGCATGGGGTCACCACCTGTATGGGGCTCAGGCATGGGTGACCAGTGCATGGGGGGGCGCATGCATGGGTCACACCCCAAATGGGGGCTCTAACATGGGTCACACCTGCAGGGGGGCCAGCATGGGTCCCCACCTGCCTGCAAGGCTCAAGCATGTGTAATACATGCATGGGAGCTCAAGCATGGGTCACCACATGAATGGGGGTCAGGCCATGAGGTACCACTGCATGGGGGTCGTGCATCGTCACCACCTGCATGGGTAACCTCTTTCATGGGGGGGGACTACAGGCATTCGTAACAAACCTGCATGGGGGGCCACATGGCATGAGGACCAACTGCATGTGTGATCAGGGCAGGTTTGACCACTGCCATGGGGATCAGGCATGGGAAACCACCGCTGGGGGGCTAATGCACGGGTCACCACTTGCAGGGGGGATCAGGCATGAGTCACACTGCATGGGGGTAGGCATCGGTGTACACTTGCATGGGGGCTCAAAGCATGAGGTCACCCCTGCAGGGGGGGCTCAGGCATGGGTCACCGCTGAATTGGGGCTCAAGCATGGGTCACACCATGCATGGCGGCTTATGCATGGTGACCAACTGCAGGAGGCTCAAACGTGGGTCACCACCTTCATGGGGGCTCAGACATGAGTCACCACCTGCATGGGGTCTCAAGCATGGGTCACCACCTGCATGGGGGCTCAGGTATGGGTCACCACCTGCATGGGGGCTCAGGCATGGGTGACCACCTGCATGGGTGTTTTGGCATTTGTCACCACCTTTGAGGGGGCAAAGGCATGGGTCACCACCTGCATGGGGGCTCAGATATGGGTCACCACCTGCATGGGGTCTCAGGCATGAGTTCACACCTACATGGGGGCTCAGCATGGGTCACACTGCATGGGGATCAGACATGGCGGCAAACACCTGCATGGGGGCCTCAGCCTGGGTCAACCACCTGCATGGGTTGGCTCAAGATGGGTCACCACGTGCATGGGGGCTCAGGCATGAGTCACCACCTGCATGGGGGCTCATGCATGAGTCACCACGTGCATGGGGGCTCATGCATCTGTTACCACCTGCATGGGGGCTCAGGCATGGGTCACCAACTGCTTGGGGACTCAGACATGGGTCAAGACATGCATACGGGCTAAGGCACGGGACACCACCTGCATGGGGGTTTAGGCATGAGTCACCACCTGCATGGGGGCTCAGGCATGAGACACTACCTCCGCATGGGGGGCTCAGGCCATGGGTCACTACCTACGGGGGTTCAGGCAGGGTAACCACCAAATGGGCCCAGGGCATGGGCACACTTGCATGGGGGCTCAGGCATGGGTCAACACCCGCATGGGGGCTCAAACATGGGTCCCCACCGCATGGTGGCTCAGGCAGGGTACCAACTGCAGGGTGGCTTATACATGGCGTCACACCTGCATGGGTCTCATGATTGCGTCACCACCTTGCATGGGGGCTAAGATGAGTCATTCACCAGCATGGGGGCTCAAGCATAGTCACCACTTGCCATGGGGGGGGGGCTCATGCATGAGGACCATCCTGTCATGGGGGGCTCAGCATGGGTCCCACTGCATGGGGGTCAGGCATGGGCACCACTTCATGGGGGCTCCAAACATTGGTCACCACCTGATGGGGATTAGGCATCGGTGATCCACCTGCATGGGGGCTCAGGCATGGGGGACCACTGCATGGGGGCTTCTGCATTGGTCACCACCCTGCATGGGGGGCCGAAGCATGGGAACACTGCATGGGGTCTAGCCAATGGGTCCCCACCTGCATGGGGGCTCGCATGGGTCACCACTTGTATGGGGGAGTAGGCATGGGTCCACCAACTGCAGGGTGGCTTATTACATGGGTCACCACCGCATGGGAGGGCTCATGCATGAGGCACCCCTTGCATGGGGCTCAAGCAGAGTCACCACCAGCATGGGGATCAAGGCAGCGTCCCATTGCATTAGGGGCTCATGCATACTGACATACCTTACTTAATGTTAAGTCTACTGACACCGGAGGGTGGTATGAGGAATCTGTGCTTAACAAAAAGGAAAAAGCCACACAAAGCAAAAAAACCACATTACATCAGGGGTGGTCAAGGACAAAAAAAACCAAACTCCAACCACCGTTTGGGGGCCGGTAGGTATTTAAACCCCTTAGAGCCGACCCAGATCTCAACCACTTACAGTGCGGAGGTAAGAAGTAACAACTGAGAGTTACAGAAGAAAAAAAGGGATGATAAATTAGTGCCACTAAGCAGTCAGGGTTCTGTTTTGCTCTTCTCCAAGTAGAAAGATAGTCGGCTAGGTGCTCCAAAAAGATTAGTGCCATTTCCATTTAAGGTTCCGAATGTGGAATCGCAGAAGTCCACATTCCATACGGTTAAGTCGGTATCTCTGGACATGCCTATAACATATATGTAAACAGCTTCTGGTAGCGGAGGCATATCATTATTAAAAAGGGCACTCAAATATATGCATTTCTCCTAAGTTTTGGACCACACATTTGACAGTGTCTCATTGAAGAGGGATGTGTGCTTACCACCACCCTCTTCGTTCTGTGTTCAGCCAATGGGAAAACATTCTAAAACTGTGCTATGAGAACGAATCTGATCCTCCCACATGCTTGGTAAGGCGGTTGCTAAAGGGAATAAAGCCCTTCTTATCATTGCTTTGGCTGCGAACCATTTTTGGTATCGGAGGCGTTTAAAGCCAACCCTTTCTTCATTCTAGGGATGTCTCTAACTTGCATTGGTGTCACTTGGGTACTTAAACTCCATGCTCAAAAACTTCATGAGTGACCACCTTGCATGGGGGGATCAGGCATGGGTCACCCCCTGCATGGGGCCCAGGCATGGGTCACCACATTCATGGGGGCTCAAACAGTGGTCCAACATGCATGGGGATTAGGGCATCGGTCACCCACTGCATGGGGGCTCGGCAGGGTGACCACCTGCATGGGGGCTCAGCCATGGGGCACACCTGCATGGGGGCTCTGAAGCATGGGGACACCACCTTGCAGGGTCTTAGCCATGGTCCCCCACCTGCATGGGGGCTCATGCATGGGTCACCACCTGTATGGGGGCTCAGGCATGGTTGACCACATGAATGGAGGCTCCAACAGGGTACCCGCCGTCAGGGGGGGCTCCTCATGCATGGGGCACCTCCTGCATGGGGTCATGCATCAGTCACCACCTGCATGGGGTCTCAAGCATGGGCACCACTGAATGGGGCTCAGGTATGGCGTCACCACCTGCATGGGGGTCATGCATGCGGTCACCCCTTGCAGGGGGCTGAAGCCTGGAGTCACTACTTTGAATGGGGGCTCAGGCATGGGGTCACACCTAAATGGGGACTCATGCTTGGGTCCACCACCTGCAGGGGGGCCCAGGCATTGGTCAACCACATGCAGGGGGATCAGGCATTGAGTCACCAGCTGCATGGGGGCCTCAGGCATGGGTCACCAACTTGCATGGGGGCTCAGGCATGGTGACCAACTGTCAGGGGGGCTCTGGCATGGGGTGACCCACCTTGCATGGGGGTTTTGGCATTTGTACCCACTCAAGGGGGCCTCCCCCCCCCTCCCTTTTTCTCTCTTCTTTATTGACTTTTCAGCCCTCCCCCCCCCCCCCCCCTCGCTTTCCATGAAGGGCACGACACCACCTGTAGTGGGGATCAGGGACAGGGTGACACGTGCATGGGGCGCATGATGTGTCACCACCCACATGGGGGCTCTAACATGGTCACGACCTGCCATTGGGGGCGTCATATAGCCCCGATGGGTTCCACCACTGCCATGACAAGGTACCGTCAACGATCGTGTTAATAATGAATGGGAGCTCAAGCATGGTCACCCCATGCATGGGGGGCATCAGGCATGGTCCACCACCATGCATGGGGCTCGATGCATCAGTCACACCTGGCATGGGTGGTAAACCTCTTTAGGGGGCTCAGCATCAGTCACAACCTGCCTGGGGGGGGGTCATGCAGAGTAACCCCCCCCAAAATGCATGGGTGCTCAAGGCATGGGGGACCACCTGCCTGGGGGCTCAGGCATGGGCCCCACCTCATGGGGGTCAAATTGGGTCACCACCTGCCTGGGGGCTCCAGGCTGATTCACCACTACATTTGGGGGCTCATGGCATGGGTCACCACTGCATGGGGGGCTAGGAAATGGGTCCAACACTGCATGGGGGCTGCGCTCAGGAGCGTCACCACCTGCATGGGGGCTCAAGCAGGGTCACCAGTTGCATGGTGGCTCTCAGGCAATGAGTCACCACCGCATGGGGGCTCATTCATGAGTCACCACCGTGCATGGGGGTCATGGAATCTGTCACCACCTGCATGGGGCTAAGGTAGGGCCTGGTTCACCAACGCTGGGGGACTCGGCATGGGTTCAAGAAAAGCATGCGGGGCTAAGGCAGGGTCACACATGCAGTGGGTTGGCATTGAGTAACCACCTGATGGGGGCTAAGGCATGAGACACTTACCTGCATGGGGGCTCAGAATGGGTCACCACCTACATGGGGGCTCATCATGGGTAACCACCTACATGGGGCCCAGGCATTGGTCACCACCTTGCAATGGAGGCTCAGGCATGGGTCACCACCGCATGGGGGCTCAATCAAAACCTGGGTCCAACCACCTGATGTGGCTCAGGCGATGGGTTACCAACTGCAGGGTGGCTATACATGGGTCCCCACGCATGGGGTCATGATGAGCCAACCACCTGCATGGGGCTCAAATGCATGAGTCACCACACCAGCATGGGGGGCTCAAGCATGAGTCACCACTTGCATGGGGGGGGCTCATGCATGGTGACCACCGCCTGGGGGGCTCAGGGATGGGGCAGAACTGCATGGGGTTCAGGATGGGTCCCACCTTCATGGGGGCTCAAAACATGGTCACACCTGCACGGGGATTAGGCATCGGTACACCACTGATGGGGGCTCAGGCAGGGGGACCACTGCATGGGGGCTCATGCCGGGTTCACCACCTGCAAGGGTGACGCATGGGCACCCGCATGGGGTCTTGCCATGGGCCACCTGCATGGGGGCTCAGCATGGGTCACCACTGATGGGGGCTCATGCATGGCTGCCCCGCCTGCCTGGCGGGCCCCGGGTCCCCCTGCATGGGGCTCCTCCCCTTTCCCCCCCCTGCTGGTTTTTTTTTTTTTGTTTTTTTTTTTTTTGGGTTCCTTTTTTTTCTTTCCTTGTCCCCCCTTGTGC
>JACBWV010000160.1:0-49866 GCA_013435795.1 Chlamydomonas sp. ICE-L | reverse complement strand
GGTCGTCAGGGAGGAGCATCAGGGTGCAGGTAGGGCTGAGAGTATTTCAGCATGGTCAGCACTGGCCAGGGCCCACCTTAGAGCTTGGTGTGCTTGTGTCTGGAGTTAGGAATGTCCAACGTGAGCCCCCAGTCCAGATGGTAAGAAAGGGGTCTTGGTTGGAGCCAAAGAGCTGATCAGCAGGGCGGTAGAAGAGAAGCTGGTGAGGCTTTGGTCGTAGCTAAGGGGGGGTAGAAGTACGATGGTGAGTAATGCCCAGAGCAGCCGTGCTTGGTAGAGAAAAGGAGAAAGAGTGTTGGTAGCAGCAGGAGCAGCTCTGTATCTGGTGAAGAGGCAGCTAAGTCAGTGTGGTATGTTCCTCCTTGGGTCAGTTGGTTCCATTTGGTAGGGTGGTGATTTTTGAAGTGGTCATAGTTTTGTTTGAGAGAGGTTAGTCTGTCGTTGGGAATGTGCCCAAGACAGTGACCAGTGGGGTTATAAAGATATGAAACGTTGGTGTGTGTGTGTGTGGATTGGTCATCCAGAGTGGTGAGGATGCTGTTGTATAATGTAGGCTGGGGTGGTTGAATGTCCCAGTCTGGGTGCTGTCGTGTGTGTCAATTTTCAGAGTTGTGAACAAGGTTGTGGTTGGTCAGCATTAAATCCTGGGGAGGTGGCCCATTGGCCTTGTTGTTGAAGGTTAGTAAGGTGGGTGTCCTTCCTAGGGTTGAGGTTGTGTGGTAATGGGGGAGATAGTGTTTAAAAGTGTGGGTTACTTGGTCGTATGTGGTTGTCCCAAAGTTCAACAAGGTGAGACGCATTGTGAGATTGGGGTTTCCAATGTATGGTGGAGGTGTGGAGGTAAGAGATGTGCTGTGGTGGATGCTGTATCCCATGGTGTGTAGGAGTTGATATGTTCGGTTGCATGATGGTTGGGGCCCATTGAACGTGGACAACAGTGGAAGTGACTAGTTTGTCGTCGTTGTTGGAGCGCTTGCCCCGCCAGCTGTGATGTGCAGGGCTTTGTTTGGGATCCGTAGGTAAGGTGGAGCAGGCGCGCCGGTGGTGCAGGTGCGCTGCTGTCGGGGGATGTCATGGCTCGCGGATCTGTCAGGGGTGTGTGAGGTGGGAGTTATTCTATATGCACGGTAAAATTCAGAGGTGGAGGAGTGACGGATCCAGGATTTGCACAAGTAGTGGCGTGCTGCCCAGGTGATCACTGCTGGGGCAGCCCCATGCTTGGTGCGCGTGATGCCTTCGGTCTGCGTGGGCCAGCCCACCATTGGTTTCCTTCCAGGTCCCCAATGGAATCCGCCTCGTAGTCTGCGTCAGTAAACAGTGGCGTGAGGTTGGTAACGCTGGGTGGGTGGGGTGGAGGGTTCAATAGAAGCAGGAGATCTAACGTTATCGGTTGTGTTGCGCAATTGCGTAACCGGGCGCAAGTTGTCGGGGTGAGAGGGGAAGGTGGTCAGAGTGTATTGGGGAGGCGACAGTTTGGAGGAGGAGGGAGGAGAGGTGAGCGGTGGAGCGGTTCGGGACCGTTGTGGTGTTTAGTAACTTTGTGTAAGGTGATAAGAGAGAGATTGTAGTGCTGACAAGGTGAGTTCCCATGGGGGTGACCAGGCATGGTATGAATAGATGGCCAGGTCATGGAATGGAGTCAGAGTGATACAGGGATTGCCTGTGGAGGGAGAGGAAGAGAGTGTATGTTAAGTTTGTCAAGAAGTTCTGTGTCATTCCAAGAAATTGTGTCAGATTTGTTAATAATTTCCAGCTGGGGGCTAGGGAATATACTTAAGTTGCTTGCGGGATAGAGAGAGAGGATCTAGAGTGATCATGGTGGAAGTTGATTTATTAGGGAGAATCTAGTGAGGATTCCCAGGTGACCTTGATCGTTCATGGAATGGGTTGAGGGCTGTTGCAAGTAATCTGGGTGTATTCAGTGAGTAGGGAGGGCACCCCTAGTCCTGCTTGTTTTAGGGAGGTGGAGTGCTCTTGTCGGAAAAGATCTGGGAAGGAGCAACAGAGTTTAACTGTTTTAATACTGCTCTGTCAATGACGTGAATGCGGTTAGTGAGAAGGGAGCTACTATCATGGGGTATTTAATAGCGCTCTGACACATGTGAAAAATTCGTAAGCATTGGGTGGGGGTTTGCCCTGTTTTTAGCTTTGGTGAGGATACTCAGCCCTTTATGTGAATGGTTTCAATAGTAGAGTGGAGTTGAGTTTTCCAATTTAAGGTAAGTGGATGTGAACCCCCAAGTATTTGTAGGCTTGGTCAGGCGGCTGGTAGGTAGCATAGGAGTTTCCTAGTGGAATTTTATCTAGCCTTTGTTTGAGAGTGTTGTTGGAGTAGGTTGAGAGGGTGTGATGTGATTTGTGGAGTATGCCACTGACACACATTTGGTGGCGTTAAGAGGAGCCCGACCAGATGCTAAAAGTTTGAACTGTACCACATTGGATGCGAAAGGTCTCTGAGCTGCCGGTTAGGACAGCAGTGTCGTCAGCATACCCCCAGCTGCTGGTGTGGTGTTCATCTGCTGTTTTGGAGGGTAGGGATGCTGCTCTGTATCCTCGTCCCAGAACGGAGCCATCTGTGTAGGGGTTCTAGAAAGATAATGAAGAGTAGGGGGGAGAGAGTATCCCCTGGATGGTGCCCTAGTGATGGGGATGGGGAGGCCAGGTGGATTGTTAAGGAGAATAGGTTGTAGTAGAGTTTGGTAGATTCCTTTATAGTGTCTATAGTGGTCGTGGGTGTACCCAAGCTGTGCATGTGCAGAGAAGTTTTGGTGATCAATCATGTTAAAGGCAGAGCTAAAGTCGAAGTAGGCAGCATAGAGGTCCTGTGTGGAAGAGAGGCAGCGTCCTCAATGTTGTGGAGTAGGTTCAAGAGTTGTCTATAGGTACTTTTGTCTTTTCTGAAACCTTCTTGGCAGGCGCAGCTAAGAATGTGGTTGGTTTCAGAGTAGGTAGTATAGTGTTAGTAACAAGGGAGGTCCAGAGTTTGGCTACAGCATTGTTAAGGCCTATTGGCCTGTAGTTTTGAGGGTAAGCAAGGATCTGATTTTTTGTAGAGCATGACTATGTGTGAGGTTTTCCAGCAGTCTGGTTGTTTCTCCCAGGATCCATACTAGCTGCATGAGGTTGTGTATGTGAGGTGCATTTCCTGTGGGAGGCACATAAGTAATTCATTAGGTATGGCGTCTGGGCCGAGTGGCTTGTTGGTAGAGAGTTTCCTAATACCGTACATAGGTGGTTGAGGAGGAGAGAAAGGTTGTAGGGAGAGGCAGTGTTTCTGGCGATTTTTGTATGAGGAGGGGAGTTGGATGGAGCTTGCCAAGTCAAACCAACCCCCCCCCCTACCACCCCTCTCCCCCACTCAACATCTCCTCCCCTCCTTCCCTCCCCAGCCTCCCCCACGCTGTCTTCGCACCTGACCTCGCGACACTCCCCTCCCCCCTCAACGGCACCACTTCTCCCGTGCCCCCTCCTCTCCCTTCGAGCGGGTGGAGTGTATGTCGGGTATAGTCATCTGAGCGGGTGGAGTGGGAGGTGACATGAGGTTCCATATTATTGTGCTTAGTCATAACTTTCTAATCGCGAGGCCGTGGCTGCTGCTCTGCTGCGACTGTCGCCCGCTTTGGGTCGGATGCCGTCCATGTATTTTTTCAGTTAGAGCAGGGGTGGTTGTGTGTTTGTTGATTTTCTAGGATTTGAGTATAATCAATCCCTCATACATGTGAGTTTGCGTGCTGCTTTGGTTACTGATTTTTTTTTTTTCCTTCTTTTCTTTTTTTTTCCTTTTCCTTTTTTTTTGCGCGCCGTCGGAATTTAGTAATGGAGCTCCGGCGGTTTTGTTTTTTGGTTTTTTTCTGTTTTCTTGGGGCGGTGCTCTATCCTTAGTGTTTTGAGTGACTATCTCTGGCATGTGACGTAATTTGTGCTATATTTGTACTTTATCTCCTCAGCGTTAAGGAGATTTAGACAATAGTTCAGCGAGGAGTAAATTTGTTGAAAGTGCTGTGTATTTCTGTGTATTTATATGTGTAGGGGTAGGATTTGAGGATTGTGCCTGCCGTGGTTTGAGGTGTGCTTCTAAGGTCATGTATTGTTGTTGGTCAAGGGGTTGGACGCTGTTCGGAGTGCTTTTACATGGTTTAATATGGTAGTTAAGTCTTTGTAGGTTTTGGCCGTTTGTCTTGGCGGGAAATGTGTGTTGCTGCCCCTACAAAACCCTCCTACCCCACTCCTGGATTCACTATATGACTCCAGACCGCAGTCTGAATTTTATACTACCTCTGAAATTTGGCTTGGCAGCAAATCTCACTCCACTCTCCACCCACAAACTACACCTCATCCTTATATGCAACCCCCACAGCCAAGATACCTATTTTCCTAAACTCCCAGATTTTATTGACCAATGGACATACTACATGCAAAGCCTCTCCTCATCCTGGGAGCCCTCTACTATCACTCCACCTCCCACTCTTACCTTCTCTGACATTGTCATTACTTACCCCGGAAACTCAAATCTCTTGCCAAAAATCCTTGGCAAACTCCACTCCACCAACACCCTCCTCCCTCTCTTCTTACCACTACTCACCCTTGTCTTCACCTAGCTACCCCCTCCTCAGGCCTCCAGGTCTACACAGATGGTAGCCTAATAAAAGGTAAACCAGGGCACCCTAGTAAAATAGGTGCTGCAGTATATGTCCCGGCTGCAGGACAAAGCTACACCATCAACCCTGGGGGAATAGGGGCCACCAAAACTAACAACAGGGCAGAACTGGTAGCCATCCACCAAGCCCTTCTCAACATTGACTACGACAAATCCCTTACACTCCATACAGACAGCCTCTGCTCTCTTCAACTTATTAAAAAAATGATTCATGACCCTACCACAACAACCCGTTCCATTCATACTGAACTTCTGCAATCAATTCAAAAACACCTCATTCAACGCATCCTGCATGGCTCACACACCACTCTTTGTAAAGTCCGTTCCCACACAGGTATCCTTGGAAATGACAGGGCAGACATTCTGGCACGCAAGGCAGCTGAGCACCCTGCCTCTACCAATTTTACTGACAACACTGGGGAAATCCCCCGCCACAATGTCTACTGGCCCACAGTTCAACCTCCTCGCACACCCATGGGAGATATTCCCCCACGCATCCTAGCACCTAACCTTACACAAGGTATCACCTCTAACCTGCCCACTAGCTGCCACCTTGGCCAACACCCTCTTAAAGGGATTTATGCAACCACCTGGGCTGATAACACTCCCCACCAACTTCCTCATGCAAGTAACAAATTTTGGACCTCAACCCTTATCCAACATAAAACTAAATTCCACATCCTTAAAGCCCGCTGGGGTAGACTGTGGAACCGTAAACTTGCATTCCGCTGGAAACTCCCTTATATTACAAGCACTCACCCACCCACGAACTCCCTATGCCCCATTTGCCACACCTGTGAGGACGGAGCGGGCCACATCCTGGCGGGCTGCACACACCGGACTTTCAAGGGGCTCTATATCAAGAGACATGACGCCGCAGTGCGACTCATCCACAAGGCCATTTGCACCGGAGCCCTGGGATCCCGCAGAATGATCATGGACGCTGGCAAGGAAGAGGACCTCCCCAGGGGGGTCCTGGGCAAACGTCTCCCTGACTGGTTACGCCCCTCCACTATTACTGTAGCGGACTGGAAGAGAATGAGACCTGATCTTGCCGTCCTACCTGACATAGACTCTCCTACCTGTATGTCTGATAAAGAACTCTGGGTTCTTGAGCTTGGATACTGCTCTGATACCAACCATGCTACTAAGTTTATCACTAAACACGCCCAGCATGTTGAATTAGTAAATGGCCTTAGATCGGCTGGATACCTCGTTCACTATGAAGTTATCACCGTTGGAACAACTGGTACTATTCCAACCTCTTTTTTGACTTCTATGACCACTCTTGGACTTCAGAGATCATGTGCCCTCAAACTGGCGGACACAGTCCACTCCCACACCATCACTAGCTTTCAGAGTATTTTACAGTGCAGACGTTTTATGGAAGCACACCCCGGGTCGATACCCGGGGACTAGCACACAGACCGTCCCCCCTCTCAGGTTTTGTCTTGCCAGCTGCATTGTGTCGGTGCTTCCCAACCGGGGTGAAAAAACCCCGTATTAAGCTGCACTGGCATGATGTGGCTACGGTGCCTGCCGGTCAGGCATCGGTGGTAATTCTTTTTACTGAGATGGCCCTACGGTTACTATAGCTAGCTCCGGCTTACGCTATGGTGTCCTTAACTTCACGTCCTGTGAGTAACGGTTCTACACGGATGCAACAATTTCAATTTCAATTTCAATGACTACCTGACTGAGGATGAGGAGGATTTCCAACGTGATGACGACGACTTCGATGATGACGACTTGAAGAGTGCTACGAGTGCGGACAACGGTGGAGGCACTCCGTCTACCTCTACTCGAGTCTTCGACACTTCTCATGTCTCGCCTGTTTTTGAGCCTGCGCCTCCGTCTGTGCCTGTGCAAAAAGTCGTACCGGAGGTGGCATTCTCCAGGCCGTCTAAGCCGCCGGGTTCTGCTGCCGAGCTCGGACCCACGCAAGAGCACGGATGATTGACAGTTTGTATGTTACATTCTAGGGGTAGGCCAAATAGGCTATAGTGCCTTGCCCAACCATGACAGGAAGGGCTAAAAAGAAGAAAACAATGATGAACTGAACACCAAGCAATCGTTTTAACGACGAGGGCCCTGAGTTAGTGCTACATTGATCATTTAATTATACAATTATAATCAAGTCTTCATCCCACATGGGATAATACTTTGATTGCGCTATTCATATAAACGGAGGATTGACTAATAAGTCATAATAAACACACCATGAACTGGTCCCCAACGAATCGCAAGCATATGGCAATACGACGGAGGAACTGAGTTCAGGGGCAATCAAATAAATGCATCCTAACAATGAGGATTCAATTCAATAGGGCAAAATGATTTAATTATGCTTTCTAATCAAAGTATTCACAACTCTTCCTTGGGTTCGGTATGTTTTGCCACAACGCCTAAGTTTAGCAGCGCTACAAAGCTGATTAGCCAGCCAGGGGAGCAGCCTAGAAGCTGCTGCTCATAGCCAAAAAGATAAACACTGCCATACAATGTGGCACTCAAGGTTCGGAAACACTTTCTAGTTTCTACGGCTCGACGAAGGTCTCAATGTTCGGTCGATACCACTTCCCCTCATCAAAAGTCTGTGCTACAGTTTCCAAATACTCCCAGACGGGGACCCATGCCTTCTTTGGGTTGGTCTCGAAGCCAGGTCCAGGCTTGAACTTCAGCAGTTTCGACATCTCTGTCAGCAGCTTCAACCAATAGCACGCCCGTGTGCGCTTGCCCAGGTACTTGAGCGCAAAGGCCTGTGCGTTATACGCAATTTGCTTCGCCTGCTGGTCATTCGATTTCGCCCATTCTAGGCGCTCAAACAAGTTGTCTGGGGTCCTCTCCCAGAAAGGCATGTAGTGCTTGTACGGCTTCATGAGGTGGTAGTAGAAGGCGGTGTAACCGGACTCCTCTTTGAATATGAGAGACCCCAGTGTCATTAGCTGTTCCTGTCTGGAGCTCAGAGCCTGCCCATCAACCGATAATAGGTACTTATATCGCGCTTGCTCAGGCATGGGTACCTGTGGAGATGACCTGACATCCATAATGTCGCGGTGCTCATCTGATATGTTGAACAGGTGCTGTCTCACTTTGCATGTCTGGGTGAGCCCTTTCCCTTCACAGATATTGCTCCCGTTCATGCCCCACCGGAGGGTCTGGTTGACAGATGAGTCGATGAAGCGCAGGTATCTTGAGAAGCGGCCAAACAATAATGGCTGGCGGTCAGCCCAGGGGAAATTCTTGTTGATTGCAGGGATAGCGGCCAGCAGCCTCTGAGAGTACTGCTTCATGTAAAAATGGAAATTGGGCACAGCAATATCTGCATGAGCCTCGGAGGAGCAGAATCTCATTACAGGCGGATACTGTACTGTACTGCCTGCCTCAGGATCAAGCTTGACCATGGGCTTGTCACTTGTAGCTAAGACAAATTCAACGTCAGGTATGCTGGCACCGAACAAGAGCTCCAGCTCCTCCATAACTCGCGCGTATGTAAATATGGTATTCGCATGATGCGCCAAACTCCTGTGCAGGCTGCCTCCCACCACGTAGGCCTTTCCCGCAGCAAAGCCCAGGGTGATTCCCGGCTGATTTCCCAAAGCTGTGTATTTGGCACTAGCGGCATCCAGAAGCTCCCGGCTAATCCCGGTCTCCTTCCACACTGACAGGTCGTCATCGATGGCAGCGTACAGGTCGTCAAACTTCTCGCAGTATGCCAGCATGTTGGCAGTACTATCGGCAGTACCCCAGTCCACCCCGGTCATTGATCCATTGGGAGGGTTGGTATCCATTCCAGGGAAATATTGACCAGCGCAGGGGGTGGGAGCTGACAGGACAGCTAGCACCAGCATGAGTGGGGCAGCTAGCGCTAAGAAGCAGCTGCTGGACATGCTTTTGGCTTGGCTTGTGATGGACATGCTTTTGGCTTGGCTTCTGCTGCGCATGCTTTTGCGCGGCATTAAGACGTCTGGACGAGGGAAGAGCGTGAAGGAAATGTTTATGTCCAGTAAATTGTTGATCAGGGCAACTGGCAAAGAGGGGAATTCGATTTCGCAAAAAATAAAAAGACACGTGTGGGCCTGTGTTGTCCCAAGACAAGCCTGCTCCTCACATCATGTGGCGCTGGATCAAGTTCACACAAACGTGGAAACAGTCAAATTACTCATCAAAGCGGGTGCAGATGTCTACACACCGTCAAAAGAAGGACAAGCACCATTCAATTGGTGGTTGGCCCCTGTGACAGCAACCGGTCTGGCCCCCTCAACCTCACACCTCTTAATAAGGCGTACTATACATTTATTTACAAGCTCCATTCCGCTGCAAATATTTAGGGTCTTGTCAGGTATTTCGCATTGTTTTCCGCATACCCACACCACCCTGCCCACCAAGAATGCACCCTTTTATGCCAAATAAAAGGATGCCTACGGCACCCTAAATTAGCAGTGTTTTTTAGCAAACAAGCTAAGGGCAGAGGCATGAAACTTAGAAAGGAAGTAGAGGAACAATCTGCCATATTGGCAGATTATTATATAGATTATTATTATTACAGATTATTATTATATTAACAACGATCCTGTTGGAAGGTAGTGCTCAGCCCGGGGCATCCTAATCTAGCTAGTAGCTTCTTGTTACTCGTTTGTATTTATGCATATTTGTGACGCAATGGACCCTCCTAAATATGTGCCAGTGAGGCAACAAGCAGCGTGCAGAACATCCCTGGTCCCAACAACGCACCTTTCAGTTGTCACCCTTATTAGCCAATAGTCTTCC
Source organism: Chlamydomonas sp. ICE-L (assembly GCA_013435795.1). Classification (NCBI taxonomy): domain Eukaryota; kingdom Viridiplantae; phylum Chlorophyta; class Chlorophyceae; order Chlamydomonadales; family Chlamydomonadaceae; genus Chlamydomonas; species Chlamydomonas sp. ICE-L. The sequence goes on along the minus strand of JACBWV010000160.1, from coordinate 40,442 downwards.
TTTCCCTCATGAACGTGTGTATACTGATCCTGTCTGGCTGCCTTTCTGCTCCAGCTCGGAGCTCGTCCAAGGTGGAGTGGGCTGGGAATAAAATATGCCTTGCTGAAAGTTGAGGTCTTGGCAAGCAGTGGATGAACTGTCCAACAATAAACTGAGACGAGTCTTTAGGAAATGTACATCAGGAATGGTCGCCTCGGTGCTTTAATAGCATTGCCGAGGCTATGATGGAATGGCCGCATCGGTGCTAGCACCGAGGCCATGATAGCACCGAGGCTATGACGGGACGGTCCCATCAGTGCTAGCACCGAGGCTGTGATGGGACGGTCGCCTCGGAGCTAGCACCAAGACTATGATGGCACCGAGGCGACCATCCAATCATAGCCTCGGTGCTATGATATGATAGCACCGAGGCCATGCTAGCAGAGCTATCCCCACGATTGGGTCCCTGAACCAATCAGCCAGTTAAGGCCAACATCCCTCGGGGGGGCTAGCATGGCCTCGGTGCTATCATATCATAGCACCGAGGCGACCATTCCATCATAGCCTCGGTGCTAGCATATTATTGGTGCTAGCACCGAGGCAACCATCCCATCATAGCCTGGGTGCTAGCACCGAGGCGACCATCCCGTCATAGCCTCGGTGCTATTATGGCCTCGGTGCTAGTCTCGGTGCTAGCACCAACGCGACCCTTCCATCATAGCCTCGGCAATGCTATTAAAGCACCGAGGCGACCATTCCTGGTGTACATTTACTGAAGACTCGTGTCAGTTTATAGTTGGACAGTTCATCCACTGCTTGCCAAGACCTCAACTATCAGCAAGGCATATTTTATTCGCAGCCCACTCAACCTTGGACGAGCTCCTAGCTGGAGCAGAGAGGCAGCCAGGCAGGCGTTATTTCTACAAACTTTATTGTGGGAAAGGAATACTGTTGGCTAATTAGGGTGACATCTGAAAGGTGCGTTGTTGCGACCAGGGGTGTTCTACACACTGCGTGTTGCGTCACTGACACAGATTATGGAGGGTCCGTTGCGTCCCAAAAATGTATGCATACAAACAAGTTTCAAGTAGCTACTGGCTAGTTTAGGATGCCCCACGCTGAGCACTACCTTAAAACAGGATCCTTGTTAATATGGCCAATATGGCAGATTGTTCCTGTTCTTTCTTTCTTAATTTCATTCTTCTGTCCTTTGGTCCTCTACTTTCTTTGTTAGTTTCATGCGTCTACCTTTTGCTTGTATTCTAAAAACACTGCTAATTTGGGGGGCCTATGGCACCCTTTTATTTGGCTTAAAAGGGTGCATTCTGAGTGGGCAGGGTGCAGTATGTGTGCAGAAAAGGATGCCGAAGACCCTAAACGTGTTGCAGCACAGTGGATTTTGTACTTATTTTGGCGGTTTGTTGACATCTGCACCCGCTTTGATGAGTAATTCGACGGTTTCCACGTTTGGTTGAACTGGATCCAGCGCCACATGATGTGAGAAGCGGCCTTGTCTTGGGTCAACACTGGCCCATTTATGACTTTTTGTTTTTTGTGAATTCGAATTTCCCTCTTTGCCAGTTGCCCTGTTCAACAATTCGCAGTACACTATTCACATTTCCCTCACACCCTTCCTATGTCCAGACATCTTGGTGACGCGCAAAAGCATGTCCAGCACAAGCCAAGCCAAAAGCATGTCCATCAGCTGCTTCTCAGCGCTAGCTGCCCCACTCATGCTGGTGCTAGCTGTCTTGTCAGCTCCCCCACCCTGCGCTGCTCAAAATCTCCCTGGGATGGATACAAACCCTCCCAATAGGTCTATGACCGGGGTGGAATGGGGAACTGCCGCCAGTACTGCCCACTTGCTGGCGAACTGCGAGAAGTTTGACGACCTGTACACTGCCATCGATGATGACCTGTCATTGTGGAAGGAGAATGGGATCAGCAGGAAGCTTCTGGACGCCACTAGTGCGAAGTACACGACTTTGGGCAACAACAAGGGGATCACCCTGGGCTTTGCTGCAGGCAAGGCCTACGTGGTGGGTGGCACCCCACATAAAGGTATGAGCCACCATGCAGGACTCGTGTTCACATACGTGCAAGTCATGAAGGAGCTGGAGCTCTTGTTCGGTGCCAGCATACCTGACGTTGAATTTGTCATAGCTACAAGTGACAAGCCCATGGTCAAGCTTGATCCTGAGGCAAGCAGTACAGTACAGTATCCGCCTGTAATGAGATTCTGCAGCTCCGAGGCCCATGCTGATATCGCTGTGCCCAATTTCCATTTTTACACCAAGCACTACGATCAGAAGCTGCTGGCCGCCATCCCTGCAATCAACAAGAATTTCCCCTGGGCTGACCGCCAGCCATTATTATTTGGCCGCTTCTCAAGATACCTGCGCTTCATCGACTCATCTGTCAACCAGACCCTCCGGTGGGGCATGAACGGGAGCAATATCTGTGAAGGGAAAGGGCTCACCCAGACATGCAAAGTGAGGCAGCACCTGTTCAACATATCAGACGAACACCGCGACATAATGGATGTTAGGTCATCTCCACAGGTACCCATGCCTGAGCAAGCGCGATATAAGTACCTATTATCGGTTGATGGGCAGGCTCTGAGCTCCAGACAGGAACAGCTAATGACACTGGGGTCTCTCATATTCAAAGAGGAGTCCGGTTACACCACCTTCTACTACCACCTCATGAAGCCGTACAAGCATTACATGCCTTTCTGGGAGAGGACCCCAGACAACTTGTTTGAGCGCCTAGAATGGGCGAAATCGAATGACCAGCAGGCGAAGCAAATTGCGTATAACGCACAGGCCTTTGCGCTCAAGTACCTGGGCAAGCGCACACGGGCGTGCTATTGGTTGAAGCTGCTGACAGAGATGTCGAAACTGCTGAAGTTCAAGCCTGGGCCTGGCTTCGAGACCAACCCAAAGAAGGCATGGATCCCCGTCCGGGAGTATTTGGAAACTGTAGCACGGACTTTTGATGAGGGGAAGTGGTATCGACAGAAAATCGGGACCTTCGTCAAGCTGTAGAAACTAGAAAGTGTTTCCGAACCTACTGGACCCAGGTTACTACTTTTTGCCAAATTTGTCAGTGCTTAAAGCGCACAAATGTCAAATTGGTCAGCGCTTTTTAGTGCAAAAACTGCGCACTGCGCCCACAGATGCATGCGGTGAGGGGCTCAAAAAGGCAGCGCGGCACCGCGCTGCTGCGCGCGCTTAGTAGTACCCTGACTGGGTGATGTTATTCGATGATATTGGTACTCCTATCAATTAGCATCCTTCCCTTGAATACTGCCGTCCTGCAAGTTTCGACTTTCCGTTGGTAAGCCTAAGACTATCCATTCTTACCCTGGCCCTGGCCCCTCCTTCTCCCGTCCTGCGTCTTATATTACAGCTGTACAGTACATATTTTTCATCTGTCCTTTGCATACGTAGTACAGCTGTCTTTATAATTCCTGTGTCAAGTGTTCGTTTGTTGAACAACTTTTTTGAACACATATTTATACATGAACACATATTTATACACAGTGGGTCTACTATTAATTAGCACAACAGAACTCAGGTCAGGTTCTACAGTGGGCCTGCCGGTCGGAGTGTTTTCGAATCTAATGGGCGACATAGGATGGCACTGTTTTTCTTTTTGGCTCCAAGCAGCAGCTTCTTGGCAGCTCCTCTGCCTGGCTAATTAGCCAAACCTATAGCAACCTAGTGCATATTGCCCTTGACCACACAAAATTTGTTAAAACAGCAACATTCTTGCGCACCTTGGGCTTCATCACATCAGCTTTGAATTATGAAAACCTATAGCAACCTAGTGCATATTGCCCTTGACCACCTATAGCAACCTAGTGCATATTGCCCTTGACCACACAAAATGTGTTAAAACAGCAACATTCTTGCGCACCTTGGGCTTCATCACATCAGCTTTGAATTATGAAAACGAGGATCTCAGTAACTCAGGTGCAGACCTATGCACACCCTAGCTTAGGTGAAGGACACCATGGTTTGAACCGATGACACACAAATACAAATACAAATATGTGCATGTCACCGTGCTTTGAATGATGAAAACGAGGATCTCAGCAACTCAGGTGCAGACCTATGCACACCCTAGCTTAGGTGAAGGACACCATGGTTTAAACCGATGACATACAAATACAAATACAAATACAAATACAAACATGTGCATGTCACCGTGCTTTGAATCGGTGAAATGCGAGTACAAATATGTGTATGTCAACGTGGGTTGAACTGGTGACATCCAAATACAATTAGAAATATAAATACTCATATAAATACAATTAGAAATATAAATACTCATATAAATATAAATACTCATATAAATACAATTAGAAATATAAATACTCATATAAATATAAATACTCATATAAATACAATTAGAAATATAAATATGTGCATGTCACCGTGCTTTGAACCGGTGGCATACAAGTACAAATACAAATATTCGTATGACACCGTGGTTTGAACCTACCGCCAACCCTAAGTGCGCCTTCTCTTTTGTAGGAGTGGCAACACCATTCGAACTGAATGAAACTTGGTGCTGCTGGTTTGTGTTTGGAGACCCACCTCCTGGGGTGTACTTCCTTTCATAACAAGAACAACAAAAAAGGAGCTGTGACAAATCCACCACACTGATAGGATAAACAAATATATGTATAACTTTATATATTAAGTTACATATATGAAGACATATATAAAGAACACATATATAAAGAAGTAGCCCCTTTCAGTGATATACAATGGCGTAGTGGTAGACCAGATCGCTTGAGGGTGAAGAGTCAGGGGTTCGACTCTCCCTTTGGTCGCTCTTGGCGTTGCAGGTCATTGTCAACCGCGATTGTAGCTTGTCCAGTTGAGGTAGGAGACCGCTCCCCACCCGCGTACGACGGGCTCCCTTAACACCACGCCCCACCAGGCGTTATCATTACCTTTACAAAGAAGTTGGCGGCTGTGGGGAGCAAGGGCAAAATACATACTGCTGGTACTAAAGGGTATGGTGGCCAGGCAAACACTGGTTCTTTTGGGGGCTACATTTGGCAGCTTCCAGCCAGCTCCATTCGCCAGCCACTGGGCCAAGTCTAAGCTTTCAACTCCATTTGAATGCTTGTCATTTCAGCATTCAGACCTTGGCTGGTTGGTTGGTTGGTTGGTACTCCATCTGAATGCTTGTCATTTCAGCATTCAGACCTTGGTTGGTTGGTCGATTTGTTGGTTGGTACTCCATCTGAATGCTTGTCATATCAGCATTCAGACGCAGTAGCTAGATTCAGATCTGGCCCAAGGACGGGGGAAAGGAGCTGCATAGGAGCTGCTACATATAGCCCCAATAAGAAGCAGTGAGGGCAAGGGCGAAGGACTTACTGCTGCTGCTGCTGCTAACGGGCGTCGAGGCAAAACATGTTGAACCTACAAAAGAGTTGTGACCACTTCGACAAGAAACTCAAAATTTAATTAATTGATCCGATTTAATTGAATTGTCATTGTTATGTATGAGGCATTGACTTGATTGCATTGTGTTGGTGCTTCCCAACAGGGGTGAAAACCCCCCGTATTAAGCTGCACCGTCATGATGTGGCCACGATGCCTGCCGGTCAGGCATCGGTGGTGATTCTTTTTACTGAGGTGGCCCTACGTATACGGTGACTATGGCTAGCTCCGGCTTACGCTATGGTGTCCTTAACTTCACGTCCTGTGAGTAACGGTATTACACGGATGTAACAATTTCAATTTCAATTTCAATTTACTTGATTGCCTTGAACTTAGTTCCTCCGTCGCATTGTCACATGCGTGTGATTCGTTGGAGACCAGTTCATGCAGTTGTTATGATGACTTGTTAACTGTATCACTCAGCCCCCCCATCGGTACAACAAGTGTGTTGGGTCCAGTTCATCAATGCCTTTTCTTGGTAGCCCTTCCTGTCACGGTTGGGCAAGTGACGCAAGTCCCTCAAGCCTATTTGGCATATCCCTGTACTGTAACATACATACGCATACTTATTACCGTAGTCAATCCTCCATGCTGTGGTAGACTGGTAGTCCGAGCTCAGGCGCAGTAGCGGTCTATGAAAGCAAAACTCACAGTGACCTTTTCCCACCGCAAGAAAACGGGAAGGTTCCTTCAATTTCACACCTCGTGGCAAGGTGTTACAATTTCACACCTCGTGGCAAGGTGTTACAAATTTTTATTGAATTAGTCAGTTCTTGCTGACAATGTGCAAATAGTTTCATCTACAGGTACATGAGGTTAGGAAAGTCCGCAAGACCTCAAGGATTGAATCACATGTTTTTCCAGCCAACTCTGGGCTGCTCAGCAACTTCCATCACTACCAGAACGGAGACTTGTCCTTAACTTACACTCAAGGCTTTCCCCTAACTCGACTGACTCTTACCTAACTTAGGGAAGGGGCTTTACCTCCCCTAACTTAGGGGAAGGTTATATGAAGGGGCCTCGGGAAAGGGGTGAAAATAGGGATTTTACAAGGTGCGATTCAGCGGAAAGTGTGGTGAATATACTAGTCCCTTTCCGGGTGGTGCGATTTCAGGTCGTTTGGGGACTGGCATATCAAATTGCACCACAAACCGCTAGTTTAGCGATAGTGGCTTTGCTGGAATCACACAGTATCTATTGTTTCGCACCAGCTTCCCCCCCCCATCAATTCAAACAATAGCACAATATGTTTTGGTTCCTTTAAAGAACAATCTATTGAATACATCCGTTGAATATTATTACTTTCACTGCCGGAGTGCCGGAGAAGGCAACAGCCAAATTGCTGGCTGAACTACTGAAGCCATGTAATCAAGTTAAAAAATAGAAAGGTAGTACATGTGATTGTGGGTGGCTAAACCTCAATGCCTTGATGCATGGGGATAAAGGCAATACCATTCAACCATTGAATGAATGCAGGCTGGGGCTCGCATAAATATCAGTTGAGAATGTATGATTCAGAATGATGATGAGATGATGATTTGGTGGTTGGCCCCAGTGAAAGCAAACGGGCTGGCCCGCTCAACCTCACGCCTCGTAAGAAGTTATAAGGGCATAAGGCGTACTATTTATGCATTTTTCCTTCTACTTTTGAGAGGATGATGAGCCCGCCGCAGTACTCCCCGTCCACAGACCTTATACGGATACTGCCCGAGTGCCCGCCCCTGAGTTGGGGATGGGAATCCCCGCTGTCTCTAGGGCTTTTTTGTCTCCTCGAGCTGCTTTGGTGGCAGATCTCGTGGACTTCGGATCCCCGCTGTCAGTAGGGTTTTGTTTGCGGTGTGCGGTGTGTCTAACCTTGTTGCTGCCCTCGTGGCTGTTCTCGCGGGACGTGTCTCGCACACCGCGCTTTCGAACACAGCTGCGCCGTACATGCGCGTATTGGGGTTTTGCAAACTCCGACTGTGTTGCTACTGTACTGCCTTGGAGGTGACTGGACTGCCGAATCCAAACGTGACCTGGTTCGGGGCGCAGGTTGACTTAAATCTGCCTGGAAGATGACGTGGCGTAACTGCAAATACAACTTGTCTGAAACCTGCCTCGGAGACGAGATGATTGCCTTTGCTAGTTTAGTGAGCTGCCTACCGTATGCAAACGTCAGTTGGTGCGGTCCAAATGCAATTTTGCAGGCCGAACCCGTAGGGTTCATCATACACATGGACCCATGCAGCTCGATCGATGAGTCGCTACGTGAGACTGCACGACAACTCTCGTGGACAAAAATTCCGCCACCAAGATTAGAACTCGGATCGCTCGGGTGCAGCATTCTTCATGATGGAGCGTTTGACGGCCGAATACCCTAGGCCAACTAGACTGTGACGGAGAAGATACCACATAAGCAAAAATTAGGACTAAATATCTTAAAGCCTTGTAAAACAGGTTATCAAAACCTTGTCATTTACCCATTGTAATCACCTTGTCGAGCCTTTTATTTGCTCTTTCGTACGCTTTTTTTGGAGGTCACCTCCTGGACCAGGTTCTGAGGGGTATGTTGCCCAAACCCTCACTGTTATAAAACTGTACAGCTGCCTCAGCGCTGTTCAATCTCGGCATTGATTTTTGCTGAGTATGTAACTATATCCTCTCTCTCACCTTGTTTTATATATATCCTCTCTCCTTGTTTTCCTTTTAAGGGCGTTATCGCTGCATATTAAGGTGCTCTTAGCGCGTGCCCTTGATTAGTTATTAGCTCTTTTGGCTCAGCCCTCTTCTTTTGTGTTTGTTGGGCTTGGTGCTCTGGATTGCCTGCCTCGTCATCCCTTCCCTTCACGCTCTCCTTTCCGCTCTTCTTTCCGCCTCTACTTTGTTTCGTTTTTTTGACTTGACCTAGTTAGTTTTCACGTTTGTGGGGGTGCCTTAAAAACCCTCGTGCTTCTGTGTTATAAAATTTGATGGTCGGCAGGCTGTGCTGCTGTTCTGTCTCGGCAGTGATTTGATGAGTTTATGTAACGAATTCTCTCTCTCTCTCTCTCTCTTCCCTCTTCTCTCTCTCTCTCCTCTCTCTCTCTCACTCTTCTCTCAGAGAGAGACGAGAGCGAGCGAGCGCGCGAGCGAGAGAGAGCGCGCGCGCAGGAGAGAGCGTCGAGCGCCGCGCGCGAGAGAGAGAGAGAGAGAGAGCGAGAGGGGAGAGAGAGAGAGAGCGCAGAGAGAGAGGAGAGCAGAGAGAGAGGAGAGCGAGTATGAGCGAGAGAGCGAGCGGAGGAGAGCGGCAGCAAGAGCGAGAGAGAGAGAGCGAGAGAAGAGAGAGAGCGTGAGAGAGAGAGGAGAGAAGAGAGAGCGAGAGAGCGAGAGAGCGAGAGAGAGAGAGAGCGAGAGCGAGCGAGAGAGACGAGAGAGAGAGAGAGAGAGCGAGAGATGAGAGAGAGAAGAGTGAGGAGAGAGAGAGTTAGAGAGAGAGAGAGAGATGAGGAGAAAGATAGAGGAGAGAGAGAGAAGACGAGGAGAAGCGAGGGGAGAGAGAGAGAGAGAGAGAGAGAGAGAGAGAGCGACGGATGTAGAGTAGAGAGAGAGAGATGAGAACGAGAGAGCGGAGAGGAGGAGCAGCGAGCAGAGAGAGAGAGGAGAGCAGAGCGAGAGAGAGAGAGAGAGAGAGAGGGCGAGCGAGAGAGAGAGAGAGAGAGCGAGAGAGAGAGAGCGAGAGAGCGCTCGAGAGATAGCTAGCGCGAGCGCGAGAGAGAGAGAGAGAGAGAGAGAGCAGAGAGCGAGAGAGAGAGAGCGCGAGAGCTCGATCGAGAGGGAGAGAAGAGCTCGCGAGAGAGAGAGCGAGAGAGAAGAGAGAGAGAGCTCCAGAGAGCCTATAGCTAGATGAGAGAGAGAGAGAGAACGACGGCTCTCCTATAGATCGTCACTATCTCGCGATATATATTATATAGACTATAGCGCAGAAGAGAGGCGAGCGAGCGCGGCGAGAAGGAGAGAGAGAGCGAGAGCACGAGAGAGGGCAGAGTAGAGGAGAGAGAGGAGAGAGAGAGAGAGAGAGAGAGCGAGAAGACGAGAGAGAGAGAGAGAGAGAGAGAGAGAGAGAGAAGAGAGAAGAGAGCAGAGAGACGAGAGAAGAGAGAGAAGTAGAGAGAGAGGAGAGAGAGAGAGAGAGAGGATGAGAGGAGAGGAGAGAGAGAGTAGAGAGAGAGAGAGAGAGAGAGAGAGAGGAGAGAGCGAGAGAGGAGAGAGAGAGAGAGAGATGAAGAGAGAGAGAGAGAGATCTCTCTCTCTCTCTCTCTCTCTCTCTCTCTCTCTCTCTCTCGCTCTCTCTCTCTCGCTCTCTCTCTCGCTCTCTCTCTCGCTCTCTCTCTCACTCACACACACACACACATCGGCAAACCTTGTGAAGCAGGTTATCAAAATGATATCCCTTATTCCCTTTATTAGATAGGGGGTATTAAGGCCGCCTTTGAAGAGCTCTTTGCCTCTCTCCTTTTTTTCTGGCGGATATAATTTTATTTTCATTCGCTTTTTGGAGTTTACCTCCAGAAGTCCTGGACCAGGTTCTGAGGTCTGTCATATATCGTACCCTCACTGTTATAAAACTGTCCAGCTGCCCCGGCGCTGTTCAGTCTCGGCATTGATTTTTGCTGAGTAGGTAACAATTTCCTCTCTCTATCGACAGGTTCTGAGTTTTTTTCTAAATCTCGCTGTTATAAACCGTAGAGCTGCTCCGGCGCTGTATGGTCTAGGCATTGATTTTTGCTGAGTATGCTGGAGTATGTTACAATTTTTCCTTCCTTTAATCAGCTTCAATCGACCCTTCTTGCCTCAACAACGGCATTTTGGAAGACCATTATTATCATGTTTCAGGAGCTATTAGTATGTTCAGTTTATATATTTTCGTATGGTTCGCATTCACTTCATTTCCCAGGAAATAATGTTTTTTACTGCCGAAGACGGCGAGCAGCCAAATTGCTGGCTGGAGCTATGTAACCAAGTTCAAGTTCAAGAACGTTATTTTGTACATCCCGCTGACGGGTGAGTGAGGCGAGAAAGTTACAGCCAGGATACGAATATTATACTGAGAAGAACGGTGACTATAGCTAGCTCCGGCTTACGCTATGGTGTCCTTAACTTCACGTCCTGTGAGTAACGGGTCTACACGGATGTAACAATTTCAATTTCAATTTCTACTGAGAAGAGCACCAGACTGTAAATGGGTGGGCACGCATACCCAGCAATGCTGGCCCAACAGTGAATTGCTGGCGTCTTGCATGACTACTAGATTGTTACAAGTTTGTAACACCTGCTCCCCAGCACCTGGTCTAGTCTTCACAATAGGTACCACTAGAACCATACCAATCACAACTATTACCAATCTCTCCACCTTAGGGATCAGTCGCGAACACGTAGACAAACTCATCTCGAAGCTGCACAGAGAATCTATCGCCTCCTGTACCAGCATTCTTGCCACACGTCGTATGAAGGAGTCCCTCCCGCCTGGAGGGTGACACTTACTATGTCTGCCATGGTGACTTTCCCCAGCTGCGGCGTACGGGAGGGTCCCCTTAACACCACGCCCCTCCAGGCGTTATCTTAAAAAAAAAAAAAACTGCTGTCATATAAAGGGATCAGCATATCATATGATGTTGGCCAAAGTAGAGCATACTATCATATGATATTGTATATAACTGGTAACCTAAGCCTAGCCAGACTGCAGGCATCAGAAGATTTCATATGATTTTTTATTGCCGTTCCCTAGTCATATACCATTTATGAAAGGCCAGCTTCAGACAAAGCTACAATGATATATTCACGTATTGAAATTGAAATTGTTACATCCGTGTAATGCAGTCACTCACAGGACGTGAAATTAAGGACACCACAACGTAAGCCGGAGCTAGCTATAGTCATATGAACATGATATATTCACATAATCAGTCAATACTCAATAGTCCAGGTGCACTATCTTCAGTGCACTATCTATCAATCAATAAAGGAGTACACATCGCAATTCCCTAGTACAGTAAAAACCCAGAATCACTGTGTGTTTCCCCAGCTTTCTGTAGCTCCAGTTGTGTAGCAAAGGTTGTGACGCAGGCCTGATTATCAATTTATGACGCGTCGCACTAAAAAATGGGATTGTGGCGTGGCATGGTTAAGGCGGAGCGCGGAGCCCCGGGGTGAACGGGGGGCAGCGCGTCGCACCGAGTTGCTCAATTTGTGACGCGCCGCGCTAAAAAAAACAATGCCCCAGAATAAGGGAACGTATTTGCATCCGGGAGAGGCCATCCCTTAAATTATAATACATCAACACTAAGCATGAGCTTAATCAGTTCGACGCATAAATGTTCAACTGGACATCTTCACATTATGTTGGCAGTGTGGTGGCTGCAGTGTATCCAACAATGAAAGCATATGTAAAGGTAATGATAACGCCTGGAGGGGCGGGGGATTAAGGGAGCCCTGTCTTACGGCGGTAGAGAAGGGGCTGCTACTTAACCTGGACAGTGCTACCATGGCGGTTGACAGCGACCGCGAACACTAAGGCGCACCCGTAGGGATTCGAACCCCGCACCTTTTGCCTGATTTCAACGTAAAGCATATGTACATGCATGCACACATTTCAGTGTGTGTGTGTGAGCGAGATAGGGAGGGAGGGAGAGGGACAGGGAGAGGAAGAGGGAGAGAGAGGAAGAGGAAGAGGGAGAGAGAGAGAGAGAGAGAGAGAGAGAGAGAGAGAGAGAGACGCTCCTCAGAAGCTGGTGCGCATAGCCGAAAAGAAAAGCTAGAATCTTACTTGACAGAGGGCCTCCCGACTCTTTGCAGTAACTGTATCTTGAACTTAGCGGCGCTAGCTGTACCTTTGTACTCGTTATCAGTCAAGACAAGATTTACTGTAACAGGCTACCCTGCTCTATGACTAGTCAGAGGCAGGTTTTTGGCGGAGCCCCCTCTTCAAGGGGGCGGGAGCCCCCAGGGTTACCCATTTGTCCGTCCGACCGACTGATCGACCACCCGTCTAACCAAGACAAAGCCTGACACGTCAGCCAACGGTCTCGTAACTAACTCCCTTCTGTTTCCACCTGGCGCTCCGCCAATTTTTAGCGTCGCTTGAAACGCTGCATAGAACTTGTTCTTTTCGGCTTTTCATCGCAGCTTCTAGGCAGCTCCCTGAGCCGGCCACTGGGCTGCCCTGAACTATTTCAGCACTTCTGGACAGCTGATTATGACAGCATCAAGGTGCTCGAGGTTGTGCCAGGTTTGGCCGAATAGCCAGTCAGGGGAGCTGCCTAGAAACTGCTGCTCGTAGCTGAAAAATCGCCTGAGGCTGAGAGGTTTTTAAAAATACTACGTTGGGAGTTGCGGGGAGGGAAGGAAAATGAGGGGAAGAGTGAGGTGAGTAAAGTGAAGTTGAAATGAGGGAGGGAGGTGAGAGAAAGAACTGCGCCTGGGGAGGGAGGGTGGGGGAGTGAGGGAGGGGAGGGCAGAAGGAGGTGGAGGAGAGGGAGGGGATGGGAGAGAGGGAGGGAAAGAGGGATGGGGAGGGAGGGAAATAAGGAGGGGCGGGGAGCGGGAGAGGAAACAGGAGGGAGGGGAGGGGGCGATCGAGGGGAGGGAGGGAGGGGAAAAGGAGGGGGGAGAGGGTGTAAGCAGGCAGGGGGCAAAGGGAAGGCAGGGGGAGGGAGAGAAGAGGAAGGGAGGACCTTCTTGAAGGAGTGTCCAACCCTTCTTCAGGAGTCTGGCTGATGGTATTCCCTCAGCCCCCCAGATCCCTCACCCCCACCCCCACCCACCACCCACAAAACACCCACATGCAGCCTTCAACTCACCCCAGCATCTTCAGGAAGTCTGCTGATGGGATCCCCCAGCCCCCAGATCTCTGTCCCCCCCCACACATACCCACACCCACAAGAACACATGCAAGGGCCCTCACTTCACCAGCATTCTCAGGAAGTCTGCTGATGGTGTTCCCCAGCCCCAGATTTCCCCCCCCCCCCCCCCCATCACCCACCCCACCCACCCACCCACAAACAAACCCACATTGCAAGGGGGCCTTCACCTCACCAGCACACTCTTCAGAAGTCCTCGCTGATGGGGGATTCCCCCAGCCCCCAGACCCCCTCCCCCACACACACACCCACCACCACGCACCCACCCACCCACATGCAGCCCTCACTCACCAGCTTCTTCAGAAGTCTGCTGGTGGCTACACTGTTTGCCTAATCCCCTTTGGGATTCCTGGCATGGGCCAGATTGGTGATGGGGTCGTTTGTTGAGAAGATTGTTCTTGTTTTTGGTGTTGTTATGGTTGTTTGTTTTTGTGATGCGGTAGGTTTATGGTTCTGTGTCTGTGTCTGTTTTTGGTGTTTGTTCTGGGGGGTAGTATCAGTGTTGGCATTTGGTGTTTGTTCTGGGGGGGGGGGTGGTTGGGGGGTAGAGTCTGGTCTTGGTGTGGTGGTGGTTAATGGGGGTGAAGGGTTGTTGTTTCATGGTTTGGTGGTAGGAATTTCTGGGGGAGAGTGGATCTTTGTGTGTATGGTTTTGGGTTGCGTTTGTGTTTGTTGATGTGTGTGGTTGCCTGTATGTTGTGTTCGGTTTTTGGCTGTCTGTTTCTGGGTTTTGTGTGGGTTCTGTGTATTTTTTGTGTGTTGCTTTGGGCTGGGTGTTGTGGGTGGTTGGGGTTCTGGTCTGTTTTTGGTGTTTGTTCTGGGGGGTTGTGTCTTTGCTGGCATTTGGTACTGCAATGTTTGCATAGCCCCCCTTTTTTACCCAGTAAATTATTTGTACTGCCAAAGACTGCGAATTTGTACTGCCAAAGACTGCAAATTTGTACTGCCAAAGACTGCAAATTTGTACTGCCAAATTGATGGCTGAAGCCATGTCACCAAAGTCAAGTTCAATTTCGATGCGAAAAACTTCAACTAGTAAAAAATAAATAGTACGCCTTGTTACGAGGCGTGAGGTTGAGGGGGCCAGCCTGTTTGACTTTAACAAATACTGCTTAAGGCTGATCATTCTTACTGTCGAAGACTGCAAGTGGCCGAAAAGTGCTGGCTGGAGCCATGTCACCAAAGTCAAGTTCAATTTCAATGCAACAAACTTCAACTAATACCCCTTAAGTCTGGAAATTCTTACTGTTGAGGACGGCGAGTGGCCAAACTGCTGGCTGAAGCAATGTAACCAGAGTCATGTTCAATTCGATGCAACATACTTCAACTGATACTGCTTAAGGCTGATTATTCTTACTGTCGAGGACGGCGAGTGGCCAAACTGCTAGCTGAAGCCATGTAACCAAATTCAAGTTCAATTACGATGCGACAAACTTCGACTAATATCCCTTAAGGCTGATTATTCCTACTGTTGTAGACGGCGAGTGGCCTAATTGCTGGCTGGAGCCATGTCACCAAATTCAAGCTCAATTGCGATGCGACAAACTCCAACTAATACCCCTTGAGGCTGATTATTCTTACTGTCGAAGACTGCAAATGGCCAAGATGTTCTGACTAGAGCCATGACACCAAATTCAAGTTCAATTACGATGCGACAAACTTCAACTAATACCCCTTAAGGCTGGATTATTCTTACTGTCGACGACGGCGAGTGCCCAAATTACTGGCTGAAGCCATGTATTCAGGTTCCATAGTCCCCCCTGGGTCCTGAATGGGCCAGAGGGGGAAGTTAAGGATACTCGCAAGAGGATAAAAGAAAAACTGAACTTCCAAGATATGTCACTATGACACTTCTAAGGACGTGGGGTTAAGGGAACCGGCTTGTAAGTATGCGATGGACGGGCTTACATCTAGGGAACGGCAAATCATATGATGTTGACCAAAGACGAGTATGATATCATATGATATCATACACACATCATATGATATCATACACACATCATATGATTTAATATCATATGATATGATGCCCCAGGCCAAAGTTACCTAGTCAGACCGCCGGCATCATATGATATCACATTACCGATCCCTACTTACATCACACCTAGAGTCCAGTTACCATGCAAGAGGATCACTATCCAAACTACTTTGGCCCCCTGATCATAATTGCTGAAGGAGCTATGGGCTTCTGGGAGGGGGGGGAGGTGAATTCACACAACCACCTTCAAATTCTATGTAAAAGTGGAACCACCTTGAAATTCTATGTAGAAGTGAAACATCTTCAAAGTCTATGTAAAAGTGGAACCACCTTCAAATCATGTGTAGAAGTGAAACATCTTCAAATTATGTGTAGAAGTGGAACCACCTTCAAAGTCTACGTAAAAGTGGAATCATCTTGAAATTCTATGTGCAAGTAGAACCACCTTCAAATTCTATGTAAAAGTTGGGGAACAAAATTAATTTAAAATTTCAGATGATGGCGCGAAGCCGTGGATCATTGTGTTTGGCCTTTGCAGCGCCAAACCCAACGTGGTGTGTCGTGCGTGTGGTGTGATGGTATGTGTGGTGTTTGGCAGGGGGAGGGTGAGGGTTGCGTGAGGGGGAGGGGTGGGGGTAGGGTAAGTGTGTGTGTGTATGTATGTGTATGTGCGTCTGTGCGTTGTGTTGTGTCAGGGTGCGGGTGTTGTCTGTGTGTTGTTGTATATGTGTGTGTGTATGTATTGTTGTGTGTATGTATGTGTGTGTGTGATGTAGTGTGTTTGTATGTTGTGTGTGTGTTGTCAAGGGTGAGGGTGTGTGTGTGTGTGTGTTGTGGTGGGTGTGTTGTTGTTGTGGGGGGGGGGGGGACAGGGGGGGGGTATCAAGCTCTTACTTGGCAATGACCCTGTCAGCCTGCAAACATGTTTCTCGGTGGTGGAGGTGTATGTGTATGTGTGTGCGTGTGAGTGTGTGTGTGAGTGTGGTGGAGGTGGTGGGTGGGTGTGGGTACTGGGTGCAGCTCCAAACCCATACGCCACCATGCAACAACAGAATGGCGATGCAGTGGTGACGTGGCGTCGGAAAAACAAAACTGGCCAGGCTGACGAACATTGAGTGTTGAAACAGAAGCACCCCTTCAAAATCAGACACAAACACTCCACCCGATAACGAAGAAATAGTCACTTCTTACTATGTCGGACAGTGAGGGCAGGATTTTGACAAACTTTTGTTTTTACAGAATTTGAGTGTTGAACCAGAAGCACCCTTCCAACTGCAGACATTGACCCCAAACCCCAAAACAAAGATACGAGTTGCCTCTTTCAGTCCCGGCTACAAAAACCACCCATCACCACCACCACCACAGACACACCCACCACTTACCACATCCACACACACACCTGCCCATCCACCCCAGAACAAATATAAGAGTACTTGGAGCACCGGCCAAAGGTACTTGGTAGTTGGACACATGCAAAGACACCAAACCCCAAAACAAAGAAAAGAGTTACCTCTTCCAGCGTCAGACAGTGATGCCAAGCTGGCAGACTTGAAGTGTTGAACTTAAACTACCCTTCCCAATGCAGACATTGACCCCAAACCCAAAACAAAGGTACGAGTGACCTCTTCTAGTGTCAGATGCAAAAAACATCCCACCACCCACCACCACCATCACAGACACACAAACCACTTACTGCCTCCACACACACACCTGCCCACCCACCCCAAAACCCCAAAACAAAGGAAATAGTGAGGGCAAGCTGACAGACTTTGAGTGTTTACCCAGAAGCACAACTTGCCGGACCATGGCAGACAGAGACAGAGAACAACAGGGCAGAAAACAGGGAACGACCCCCCCCCCCCCCCCCCAAAAAAAAAGGAAAAAAAAAAAAAAAAAAAAAAAAAAAAAAAAGATGTTACCCTCTTCCAGTTGCAGAACAGTTTAGTGTGCAAGCTGACGACTTTGGAGATGTCGGGGAACCAGGAAGCCACGAGCCCCCCAAGCGGTGTGGACTGTTTTCGAAGGGCGTCTCCTGAAGTCAGCAGAGAGGGGAGTGAGCACTAACCTTTGACGGGGCTCTTCTCTCCTCCGCCTGGCTGGCCTGTGTTGCGTATGCCCTCTCCTCTTTCTCAATCTGTCAAGTTCACAGGTGGGATGGCAGGTGGGATGGCAGGTGAAAAAAATGGCAGTGGGGGAGAAGAAGGGGGGGAGGGGCAATGGGTGGGATTGCGCGTTCCTTACCTCTTTCTTTATATGGACACGGTTTGGGGTCACGGTCAGCAGGGTGGGATGCAGGGTGGAGATGGGCAAAGGGTGAGGTCGGCAGGGTGGCGGAGAGGATGGCAGGTGGGATGGCAGGTGGGATGGCAGGTGGGATGGCAGGTGGGATGGCAGTGGGGTCGCAGGGGTCATTAGGTGGATTGGGCAGGTGGGGGGGCAGGTGGGTGGCAGGTCGGGATGGCAGGTGGGTGGGCTTGCGGGTCATGAAGGTGGGGATGGCAGCAGGTGGATGGGGTGGAGGTGGGGAGACGATGGATGGACAGGTGGGGGTGTGGCAGGGGTGACGGAGAGAGCTGGCAGGTGGGGGTCACAGGTGGGGGTGTGTTCAGGGTGGGTTTGCAGGTGGGCTTGCAGGGGTCATAGGTTGGGATTGGGCAGGCAGGTGGATGGCCAGTGGGATGGCAGTTGGGCCCCCTGCAGGGGTTCATAGGTGGGGAGCCAGTGGTGGTCGCCGGGTGGGATGGCAAGAGGGTTGGGGTCACAAGGTGGGGACTGTGGCAGGTGGGTTTGAGGTTGGCTTTGCAGGGGTCATAGGTGGGAGATGGGCAGGTGGGGATGGGGCAGGTGGGGATGCAGGTGGGATGGAAGGTGGTCTTGGCAGGGGTCATAGGTGGGAGTGGCACGTGGTGGGAGAGGAAGGTGGCGAGGGCAACGGTGGCTTGGTGTGGGGTGGAAGGTGGGGGGATGGGCAGGTGGGGTGGGGCAGGGTGGGAGATGGGGCAGGTGGGGTCACAGGTGGGGTGTCAGGTGGGTTTGCAGGTGGGCTTGCAGGGGTCATAGGTGGGATGGCAGGTGGGATGGCAGGTGGGATGGCAGGTGGTGGGGAAGGGGGGATGGGCACTGCGTGGGAGGGGTGGGTGGGCGTGGGTTATGGCAGTGGGGTTTTTTTTATGGCAGGTTGGGATTGGCAGGTGGGGTGGCAGGTGGGATGGGGCAGGGTGGGGGTTGGCAAAGGTGGGACGTGATGGCAAGGTTGGGATGGCAGTTTGGGGGAGTTGGTTGGGTGGCAGGGGGGATGGCAGGTGGGTTGAAGGTGGGATGGAAGTGGCGGAGGGGATGGCAGTTGGGGGTGGGCGGGTGGGATGGCAGGTGGGAGATGGCAGGGGGGGTGGTGGGCAGGTGGGATGGGGGCAGGTTGGGGTCACAGGTGGCGGTGTCAGGGTGGGTTTGCGTGGGCTGCAGGGCGGTCCTAGGTGGGACGGCAGTTGGGGGTTCACCCCAGGGTGGGGTTGGGAATGGGAGACAGGTCAGTGATTCAGGTACTACATGGGTCCATTTGGAGTTGGCTTTCGAAAATGGCGCAACTGGGCCTTGCACACCACCACCACTACACCACCCCACACCAATACTACCACCCCACCAACTACGGAATCAACCACAATAAACCAAACAAAAAACAAAAAAAAAACAAAAAAAAATGAAAACTTAAAAATAAATCAGGTGGGTAAACAGGCGGGTGGTCAAAAGGACAGGTGGGAATGGGGAGGACAGGTTGAGGTGGAAACAGGGAAAAACCAAATTGGGGGAAATTTGGGTTCATTAGAGCAGGAGAGAAGGCGGTTGTGTGGTGAGTAAGAGGGAACTGTGTGGGTGGGTGGTGTAAGGTGGTTGGTGGTGGGCCCAGAACAAGTCCTACAGGCGGCGGCGGGGGGGGGCCGCAAAAAGGGGGCAGGGCAAAGCGACGGCGGAAAAAGGAAAGAAAAAACAAAATTGCGGAGAAGTGGGTTGGGCTTACGGAAAAAAATGATATAAAAAATAAAATGACAGGTAGCGGTGCAACAGGAAATGGTGAGGCGGACCGTAAAAAACATACGTTGCATACGTAAACGATTTACTGGTTCATTTCCTCAGTAAATGCGTGCTCTGGAGGAACCTTATCTTCAAGTTTCAGTATTCATGAAGTCCACAACTTGCAAGTGTCTGGTTCAACCCCCATAAATTACGTGTTAGATATGAAGTGAAAACCACCCAGAATGTTAAACACCTGGCCGTGGGGGCATTTTCTGACGATTTAGCCCGGGACCCATGGCAGGCTGCGGAATGGTGAAGACGCGTTCGGCAAACAAAAATAACAGTGACCACCCCAGGTACTACCTCTGCCAAATTGGGTTCCGCGATTTTTTTAATTTTTTTAAAAAACCGCAACGAAAACCGTCAAAAAAATTGGCAGCGCTTTTTAGTGCAACAAAAAAACCAAAAAAGCGCAAAAAACGGCGCGCTGCGCCCCAGGGGCGTTGAAAAAAAAAAAAAAAAACTGGCGCGAAAACGCACCCAGGGGGGGGCTCCAAAAAAGGCAGGGGCGCGCACCGCGTGCAGGGGCGCGGCGCTTAGTAAGTACCCCTGGTGGACCACAGGGCTACAAGCACTCACCCACATCACACTCACCCACACCCTGTGACCCCTGTGCACAGGGAGCCGAAGATGCTAGGAGCTCAAAATGGTGCTACGTTTATGCAATAGGCCACATCATCATCATCATCATCACTAGCGATCATTATCATCATCAGCAGCAGCAGCAGCAGGCAACTTGAAGCGGTTATCATTTCATCACTGGCAAGCTTTTGTTTTTTGTTGTTTGTTGTTTCCAGCTCAGTGGCGGAGTTTTAGGATAGAATTAGGGGTTGCTCACCACTCACCTGCACCCCAGTAGTATATTTTATTTTTACGGCATGAGGCCATGTTCTGTTTTCTGTTGTAAAGGATTTTTTACTGCAGGAGGGAGGCTCACTGCTTTTCTTTTCGGCTACGAGCAGCAGCTTCTAGGCAGCCCCCCTGACTGGCTATTCAGCCAAACCTAACGCAACCTAGTGCACCTTCAAGCTGACACCTTCAGCTGTCCATATGTCCTGTTATGTAATATGACCCACTTGCTCAAAATGGTTCAAGTCTTAATAGGGTTGCAATAGTAGGTATAAACGTACTTGGGTGTAACACAGTGGCTGGCTCTGGAAGCTGCCTAGAAGCTGCTAAGAAAAGCCTAAAAGAAAAGCTCCGGGGGTGACTGCATGTTTGAGTATCTTGAGAGGACAGTATAGCGATTCAGGGGGATTTTGATATGGGTCTTGTCGTTCGAAGCATGTACCTCCACTCTTTCAGGCCAAATTTTAGTCAATTCTCAGAATTGTCAGAATTCTCTCTTCTCAGGCCAGAATGTCAGAATTTTCTCTTCTCAGGCCCAAATATCAGAATTCTCAGGCCAAATTTTCAAATTCGAGGTACTAACTACAAACTGCGAAGTGTTTCAAAAACCCAAAGCCAAATCATCCGCTGGATTGCATAACGACAGTTTTCGGCCATAGCCAGCACAGATTCCTAGTGAGGTAATCAATGTTTGCTGTCAACGACAAATGGAGCGGAATACATTCTGTGTTGCTTGGGAACGCCTTAGGGCTGGTTATTCCAGCTATAGGCAGCCACAGGACAATTGCAGCAATTCAGCAGATTATTTGGATTTGGGTTTTGGAAACACTTTGTAGTTTATAGTCTGTAGCTCTAACTTTTGCATAAGAATTTTGCATAAGAACTCAGACATTCTGGCCCGAGAATCGAGAATTCTGAGAATATGGCCAGAAAAAGTGGAGGTATGAACCCGGTATGAACTACAAACTATGAGAGCCGAATTCAAATCATCTGCTGAATCGCTATAAAGAACTCCCACTCCTACTCAAGCACTACATCTCTTCACAAGCATTTCTGCTCCCCACAGACACTACTACTCTTCACAAGCACTTCTGCTCCTCACAACCACTACTGCTCCTAACAAACACTTCCTATAAGCTCAACTACACTCTCACCCTCTTCTTCCACCATCTGTCCATAGCTGTTGGGTCCATGCTGCTGCTGCTGTGCCGCTCGCTGCCTAGAGAAATTCCAGTCGTTGAAAGAAGGAAGGTCCGAAAAGGCTCGATCTGCTCCGCCAAACTCTAACCAAGTCTGGAGGAATTCCTCGACACTTGTTTTCGAGTCGTAGTGGGAGCCGATCCAGAATTGGCGGACTATGAACCCCTGGTGAAGAGTAGCTGGTTGTGGCTGTGCTAGTTATTCGCGTCGGAGATAGATGCAAGAGGGAACGGGTGGGATTGAGTGATGGGGGACGGGGAAAGAGTCGAGCAGTTGGAGAGCAGTTGGAATGTAGCGAGAAATACTCTTCCTCAAGTTTGTGAATTGCCTGGGAGGTGCGCTTGAGCTGTTGGGGGATGTAATGCTGGCGAAAGCGCCTGTGGGGCAGTTGCCTGCTTGCGTTGCATGTCGATGCCAGAGCAAATGCGAAAATGCGAAATGCGGTACAAATGTCGGAACGGTTCTTCGCGGACAGGTGGTTGGTATGACAACAAACCATCGAAAAATCGGGGTTTTGGTTTGCTTTATCGGTCTTCAACCAACTCGACCAGATTCGTGACGAGTGTGGGGGCTTTTTCGGGGCAGGGGGCGGCCAGGGCGGGCCAGGGCCCTGCTGTTGGGCCGGCCATTCCGACAGATCCTGCGATTTATTTATTTACGTACCGTGGCATGCATTGGGACGCAAAAACCGGTAAGGGCAGGGCTCAGTATTGCGGCAAGCACAAGGCCCTCTCAGGCCCACACCACTTACTTGTAAGTTCATGGTCGGTTGGTGGTCCCAGTTTGTTGCGGATGTGATTGGTCGTGGGCTGGTAACCTAAAACCTACTACCGTTCGTTCCGAATAGGAGTAACTCCTCCACTCACGTATGCACCTGTATATAAGGGGACCAAAAATTAGAGGCGAAAGGACTCCTTGAAAATAAAACTACCATAAATAACCACGGAGCGCAGATTTCAGACGACTCTCGAACTTTCTTATGATACAATGACCATTCCGAGGGAGAAGAAAGGAAAAAAAAAAAAAAAAAGAAAAAAAACTGCGCACAATAATATATATCAACTATTTTTTATCATCCCCCAACAAATAACAGCACCTGCCGATAATACTGATTTAAGACGTGAGAGGTTAATCGAAGCAATGGCGTCAGATTATAAATCCAAGTTTGTGCATGACGACAGTCTTGTTTGTGTAGTTGTGTACATGTGTATGGGGGTGAAGTCCTTCACGGACTTCAAACAAAATTGCTATGTTATCGTCCGGGTTTCTTTATTTTTTAGTTAGGCCAAATAGGCTTTTTTAAGGGGGGACCATGCCCAAACGTGACAGAAGAGCCAAAAAAACAAACAAACAAAAGAGGAAAAAGGACTTGATGAAGTGAACCCCAAACAATCGTTGATCCGACGGGGGCCCTGAGTTCATTCTACAGTCTTGTATTGCACCTGGTGCCATCCACTAAGACCAAGGTCCTTGAGCGGCGTGTCACAAAAAGAGGAACACGAAGCAAAAAAAAAAAAAAAAAAAAGAAAAAAACGGCTAAAAAAAAAAAAAAAAAAAAAAAAAAAAAAAAAAAAAAACAAAAAAAAAAAAACGCTTTAGCAGTCACGGGCAGCACAGGGGGGTGGGGGTGGGGGTGGGGGGGCAAGGCAGCAATTTACAGGGCTGCACAAGTGCACATTTGCAGTGCATCGGAAGATAAGTAGCCGAGTTCCTCTATGTGCAGGTTGAGGATTCCGCGAGTATTTCAGGGCAAGGAAGGCTGGGAGATTCGAGAAAAAGGGCGCACTCGAAAAAGGGGGAAAAGCGTTGATGTGAATATTGGCGGGAATAAAAAATTTATAAAAAGGAGAAGTGAAGGGTGAGAGGGGGCTAGGCGAATTCGAGAAGATGAAAGGGCAACCAACAGTAGTAGGCTACTAAAAGCTAACCGCCTGGTTTTATAGCTACCGAGGGAGCACTTCCACAGCGGAAATAGTTCCAATCATTCAAACCGGGTAATTCAAAGCGGCGCGCTTTGCGCTTTTGATGCGCTGACTTTTTACCAACTTTGAGCTTTAAGCGCAGTTTTTTGCACCCCCTGTGGGGCGCAGGCAAGCAAATTTTGCGGCGTTTTGCCACCACAACAAAGCGCAGTTTTTTTTTTTGTTTTTTTCAAGTGCGCTAAAAAGCGCTGGCCATTTTGGCCATTTGAAAGTAGTAAAGTTCCCCTGGGGATTCAACAACTTTTGCGAAGGATCTTGGCCGCTGTGATGCTGATTACTCTACTTATGCGCACGCCAAGTATGAGCCAAATGTTTGGGTGCAGATGCGGCCGTTATTGTTCAAACAGCTGCAGACAGACAGACAGGCAGACACGGGTGGAACTTTGGGCTTCAGCCCTAGGACCCCCCAGGGTCCTGGGAGGTCCTAGGGGGGCTAAAGCGTTTTTTACGCCTTGCCACGGGGCATGAAGTTGAAGGAACCTTCCCGTTCGCTTGCACCGGGAAGGTTGCTGCAAGTTTTGCTTTCACAGACCTCTACTGCGCCTGAGCTCGGACTACCGCACCAACAGCACAGATGAAAGTTGTCAGCCTCTTTCTAGGCGGCACGTCGGAAACCAAGCAACAGGTTCGAACCCCTGACCTGTCAGTCAAAGCTGGTACTACTGTACCAACCAAGCCTGAGCTCGTTATAGATTATAAAATCCAAGCTTGCGCACGAGGACACACTCTTGTAGTGAAACTGGGGTCATCCTTGTCATCTGCCAACAAATCACAGCACCTGCCCATAAAACTGATTTGAGACTCGAAACAATAATGTCAGATTATAAAATCCAAGTTGTGTAGAGCACCTGGTGTCATCCATGGCGAGCAGCCATAGTGCAGGGGACTGTGGTTCTACCTGCGGGACTTCGCGGGGCATGAAAGACGCAAGTCAGTAAGTCCACATGGTGTTCATTCCTGTCCATCAACGAGGGGCAGCCAACATTCATGGCCAAACCAAAGCTATGTAATCAAGTTCAAATCTTTCCATCCACTAAGTTTATGTACTAAGTTATGTACAAAGTGTCATTATCCATTCCTTGTTCAACATGTATCCAAGTTGTAGATGCAATCACTGTAATAGCTGTAATAGTGTGGGAATTCACTGTAAAAGTTGTGGATTATTTACCCAACGTACAGCTGGCCAGGTTTTTGTTGGTACTGTATGCTGGAACGTTATGTAACCGGGTATGCCAAGCTAGGTGGATTTACCACACTTTATGCTGGCCAGATGTACTGCATGCCGAGCCATGTGGATTTACCGCATGTACATCTGGCCAGGTATACTGTATGCCAAGCCATGAGGATTTACCACACAAGCATCTGGCCAGGTGTACTGCATGCCAAGCCATGTGGATTTACCACACATGCATCTGGCCAGGTGAACTGTATGCCGAGCCAGGTGGATGGACCACACGTACAACTGGCCAGTGTACTTGTTATAATATGCTTGCCCGGGTGTACTGTATGCCGAGGCCAGTGGATTTTTGTCACAAGAAAATTTTCTGGAAAATAAGGTCCCCCCCCCACCCCGGGTTCCCAGGGCATCACCCAACCCAGTACTGATGGAGCTCACTCACAATTAAATTCCCAGTTTTGATGGGAGGGGTTGCTTTCGTGAGGAGATGGACGTAGCATGTTTTGCTAAACACCTGGGACTTGTAAACATACAGAAACAGACAGGGACACATCCTGGGGCCAGGGGTTGTTTGTAATGTATTTGCCGAGCCATACGGAGCATAACATACTGGGCACTAGTTGCGTTGGACCACTTGTGGGAGTCAGGGGGACTTCGGCTTGGCCTGTTGGAAGGGACACCCCACCCACACAGCACAGTGACTGCTCTGTCGATGAACGATGTTGATGTGGAAAAAGAAGGGCAACCAAAAAAAAATGGTGGGGGATTTTTTATAGAATGACATTAATATGATATATGTATGATATTACATATATGATATATATATATATATATATATATATTATATATATGGCATATATTTACCCCACAGACATCTGACCAGATGTCCGCGTGATAAACCACACTACCATAGCAGGAGTGCAGTCTGGGGGACCATGCATGAAGGTTTGTTTGTTTTTTCCTTCTTTCTTTGGCGGGTCGCAAATTGAGCTACTCGGTGCGAACCCAGTGCGACGCACTGCCCTCCAAAACCTCGTTCGTTTTTTTCTTAGCCGGCCAAAGCGCCGAAAGGACTTTGGGGGGTTTGGGGGTTGGGGGGGTGGGCGGGGGGGGCACCTGGTGGGAATTCCTTTTACATTGGGTCTTGTGGTGGGGGTGTAATGGGCAAACGGGTGGTTGCGACTCAGTGCGATGCAATGGAGCAACTCTGTGGCGACCCCCAAGGCCGACGCAAACTGACTGTGACCCCAACACCTCGCAGAGCGTGGGGGGGTTGTGGGGCATGGGCAACGGGGTGACCCAGTCATCCGATTGTCTGTTTGTCCGCATGTTGGGGGGGAAGACGTTCCGCCAAAAAAGTTCCCAGGAAGATGGCATATTGAAATGCTCGCCTTTGGTTACCTTCGTAATTTCCCTCTTTGGGGACGCTTTGAGTGTTTTGCTTTCATCGCTGTCAAAACCGGCCCCCCCATCTTGGTAGCACTTGTACAGGTTTAAAATAGCAGCCCGCTCTCTACGCCATAAGGGAACAGGGGCTCCCCCTCCAATTCCCCAAAGCCCCCACCAAGGGAAGAAAAGAATCATTATTTTTCTTAATTCCCCCCCTAATTGGTCCTGATGGAACACTGGTCACTGCTTCATTTTGGGGCTACGCGTAGCAGCTTCTAGGCAGCTTCTTTCCCCTGTGCTTAGGCCAAATCTGCAGCTAGCTAGTGCGTCTGAAAGCAAGCATGACAGGCATTCCAATGCAGCTGTAATAGTTGGGCTCGACTCAGTCGCTGGTTAATGGAGCTGGGTGGAAGCTGCTACGCACAGCCCCCAAAGGAAACAGTGGCTCTAATGAAGCTGGGTGGAAGCTGCTACGCACAGCCCCCAAAGGAAACAGTGGCTCTAATGAAGCTGGGTGGAAGCTGCTACGCACAGCCCCCAAAGGAAACTGTAGCTCTAATGAAGCCCAGCAACGTCTTCATTTCCCCTTTGTAGTAATAAATACAAGAGGTAATGAATACAAGAGGTAATCAATACAAGAGGTAAAAAACACAAGTGGTATAGCTATCCTTTTCAGCTATGAGCAGCAGCTTCTAGGCAAGCGTCCCCTGGCTTTGCAACCCCCATCAAAAAATCTTAAAGCAACCCTAGTGCAATGTATGGGTGAAGCTTGATAGACATCGGCTCTTCTCTTCAAACATGTTTGAAATCTTGGAGGCTCGGGGCTAGCACAGTGGTTGGCTCAGGGAGCTGTCTAGAAGCTGCTGCTCGTATCTGAAAAGAAAAGCTATGACAAGTGACAATAAATACAAATGGTAATAATGTATTTGCTATTTTAAATTTCTTCCTCCCAGACTTTATCAGCCACACGGATAAGCTTATCCCACCAAATCCAAATGCAACTCCGCAGCATATTGTTCAGGGCTTTTTCGAAGGAAAAATATCAGTGTCCTTACCTAGCACCATGGTGCTCCTGGTAGCCTTTGGAGTGCTACTAGCAGTCCCTTGCCCCACAAAAGGCACCCCCCAAAGACTATAAGTCTACAACATAGCACCCCCAAACACTGCTCTTAGGTACAACGACAAATCACTTTGTGCTATATCTAGGGCACCATGGTTGCTCTTAGTAGCCCTTGGAATGCAAAAAAAAAAAAAAACTAGCAGCCCCACCCCCCCCCCCCCCCCCCCCCCCCCAAACCACACCACACACCAAAAAAGGCAAAAAAAGGCAAAACCTAAAAAAAAAAGACTAGAACGTAGCACCATGGTGCTCCTGGTAGGCTTTGGAGTGCTCCTAGTATCTTTTGGGGTGCTCCTAGTAGCTTTTAGAGACCCAAAAGGAAACCCCCAAAGACCCCAAAGACAAAAGGCAACCCCCAAACTCTACAACGTAGCACCCCCAAAACACTACTAAGGTACATGATTAATCACTTGTCCTATGAGCCTAAAAGAACCTAGAAGTGGTGTCTTTCCCTCGTCTCCTGGCCAGGGGTGCTTTGTGGTCTCGGGTGAACTGGGGGGGTTACTCCGGGTTGGGGATTGGGGGGTGGGCTCGCCTGCTTTTTTAATTCCTCCCCTCCCACTCTCTGACGTTGGGTGGGGGGGTGGCCCCCGTGTTAGGTGATGTGATCTCTGTGTGTGGGTGCAGTGGGGTAGAGTCGGGGAGATCAGGAAAGGGAGCAAGTAGTGGGGAGGTAGTGGTGTTGTGTCTTAATTTTTTTAGCACCATGGTGCTCCTAGTGGCCTTTGGAGTGCAACTAGCAGGCCCCCCCACCCCCCCCCCCCCCCTCCCCCCCCCCCCAAAAAAGGCAACCCCAAAAGACTATGATATAGCACCCCCCCCAACACGAAGTTACATGATTAATCACGTGTGCTATATCTAGCAACTTAAGAAAAACCCTGCAATTATTCCAGCAGAAGTTCCCAAAGGAAGCCTAGTGAAGCCCACTAATGTTATGAGCTACTCCCTACGACAGCCTGCCTTTGCAACCTGTTGGTTTTTACCCCTGAGACCCCCCCCTCCCCCCCCCACGCCCCCACTTTGAAGCCTCATACCCTGACTCCCAGCAGTTAAGTTCGTTTACGTCGTAAAGAGTAGTAATAAGTTAAAGTTTCGTAATAAGTCAGGTAGTTAAAAAGTCCGGTTAATAAGAGTAAGTAAAAGTAAGTAATACAAAAAGTGAAAAAAAAGGGGGTCCATGAGCATCAGCTCGTCAAAGCTTTTCCAACCATACAACCGAAGTATCCGAATAAACACCCTGGACACCTGCTTATAACCCTGAACACCCGTTTTTTTTTTTAAATAACCTTGAAATAAGGGGGTGCCAGGGGGTGACTTATGGCTTCTAACAGCTAACTCGAAAAAAAGCTCACTTAAATAACAATAAAAACCAATAAAATCAATTAAACGGTCACCACCACGGGTCCTAAATTCAAGCTTTTTGGAGCTGTACGCAGAACATAAGACATGCAATCAGCAGAGCAGCCAAGCCCGCAGAGCAGCCAAGCCAGCAGAGAAGCCAAGCCAGCAGAGAAGCCGAGCCGGCAGAGAAGCCAAGCCGGCAGAGAAAGACAGCCAAGCAGGAGCAGCAAGCCAAGGGCCAGAGGAGAAAAAGCAGAGAAAGAGAAAGCCCAAGCCAGCCAGAGAAAGCCAAGCCGGCAGGAAGCCAAGCCCAAGCAGAGGAGGAGCCAAGAAGGCAGGGGAAAAAGCCAAGCCGGCAAGGGGAATAGCCAAAGCGGCAGAATGAAAGAAGAAAAGAAGCCAAGGCGGCAGAGAAGCCAAGCCAGCAGAGAAGCCAAGCCGGCAGAGAAGCCCAAAAGGGTTGAGTCAGCCCGAGCAGGGTGTAGTTGTTGGTGGTTCTGGCGTTCCCGTCTTCCTCGTGTTTTTCGGGTAGTTTTCCCGGGTGGGACGGACCAAGTGCTTTCTGCCTTCTTATATATTAGTCTCCGCTTTTTCGCTCCGCCCTCTCCAACCTGTTTTGCGTTTTTTCCTGTTGCTTCGTCTGTGTGCTCCGTCCCGTGGCTTTGGGGAGTTTGCCTGTTCTTTTGTCGCAAATTGAGCGACTCAGTACGATTCCAGTATGATGCGCTGCCCCCCCTAACCATTGCGGAAGCAAAAAAAAAGAAGGCGCGGAGAGGGGGGGGGCCCGGGGGGGGATATGGGGGAACCCCAGTGCGACTAGTTTAGCCTGATCATGCGTCGGCCAGCCGTTCGCCAAAGCAGCGACAGACGCGCCGTCGGAACAAGTTCGCAATGCAGCGACAGAAGCGCCGTCGGAACAAGTTCTTTGCAGCGCCGCCTGCGAGCAATTGGCGGGAGACTTGTGGATCGCGAAAAAGGGGGAAGCAAAGCGGGTGGCAACTGGCAGCGAGTGAGTTGCGGACAGGACCGTGGCTGAACTTCTCAGGCTCAGCGCGGTCAGACGGATGGATAATAGATGGTTCTGTCGGAAAAGGACAAATCGGTGTTTTTTGTTTAAAAAAAAACATGGGGGCTCCCGCCCCCCTTTTTGAAAGGGGGCTCTGCAAAAAAAAAAAAAAAAACAACTTGTAGGGTTTGTACTGATACTGTTGCGGCTGGACTGCACTTTGGTTGTGTTAGGTAATCTAACGCCCTTGGTTTGGCGTGGGGTATTAAGGAAACCCGTGCGTAACGCGGGCCAGAAGAACGGTTCTACCCACCTCGGGACTGGACAAGCTACCATCGCATGTTGGGGGACAACGGACCCCCTGAAGCAATTCAGGGTGACCCCGTAGGGGCATCGAACCACGGGACCCTGCTTTTGTTTTTTCCAGCGATTTTTTGGTGTTACCACTGACAATCGTATCACTTCTAAAAAACTTCGTTTGTAGCATCATTCACCAAGGGGTGTTCGAACTCAGCCCCTTTGGTGGTTGGCCCCCTTAATCTCACACCCGTAATAAGGTACTAATGATTCATTCATTGATTATAACTCAGCCTGGCTCTTGTTCTCCTGAATTCATGTCAAGTCGTGGGAGCCATTTTCGGACGCCCCGACAGTCAGACTTTTACATACAAGACTCAAGGTCAAAGGAACCCCCACCCAGGGTGACCCCTGGCCAAGCCAAGCTGGGGACCAAGAGGGGGGTGTTTTTGTTAAACTCGCCTAGGCTCTTTTGGTCTCATGGATTGAATTTTTGCAAGTCGTGGTGAAAGCATTTTTCGGACGGCCCTTGACAGTCAGACCATTATATGACAAGACGCACGGTCAAAGGTGGAACCTCCACCCCAAAGGTTTTTTTTTTTGGACCCCCCGGCCAAAGGCCAAAGCCGACAGATGAGGGGTGTTCGAACTCCGCCTGGCTCTTGATCGCCTGGATGCATGTCAAGTCGTGGGAGCCATTTTGGGCACCCTGACAGTCAGACATTTATGTACAAGACGCAAGGTCAAAGGGACCCCCACCCAGGGTGGCCTCCGGCCAAGCCAAGCCGACTTGGCCCAAAGCCTAAAGAGAAATAAAACAACATTTAGGTTGTGGGATAGAAAAAAAGGAAACCTAAGTGCTTACTTTCAGAGCCCCTCAGAGGGGGGGCGATGGAGGGACCAGTGAGAGCATGTAAATATCCAATGTTGATGCTAGCTGGATCCCCGATCCTATGTTGGCGAAGAAGGACCCTCGAGTGCTACTCAGAGTGAGGCGCAAAAAGCATGTAAATATCCAATGTTGGTGCTAGCTGGATCCCCGGCCCTATGTAGGCGAAAGAAAGGCACAAAACCCAACAAGTGTCTACGCAGTTTAAGATATTCTCCGAGGCGGCGAGGATGAGCGGAGAAGAGAAATTTCCAAAGGTTCCCAGAAGGGTCCAGGGAGAGGGGCAAGACCCTGGGAGATTTGATGCCCTCTTGGAGGGCAGCAGCCTGGGCGTCTGAAGTGGCCGAGGGGGGTTTTAAAACTCCGCCTGGCTCTTGTTCTCCTGGATGCATGCCAAGTCGTGGGAGCCATTTTCGGACGCCCTGACAGTCAGACATTTATGTGCACTACGCGAGGTCGAAGGAACCCCCACCCCAGGGTGGCCCGCGGCCAGGGATTGGGGGGCCTGCATGGGCTGCTGGTGCTGGGGTTTGGGCCCGAACAAACGAGTCGGAGGGTCGCCATGCGGGAGTGAATGGTCGTGCTGGTAATGGCGGGGTTGGGATGTCGGGACGTGTCTGGGATGGGGGTGATGTGTGCTGTGATGCATGATGTGGGCTGATGTGTGTGATAATGCTGATGTCGGGGGAAGGGGGAATTGATGTTTCGGTGTTGCTGGATTGAGGCTGAATGGCGCGTGCGTGTGTGGCCTCAGCTTAGCAGAGGGATGGGTAGTAACACCCGCGGAAGAGCTTTCTTAGGGATTTTGTGGCGGCCAGCGGCTACCAGTGGGGGGCATCATATCGCTGCCTCCGCTGCCTCTGAGGGGAGGTAGGGGCGGGGGCATGCCTCCTAGGGTTGGGGACAGAGGCCCCCCCCTGAGAGGGAAAAAAGCCCATTTGGGCTCGGCGGAGGGCAGGGCCTCCTGGGGCTTGGTGGGCGAAAGAATGGCATGGGGAAGGGGTGTGGGTGGGGGGGGGTGGGGGGGTGGGGGTGGGGGCAGAAGAGAGAAAGAGGAAGCCAGGGGAAGCACAGAAGCTAGACTCCATTACTTACAGTTTAGGGGGTTTTGGGTTTAGTTTGGTTTAGGTTTGATTCAAAGGTTTAGGGGTTTTTTAGTGTTTTTAGGGGTTTAGGGTGGGTTATTATTTTTAGGTTCAGGATTTCCAAGTGGGTTTTTGTAGGTTTTTAGTTTAAGTTGTGGGCTAAACATAAGTGTAGGGTCCGAGGGGGCGGGCAGGAATAAAAAGTTGGGTCTGGATTCGCACGGTTCGGGAAGAAAAAAGTTAAGTTGTTATTTGACCCCCGGGGACAACCCCCCCCCCCCTCCCCCGTCTTTGAGACCCTCATACCTCATAATCTAGACACCCAGGACAGTATTACATAGTGAAAAAGGGGGGTCCATTGAGACATATCTCGGCAAGCCTTTCCAACCATACAACCAAAATTTATGATATAAATAAAATCAAGTTTTTTGGACAAAGTTAATTTAGATTTTAGTTAGTTTTACAAACTTTTTCTTGGGCGGGCTCAGCAGGTGTTTCCGCGCCCCTTAGGAGAGATCACGGGAAAAATCGACTGGAAGGGGGCGTTTTTCTTCCTCTCTTCTTTCTTTTGCTGATTTTCCCTTCCACCGTCTTCTTTCCTCGTTTTTTCCCCCTCCTCTTTTTTATCTGTTCTTTTTATTCTTTATCATCATTCATTATCATGGGCTTGAATCTACCCTCAAACTTGTATTCTGGGCTGATGCTCCGGGGTGGTGTTTGTTTGTGTTTTGTGGGTGGGTGTGGGGGGGGGGGGAAGGTGTGGGGGGTTGGGGTGGGGTGGGGGTGGGGGGGGGGCTCGAGTGATCGACCCCAGGGCCGACTGCTTTAGGAACTTAGTTACGGTAGGGGGCCGGGAATTCAGGGAACGCGTTGGGGGGCGGCGGCGGCAGCCTTTTTTCGAGCCCCAAACTGCCGCTCGTTCCAAAAGCTGGGGGACGCGGAAGGGTCTGGGTGACGTCCCAGCCTGGGCGTCCAGGCCTGGATGTTACCTTCCAGGAGATTCACCAATTACACCTTTGGATGTCACTAAACTAACGACTTCAGCTTCAAGATTTGTAAACTCCTCTCCGGTCGAGGGAGGGACCGTCTCAAGGGGTTACGTCCACGTCTCAAAAAATTCGAATTAAAAATAAAAAACTGCCCAAGAAAAGTACAAGCAGTCGTGGTGCGGAAAACCAAAGAAGTGGAGTGATGTAAAAGGGGGGAATGAAAACTAAAAGAGAACACCCAAAAAAAAAAACAACAAGAGGGGAGAAACTATACGGGAATCGCAAAGAGAAAAAATAGACATTTCGGGGGATATAAAAACCAGAAATCAAAGATACACCAAATAGGGATACAAGGGCTGGATAAAAAATAATAAGAAAATAACGAAAAAAGAGGAAAACAAAGGACAGAAAAAAAAATAAAAGGCGAGGAAAGAAAAAATAAAAGAAAAAATACAAACATAAAAAAAAAGGAGAAAGGAAGAGAAGGAAGAGAGGAAAAGGAACAAAAAAAAAGAAAAAAACGGTCGGACCCCCCCACCCCCCCCCCCCCCCACCCACCCCCCCCCTCGTATCTCGGCCGCCCGTGGGTGTATCGACATGATTTTTTTTGTATCGACTATTGCTCGCGGTTCTCTATCCATATCGAACGTGCGGTACGAAATCTTTTTCCTTGCCCCCCCCTCGGTGTAGGCTAACTCAAGTGTAGGCTAATTTCTCCTTACCTGCATGAATGGGCTGCTGGGTGCGTCGCTCACCCCCCCTCCTAGTGGCCCAGAGCTGCGGGGCAGGGAAGCTGCAACTTCAGCGTAGTAGAGGGGGTTGGTGGAGCTAGGATGGCCTGGTTGGGAGAGCTGACCTACAGAGCCGGTGTTGACAATGGCCCCGGAGCTTGCAACAGAAAGGGAGTCGGCCAGGGAGAAGTAGAGAGCCAAGCTGTTGTTGGCACTAGTTAGGGAATTCCTTTGATGGTGCGATCCGGTAAGGGACATTAGCGAGCCCTTGGGAGAAAGCCTGCTGAGGAGGCCGCTGGCACCGTTGAGGGAATCAGTAAGGTGAAGAGCGGAGGCCAAGGCGCTGACAGGGATGCTCATGGTGATCGCCTGGGACCCGTAGGGGCTGTTGAGGGAGGAGGAGCTGGCAGAAGCAAAGAGCTTGGTGGGGGTGTTGGCGGCGGCCTGCACGGCAGCTGCAGCAGCGGCCTCCACGCTGTCAGGGGACATGGCGGAGAGCTGCTCCTCGTGGAGGGACTGCTGGTGGATGAGAGCTGTTAGGATCTCCTCTGGCTTCACATCTGCACATTTGGTTTAGGGTTTATGGGGTTAGGGGGGGGGGGGGGGGGGGCTGGTGCGCATGTGGTGCGGTGCGTGTGTGTAGGGGGGTGGGGGGGTCGCGAGCTCTCCATGCTGTCAGGGGACATGGCGGAGAGCTGCTCCTCGTGGAGGGACTGCTGGTGGATGAGAGCTGTTAGGATCTCCTCTGGCTTCACATCTGCACATTTGGTTTAGGGTTTAGGGGTTTAGGGGGGGGGGGGGGGGGGGCTGCTGGTGCAACATGTGGTGCGGTGCGTGTGTGTAGGGGGTGGGGGGTCGCGAGCTCTCCATGCTGTCAGGGGACATGGCAGAGAGCTGCTCCTCGTGGAGGGACTCCTGGTGGATGAGAGCTGTCAGGATCTCCTCTGGCTTCACACCTGCATATTTGGTTTAGGGTTAAGGGTTTAGGGGGGGGGGGGGGGGGGGGGGGGGGCTGGTGTGCATATGGTGCGATGTGTGTGTGTAGGGGGTGGGGGGTCAAGAACCCTCCACGCTGTCAGGGGGCAAGTCCCTTAAGCCTATTTGGCCTACCCCTGGACTGTAACAACATAACATAACAATGGTTTACAATCGTCATCTGTTATAGATGACCGATAGGGATGCATGGGTAGAGTAGTATGGTTCATCCTGTCAGTCAGGGTTTTTTATTTCCGCTTTACATAGCGATCGGTAGTTTTGACCCCGTTTTAGCGAAATTATCGCTCTAGAATAAGAAATTCGACAAAATAGTTTTTGTTTTTGCTCTCAATGGCCCTAAAAACGTACAAAAAGCCACAGAAAGCACTGAAACGCTGTCCCTGGAGGAGGCCTAAGACCATAAGGCTAGAAGAAACCCACTTTCAGATTTGAAAAAACAATCACTGCTGCCAGTTTCTCATGCCCATATCAATTGTTCTGTCGACAGGCACCGACAGTGCATGCAGGCTCCAAGGTTCAGCAAAGAGCTTGACTAACTTGTCCTCTGCTTTTCACCCCCATTTCAATTTGCTTGTGGTCAAGCACTGTGGGTGCATGCAAACTCCGAGGTCCAGCAAAGAGCTTGACTCACTTGTGCGGGTCCTCTGTTTTTCACCCCCATTTCAATTTATTTGTGGTTAAGCACTGTGGGTGCATGCTAACTCCGAGGTCTGGCACAGAGCTTGACTCACTTGTGCGGGTCCTCAGTTTTTCATAACCTTTTTAATTTGTTTGTGGACGATCACTGGGAGTGCATGCTAACTCCAAGGTCTGGCACACAGCTTGACTAACTTGTCCTCTGTTTTTCATAACCTTTTTTAATTTGTTTGTGGACAAGCACTGGGAGTGCATGCTAACTCCAAGGTCTGGCACAGAGTTTGACGCACTTGTGCGGGTCCTCTGTTTTTCACCCCCATTTCAATTTGTTTGTGGACAATCACTGGGAGTGCATGCTAACTTCAAGGTCCAGCACAGAGCTTGACTAACTTGTCCTCTGTTTTTCATAACCTTTTTAATTTGTTTGTGGACAAGCACTGGGAGTGCATGCTATAACTCCTTCCCTCAAAATTTCACACGTGAAACAGTACCGTGAAGGGCAACAGGGATTGTTTCCCCCGCTATATGTAGAGATCGCTACTTTTGACCCCGTTTTGGCCCAAACTGCTGCTTTAAAGACCCCCCCCCCCCCACACACACACTCACAAAAAAAAACTCTGAAAGGCAGCAAATGATTGTCATTGGGAAACCTAAAGGGGACAAGGCACAGCCAAGAGCTTGCCTCACAGTACAGTACAGTATTGTCATTGTAGGGAAACCTAAAGACAAGGTTCAGCCAAGAGCTAGCCTCACAGTACAGTACAGGGCAGTACAGTAGTGTCATTGTAGGGAAACCTGAAGAGGGCACGGTTCAGCCAAGAGCTTGCCTCACAGTACAGTACAGGGCAGTACAGTATTGTCATTGTAGGGAAACCTAAAGACAAGGTTCAGCCAAGAGCTAGCCTCACAGTACAGTACAGGGCAGTACAGTAGTGTCATTGTAGGGAAACCTGAAGAGGGCACGGTTCAGCCAAGAGCTTGCCTCACAGTACAGTACAGGGCAGTACAGTATTGTCATTGTAGGGAAACCTGAAGAGGACAAGGTTCAGCCAAGAGCTAGCCTCACAGTACAGTACAGGGCAGTACAGTAGTGTCATTGTAGGGAAACCTGAAGAGGGCACGGTTCAGCCAAGAGCTTGCCTCACAGTACAGTACAGGGCAGTACAGTATTGTCATTGTAGGGAAACCTGAAGAGGGCACGGTTCAGCCAAGAGCTTGCCTCACCTGTGCGGGGAGACGCAGTGACATGACCCACTTGCATTCGCATCAGCTCCCCTGAGTGTCCCTTGCACCAGCCCTCCATGTCAGGTAGGCTGCGTGGCTTGTTGGAGAGGCCCCTTCCGTTGGCAGAGTTCCAGGTTTCGATTGCCTGACTGCCACAGAGATTCAATTGCTGGCCTCCCTGATGGTCCCAGCTGGCCTGACTGCTAACGGTGGCCAAGCCTGGTATGCTGGCGTCCATAGAGGGACGCTGGTAATGCCCTCCCTGTTGGTCCCAGCTGGCCTGACTGCCAACAGGGTACAAGCCTGCTGCACTAGCGTCCATAGAGGGACGCTGGCCTTGTCCTCCCTGTTGATCACAGCTGGCCTGACTGCGAACGGAGAACAAGCCTGCTACACTGGTGTCAATAAAGGACCCGCCGGAGGGAAGCCTAAGCATGTGGTTGAGGTGCTTGCCTGTAATTAGTTCTGCAGCGACACCTCTGCTACCAGGGGCAGAGTGGGGGCTGCTGGCAGGGCCTGTGGTGGTATAGATCAAGCGGGTTGCAGTTGGCTCTCCTGGAAGAATTGGAGGGCTGATGGACATAGCTGCTAAAGCCCACGAGGGGCCTACCTCAGATGGAACCTCGCCCCAGAGGGACTGACTTCCCATTGCTGCTGCTGTTGGTGCTATCTGTGATGATGCTGTTGGTGCTCTTCCTGCTGCTGCTGCGGGTGCTGCTGTTGGTGGTGCTGCTGCTAGTCTGTAGGCCACGGGTGGGAGGGCATTTGTGAGCATCTGCACAAAGGAGGGGCTAGTCGCTTTGGGCTGGTAAGCTTCAAGCTCCTGCTGAATGGGAAGGCTTGCAGCCGCGGCTGAGAGTGGGTGTGAGGTGTTATCTGGGGGCATGAGAGGGCAGCTGGCCATTCCTGCCTCCGCCCAGGTCGCCCCGATGGACAGGATTGAGGCAGAGGATGTTTCTAAGGGGATAGCAGGGCAGCTAGCCATCCCTGCCGCGACCCAAGATGCCCCCAGGGAGGGTATCATGGAGGAAGATACTTTCCTCTCTGGGAAAACGAGAGGGCAGCTGGCCATCCCTGCTTGAACCCACGAGGATCCGAGGGAGGGTAGCAAGGAGTGTGACATCTCTGCTGTCGTAGCAGGGCAGCTGACCATCCCTGTCTCAACCGAGGAGGCCCCCACAAATGCGGATGCGGAGAGGGACGTTCTGGTCTCCAACGGCATGAGAGGGCGGCTTGCCATTCCTGCCTGCACCCACGAGGCGCCAAGACAGGGTATTAATGAGTGTGACACTTCTAGTGCCGTAGCAGGGCAGCTAGGCATCCCTGCCTCTGTCCATGATGATGCAGAGAGGGACGTTCCGGTCTCAAAGGGCATGAGAGGGCAGCTTGCCATCCCTGCCTGCACCCACAAGGTACCGACACTAGGTATTGAGGAGTATGACACTTCAGGTGTTGGAGCCGGGCAGCTAGCCATCCCTGCCTCTGTCCATGATGATGCAGTGAGGGACGTTCCAGTCTCCAAGGGCATGAGAGGGCAGCTTGCCATTCCTGCCTGCACCCACGAGGGATAATAACTGCTAGCTGCCTCACCAGATAAGATCAGGGGCTCTGCCAAGGCAGCTGGCAGTTGCTCAGAAGCTGCCTGACCAGAGTACAGATCCCTGGCAGCTGGCAGTTGCTCAAAAGCTGCCTGACCAGAGTACAGATCCCTAGCAGCCTGAGTCGAGGCCCAGCTATTTCTGGGCACTGCTACTGCTGCTGCTACCTCAGCTGCTGCTGCTGCTGCAGTGTGAGGCCCAGCCACCGAGGTGGTGGCGGTATATGTTGTGCCGTTAGCAGGGGCACCAGCACCGTTTGCTGCTGTAGCAGGTACCACCCCTGAACCCCTGCCCCCCTGCAGACCCCCACCGTACCCCTGCCCCCCTGAACCCGCGTAGGTGCAGGCTGCAGCAAGACCTGTGCTCCCTGCACCCGGGGAGGCTGTCTCAATGTCATCCACGGGTGAGATCTCACTGCAGGGAGAGGAGTGCCTAGTGGCTGAGCTGGCGTACAAGGAGGATGAGCTTGTCGCCAGGCTGGCGGCCATGGATGGGGCCACTACCGCTGGGGCTGGCATCTTCATGTGTACTGTGTGAGTGGAGTCAGCCACATCTAAGGACAGTTGCTGCCAGACTCCTTGCGCACCTCCAGTTTTGTCGAAGCTGGTGTGATGGGAGCCTGGTGAGGTGGGGAAGCTGGTGTGGTGGTGTGGTGGGAAACTGGTGGTGTGGGGATACTGGTGGGGTGGGAGAGCTGGTGAGTTGTCAAAGCTGGTGTGGTGAGAACCCATGGGCGAGGGGAGGTCCGAGCGGGGGGGGGGGGAGGGGGTAAGTAGACGGCGTGATCTGAGGGTAATGAGCTTGCAAAGCATGCTGTTGGGGAGCATCCAGAACCTTCTGAGCGGTTGGAGGCGTGCGGGACGAAGGTGAGGTCTGTATCAGTGTTGCAAGGGGGCAGGCCAAAGATTGGGTCAGCGGAGATGGTGGAGAAGCACTGGGAGGGGTCGTTGGTGCCGTATTGGTAGGCGCTGGTGGTGGCCACGCTGTGCAAGTCGCTGCAGTCGGAGCGGCGGCTCATGCCGTCAGCGATGATGGTGACTGAGGACCCAGGACTATCAGGGTCAGGAGACTTGCCATGGGTGGGTTTACGGCCGAAGCCAAACTGTTTCCCGCTGGATTCCCTGGGGTGACCACTTGCGTTACGCCGCTTCTTGATCCCCGTGGACGAGCTGAGTGTAGGTAGGGGGAAGCTGGTCAGCACTTGGGTTAAGGTGGTTTAGGTTTAGGGGGGGGGTGGGGGGGGGGAGGGGTCTGGTTTATATATATCAATTATGGGTATCTTAAGACTGCATCCATCCATCCATCCGTCTCCTCCTCTGTCCACAAACTTTATGTCCCAACCCC
Organism: Chlamydomonas sp. ICE-L; assembly: GCA_013435795.1. Classification (NCBI taxonomy): domain Eukaryota; kingdom Viridiplantae; phylum Chlorophyta; class Chlorophyceae; order Chlamydomonadales; family Chlamydomonadaceae; genus Chlamydomonas; species Chlamydomonas sp. ICE-L. The sequence continues at coordinate 1,222 of JACBWV010000160.1, read as the reverse complement.
CCCTCTCCCATCTTTCTGATTGCTCATTGTCGCGTTGCGCCGCTTTTTGATTCCTGTGGACGAGCTGTGTGGGGTAGGGGGAAGCTGGTCAGCACTTAGCTGGTCAGCACTTGGGTTAAGGTGGTTCAGATTTAGGAGGGGTAGGGTTTAGATGGTTTAGGTTTAGGTGGTTAAGGTGGGTTGGTTTAGGCGGTTTGGTTCCGGAGATTTAGGTGGTCCAGGAAAGAAGTGCTGACCAGATAAGTGCTGACCAGCTTCCGCCTACCTGGGGGGGGGGGGGGGGGGGGGGGGGCAATTGTAGGGTTTTGGGTTTTGGGGTTTCCCCCTACCTGATTGGTGGGGGGGGACCAAGTTTAGGGTTAAGGGGTTAGGGGTTTGGCTTCCCCCTACCTGATTGGTGGGGGGGACCAAGTTTAGGGTTTAGGGTTTAAGGGTTTGCGAATTTGCTTCCCCCCACCTGATTGGTGTGGAGGGGGGGCAAGTTTAGGGTTTAGGGTTTAAGGGTTTGGCTTCCCCCTACCTGATTGGTGGGACATCTTCTGTGACAGCATCCATGTTCCGTCTGCGGTGGCTGGAGCGCATCCACATGAACAGGGCCACGCCAGCGCCTGCCAACACAGCCACACTGCCGATCACAGCGCCAACTATGGCCGACACATAGTCATCACCCCCACCCGATGGCGAGGCCTCCCCTACAGCTTCTGGGTAGTCAGGGCCGGTAGCAGTGTTGGGGTTCTGGGAGCCAACCCCATCGGCGATCACAGTATAGGGGGGAGGGTCCGCAGAGATGGGGGTGAAGACGGGTGTGGCAGGCTGGGCTTCGGTTGGAGATGGGTTGGGTGTGACCAGATTGGGTGAGGGACCTGAGGGGGGCTCCTTTGGAGGGCCCGGACTGATGACAAGGGACCTAGGCCGGCGTGGAGGTGGTGGCGGAGGGCGCTTGGGGGCTGGGGGTGAGGGTGGGGACGGAAAGGAGGCCACACGCCAACCTGCAGGTGGTGGTGGTGGTGGTGGTGGTGGAAAGATGTTTGTAAGAAACGTGTGCAAATCGAGGTTTTGGGGAGCAATGCAAAAACTGAGTGTCATAATGGAGTCCTCCAAATGACCCAATCCACGTTCGGATGTAGTGGGTCGGGGGGTGGGTGGGTGGGGGTGGGGGGGTGGGGGAGGAGGAAGGGTTTGGGGGGGTGTGGGGGACAGGGCCGGGTTGGGGCTGGGGTGG
>JACBWV010000159.1:0-43658 GCA_013435795.1 Chlamydomonas sp. ICE-L | reverse complement strand
GAGCGGTGCTTCTGGGCTCCTGGGGACGGGGGGTTGCTCCTGGGGAGGGGGGAGCTGGTCTGTGGGAGGGGGAGGGGGTTGCTCCTGGGCGAGCAAGGTGCTAGGCAAACTGAGAAGAAGAGATGCTGCTACTAATAGGGGCAGTAGATGCTTCAGAGCGAAGGGCATGTTGACCCGTCGAATCTAGTAGCTGCAGCAGCTGTAAGAGGCTATAAGTTCTGCAATTTATGTAAACGGTTGCCCGTGGACAAATGGTGAGTTGGGACCGCGGGACATATACAGGCGGGTATAGGTGAAGTAGAAGCGAGTAGAAGGCCCAGTCAAGGTAAGGCTCCAGGCCGGGGTCTGAGCATAAGAGTTTGAAACATGAACATAGACGGAGGCAACGAGGTAGAGTGCTGCGCTTATTGGACGACTCAATAGATCCAGGCTTTCATCGGAGGAGCGGGTTTGTGACGAAATGGAAGGATTGCATAGAGTGTGGCTGCGATGCGCTGGTGGAGTGCTATTATAGTTATTATATGATGGTTGACGCGATGTTCTATCAAGCGCGTTTGCAAAAGAGCGGGTTTGGGTAACGGCGGGCTAGCTGGCGCAAGCTGGCTGGTGCAAGTTCGATTTCCCCTCGGTTGGTAGTTAGCCCCCCCGAGTTAGCCCCCCCGCTCTCTCTCATCGCATCAGCAGAACAGCTGACTACCCAACACATTGTTAGATTTCCCCTTCCTCTAACGACTCTTGTGCAACAAAATTCTCAACTATTAATTGAACTTGGTGATAAACGTTTATAGTATAGTGGCTGGTGCTGGAGCCCCGGGCTGAAGCTAGGGCGAGCTGGAGCGAGGGGCGAGCTAAGTCACCGGAGCTAAGGCAGCTAGGGCCACCCACCACGCCACGCCACCCACCGACACTTTCCACCTTGCGACAATTTTCTATAAACGGCGGCCTTGCATTGGCACTCTCTCTTTCAGAACAACAACAAAAATGGGTTACGTCAAGGTTGTCAAGACTTCTCCTTACTTCAGCCGCTTCCAGGTGTGCCATTGTTGCTGCCACAGCCGTGTGCCTCGCTCGGGATCTAGTTGCTAATGCGATATCTGTTTATATGTTAGAGAATGCTCGTCCTGAGACAACTATCAACATGGTCACTTTGCCCCGAGGAAAATTTTACCCTCGCAAAATCAACTGTTCTCTTACGATGAGGCCATAGACAAGCTCATACTCACCCGCTGTACTCGCCTGTCCATTCTTACCCTTTTTCCTCTCATCGATTTTGGGTGGCTCGAGTCATTGTCGCATCCTTTTATCTGCCGTCTTCCTTCCGACCATTATATCTCACTCCAGCTAAATCCCTATGTTCTCATCCCCCAAGAGATTGAACTGCATGTCGCCCCTATTCTCTGTCTAGTTCTACGTCCTGCGTCACTCGACTTCACTCTGTTCACTTGTATTCTTCCCCTGGCACCGAATCCTTCTTTCACTTCTGCGTAGAAGCTGAACTTGACCCTCTTCTCTTGTCTTGTTGATTTCAGGTGAAGTACAGGAGGCGACGTGAGGGTAAGACCGACTACCGTGCCCGCCTCCGATTGGTGAAGCAGGACAAGAACAAGTACAACTCCCACAAGTACCGCATGGTTGTGAGGTACGGGCTCTTGATTGTTTTATCATGCTAAGTGTGGTGCCTGCATGACTGTGCACAGATGATAATCAAGAGGTTAGGCCCTCAATGAAGCAATAGCCAGTCAAACTGAATCACACCTCTGCAACCCTTTCAGTCTAGTTCCCCACCCTGCCCTATCACCATGCACTCCCTGCCATTCTTCCGCTTTCCCATCAGCTGCCATGCCCTGATCACTCCTGCTTCTCCGTCTCTAGGTTCTCCAAGAAGGACATCACTTGCCAGATTGTCTATGCTACCATTGCTGGTGATGTCTGTGTCTGCGCCGCCTACTCCCACGAGCTGCCCAAGTATGGTCTGTCAGTTGGACTTACCAACTACGCCGCTGGATACGCCACTGGCCTGCTGCTTGCCCGCCGTGTGCTGACCAAGTTCGGCCTCGCTGATACCTACAAGGGTTGCCAGGAGGTTGATGGTGAGGACTACCATGTTGAGGAGGAGGATGATGCCCCCCGCCCCTTCTACTGCCTGCTCGACACTGGACTCAAGCGTACCTCCACTGGCTCCAAGGTCTTCTCTGCCCTGAAGGGAGCCCTTGACGGTGGTCTGGACATCCCCCACAACGAGAAGCGCTTTGTGGGTTATGAGGCCAGCGAGAAGGCCCTGGACGCTGAGGTCCTGAGGAGGTATATCTTCGGTGGCCACGTCCAAGAGTACATGGAGACCATGGAGGAGGAGGAGCCTGAGAAGTACCAGAGCCACTTCGCCCGCTATGTTGAGGCCGGTATTGAGCCCGACTCCATTGAGGACCTGTTTGTGTCGGTGGGTACTGGCCTTATGGCATTAGCTTATGTGCTGAACTTATCTGTGTTTTCTCTTCTTGAATATCCTAATAATCCTGTAATGCTTGCGTGTCTGCACTTTGCCTGTCCAATGTTTGATAAATGATGTGTAACTTGGCCTGCCTTATGTTTGTCTGGCGCAATCACTCATGCACAAAGCACCTCAACAAGGTTAACTCCAGAGGCATACCATGCTGCGGCGGGTATTGCTCTCTTGTCGACTCCTACGGCGTAAGCCCTCACTACCAAGCACAGCGATCCCACCAGATCTCGTATCAGTGCAGTGGGGGGCTTCAGGCCATGTCTGCAATTGCTGGCATGTGTCTGGAGTGCTGTAGACCTTGACCTGAGTTGACCTTGAGGTTGCCGCAACAAGTGAAGCCATGGCGGTACTGCTGTTATTGACCTTGAATCTGCCCTGACTTTTGTGCACGCCCTGCTGGTTGAGCATGCCCTGCTTGTTGACCTGTTGCTTGAATGATGATGTGATCTGCATTGATACCCCTCTTGACTTGACCTGGGTGAATCTGTTACTCGGTGATGTGCAGCAAAATGTGAACCAATAGCAGCTGTGTTGCAACAATCCTTGTGGTGCTGATGTTTACCTAAATTCTCTTGAATGGTCAATATAGGGTGGACTTAGTGACCCTGAAGAAGACCTCGTCTAAAGCGGATATTATTTAGCTCAAGCTGTGTTGTAAACCCTGAGTGTGCCTCCTTCTCAGTCAGTTGACTGTAATGGGCTACTGATAACTTCAGGCATCATTTCCCCTACCTTCAATTGCGCGCTACATGATGCCCTCGTCAATCCTACCTGTGACCTTTGTGACAGTCCACTCTTGAGACGAACCAATCAAAAACCCTGGGTGCCCAATTAGACAGGTCCTGATCATCCTGCTATGCCTCCCATGCACTGTCCGACATGCTTAGGATGTCAATATTAACAGGTCCCTTCGATCATTGGGCGGTATATCAAAAGATATTTTACAGCTGAAGCAGGCTGGTCCCTGAACTCCTATCGTCAGTACCCTGGGGATATTCTATGCGCTGCTTCAGTTGGCATGGTGGTGGTGATCCAGCTTTCATGATGGTGGATGTGATTTTTAGTTGATTGCATGTGCCCCTCTTGACATGATGATTCTCTCGTCGTGTGATGCAGTCCTGAGGGTGGGATGGGGTAGGAAGCATGAGCTAGAGGATGTTGCATTGATCGAGTTTGGGGAGCAGTGTGTTGATGTGTTGATGCACATCAGGTGTGGAGTGAGAAATGTGTGACTTGCAAGCAAGGTTAGTGGCAGATGGTCCTTCATATTTGACACTGCTTGTATGTGCACACTGACTCACACTACGTGGGTGAATATAAAGGAAGCATGCATATTTGGGCTCACTTTTCTCCCTCTTCAGGTCCATGAGAAGATCCGTGCTGACCCCAGCCACACCAAGAAGGAGCGCACGGTCCCTGCCGAGAAGAAGAACTGGAACCAGATCAAGAGCACCTATGCCGAGCGCAAGGAGAGGCTCAAGGCTAAGCTTGAGGCCCTGGCTGAGGCTAACGAGGACGAGGATGAGGAGGAGGAGTCTGACGAGTAGATTGATAGGCAGTACCATGTGAAACCTGACTTGATTAGAGCCGAACTCATGTTGGGCCTAGCCATCGATGAAAAGGCAGCACTTAATCTGTATCCTCGACCTATGTAAACAGCTTTACTGCAGTTCATTAATGATCTCGTTACCTCGTCCAGTAGACATGATTTGTGACAGGCTGTACGAGATTGGGTACATTTATTTGGTTTGGTTCAATGGCATATCAGGCTACTAACCTGCTGGGGCCGGATATTTCATGGGAAGTTTAAGCGGGGGTTGCCCTGATGTAGCAGGAATGTAGAACGTGACAGTATCACGAATGGGTAGGGTGCCTTCAATTGTCAGTGAGGGCTTTCGGCACCAAATATGAGTGATTGATTTGGATAACACGTTTTTTACCGGGTTGCTCATTGTTTCCCAACTCTGTCTTGTGAGGGAGCACATTAAACACTAGGCGGGTAGTCTGTACAAACGACCGGGGTGTAGAGGATGTTGGAGCCATAGACGAGTGTTCTGATGTCCAGGTAGGTCGACAAGACAGTTTGCCAACTCATTTTTGTAGTTTGTTGGATGGCACCATCTCATGTGAGGTGAAGCATACATGTTAAAAGTTAGTATTCGCCGGAGGTGAGGCGGAAAATAAGTGTAACATCAGGAGTAAAAAAAAGCTGCACACGTACAGCACACGTACAGCCTAAAAAACTGAGGGGGGCTGCCCCACCCCCACCCCCCCCTCCTTTAAATAAAAATACCTTTTTTTACAACTTAGATATGGTTCAGAGGGTTTACAGTAAGGCGAATACAATGGCGTCCTCGGATTTGTAGTGCAGGGATCGCACGTTAGTCAAAAACCACTTCTGCACCACCCCCCAGGTTGTCCAAGTACTTAAGCCACCCTTCGCCGTAGTTTGGGACGGCCAGAAAAATATGTAAAAATCAAACTTAGCACAGACACTCTAAAACGCAACTAAAAAACAAAACGGTGCACATGGTCTGTTTTCTAATCATTTTTTAATCACTGCCCTTACCAAGGCCTACTCATGGGTGGTCTCAGAATTGCATTTGGAATGGGCTGTGTGTGGGGTGGTGGATTTGGAGGCGGGGGCCGGGGGGGGGGGGGGGGGGGGATATACTTATTGCACGACGTCCAAAGTGGTGCTAATGGACTGCCCTTACGAAGGCCTTCTCATGGGTGGTCGCAGAATTGCATTTGGAGGTGTGAGAAATGAATTGCGGTGCTCTCACGCGTTTTATGACTTGGTGACTACTTCTGTACTTCCTTAGAGCTATCGGCTCTCCCAGTCCTGTGCCAGCTTCCCGTAGTGACAGCTTCCCGTAGACTGTGTCATCCTTGAGTGACTCAGTGACAGCTTCCTGTTGGCTGCGTCACTGATCTAGCCTGTACCCTGTTAGGTTCCCGGCTGCCGCCTCCTTTCACCACTGGTGCCCCTTTATGGGTCTCCTGTGCTTGTAATGCTATTCTCGTCTCCGTGTATAGATTGGCGCGTCTGTTCCGCTGCAACATCTCTGTCCACTCTTCGGAGTGCTTTATAGCTGATAGGTTACTGGGTTCGTCATTACTACCACTGCTATTCAATGCAACTTCCGCGAGGGCCTGCTGCCGGCTTTGAGAAACTCAATGAACACAATGGGCTTTCTTGGTCGCGCGGCATGCGCAGCGTCATTATTAGCAATGGCTGCGACCTTATCCTTCCTCCGGAGTTTAGGGTACCTACTGATTGGCTTGATGATTGCGCGCCAGCGGCCTCTGCTGCCGGAGAGGAGTCTCCTTCCGCCATCGTGGAAGCCACCCCCCCCAGTCATACCTCCATCTTTTCGACTCCTTCTCCTTTTGTCCAACGCCTCTCTGCTGAGGTTGAGGACGTTCTAATGAATCTTTGCTGTGTCCAGACACAGATCATCAAGTATTCTTCGGGTCCTGTGCCGCCGAATGCCCAGTTCTGGGGTGGCTGCCAGACTGACGATCACCTGACTGAAGATGAGCAGGACTTCAAGGACTACTGTGATGCCAACCGTTCAGACTCTGAGGACTTGCAGAGTGCTAGGAGTGGTGACTTCGGTGGAGAGACTCCGACTACTGCTACTCGAGTCTTTGAGACTTCTCCTGTTTCGCCAGTGTATGAGCCTGCTATTCCGTCGGCGCCTCTGCCTACACCTGCACCTGCACCTACGCCAGCGCCTCTGCATGCACCTCTGCTTGTGCCACTTCCACCGGTCCACCCGGAGGTGGCCAAGCCGTCTTTGCTGCAACGCTCTGCGTCCTTCACCACCACCAACCCTCTGGAGCGGGGTCTTTCTGGCCTCAACACTCGTGCTCGAGAAGCTGCTGCCACGGCTCCCCGCACATCCGCTGCTGGCACCTCGATGGAGCCCCCTCCTCCCCCGCCTGTGGATCTGCCCCCTCCGGGGGCCCCGCCCCCTCCAGTCTTGACTTCGCGGTCTTGCGATTCTTGGGAGCATCTGCTCTCTGGTGGACCTCCTCCTGTCCTACTGCTGCGGGACTTCCGTCTTGTCCGCCGAGCTCAATCCGAGCTTGGATCTCTGGATGGCATCTTGTACGGTAGGCTGGATTATCATGCCACTCAGGCCAATGTTGATCTCAAGGGTCGTGTTCGACGTGTGATGGCATTCACTGAGCTAGGTCTCAAGTGCCGGTCCTTTCTAGGGCCTGTTCCAGAGGGGATTAGATATCCGCCTGCTAATGGGGTTACGTTTGGTAGTGTGGGGCGTAGGAACAATGATCTGAAGGGTTACCAGTGGTTGAAGGTTCCCCGTCCTTTCTGTCCTGTAGAGCCTGATTTCGAGCTGGTAGTGAGTTTTGCGCGGTCCCTGCCTGAGGTTAGGAACATAGATGACCAGCGCGCGTATGACGCTGGTCTTGCGGCTGAGTATTTTCTGGCTGTTCGAAGGTCTTTGGCAGCTCTAGCCCCTGCTCCTGCTGCTGGAACTTCGGTCTCTCATGGTGGGTCTGGTGTAGATCCTGCACTGTTGGGTTTTAGTGCTCTGCCCCTGGACCGTCAGGAGTTCATGTGTCTCACCATGATGCTTGCGAACATGACGGAATCGATGGTCAAGGTGTATCAGGACTTTGCCACTCCTCGGGATATCTTTTTGCATATTCGGAGGCAGCAGTCTGATGCCCTTGCCGCTTGTGTCCCTCTCATGCTCGTCGAGCTTCAACGTGCGTCCATGGACCCTTCTGAGCGTGTGGATGATTTCTTTTGCAAGGTCCGCGGTTTGTGCACTGACCTCCGCAGTGCTGGGTATCCACAGACTCAGCGTCATGCCATGACCACTATTGTTCAGGGTATCACTCACACTCGCTTCGACTCTCTGCGGCTCCACTTTGGTACGTTGCTGTATCAGAACCTACCTGTTGATTACTGGACCTGTCTTGCAGCATATAGGTCGTTAGATTTCTTAAATGTGTCGCTCCCCAAGTCGGATCCCAGGCATCCTGGTTGGTCCCGCGACCCTCCCCATGTCCCTGCCCATGCTGCTTTCCAGCGTGGCCGGGGGCCTGGTGCTCAGGATCCCGGGCCTGTCAAGAGACGCCTGGATTGCACTTGGGGCCCCTGTCCTTCCAAAACGACCCACTCGGAGGAACGCTGCTGGACGAAGCATCCGCACCTGCGAAAGACCAAGGCTGGTGCACCGGGCAGTGTACCCGTGCCCATTGCCTTGGCCCTTCCAGGTTCGCTGACTCGTAAGCAGATGTCCTCCTTGCAGGCTCAGATTGACGGGTATGCCATGTCCAAGAACTAGGAGGTACGCTCTGTCCTATTCTCTTGCACAGCTAAGTTCTCTAATGTGTGTAGCCCGAGCCTATCTGAGGGTGTCTGGCATGTGGACTCTGGAGCTGGAATGTCCATCACAGGTGATAAGTCTTTGTTCACTGTGTATGAGGCTTCTCTAAATGGGCCAGCAGTTCGATTTGGTGATGGGGTGGTTCAACGGTCAGAGGGTATGGGATCCATTGTGTTATGTAGTGATTGGTTACCAACATCGATCACTCTAACTAATGTTCTCTACATACCTCACTGTCCGGTGAACCTCCTGTCAGTAAATGCTGTGGCTCATTCTCACCACTGCCAGGTTTCTTTTGATAGTCTTAGTTGCACTGCCACTCAGGGCTCTACTGTTCTCTGGTCTTTCCCTGCCTCCAGTGATGGTGTTTACAAGTTTGCATGTAGGCCTTGTGGCACCACCCGTGGCTGTTTGAGGGTTGCTGAAAATTATCCAGCTTTTGCTCTTGATGTTGATGAGGACGGTGGAGTTGTTATCCCTACCACTCCTGCATGGCTGTGGCATAGGCGGTTGGGTCACCCCGGCTATGATGCCATGCGCAGACTTGTCAGGAAAAATATGGTTAAGAACTTACCCCTCACTCTCAGTCAGGTGCAGAGGCTGGCTAAGATCCCTTGTGATGCTTGTCAGAAGGCTAAGGGCAAACGTCTCCCTTTTCCTAAAGAAAGCACGACTAAGATCCGTGCACCTCTCCAACGCCTTCACTTAGACATCATGGGACCGGTTCATATTAGGGGCCTGCGTGGGGAGTTTTATATCTTGTGCCTCACAGACCAATACTCTGGCTATGCTGAGGTATTGTGCTTGAGGACCAAGGATGAAGCTCCCTTAGCAGTCCAAACTATCATCCTCAGATGGATGAATCAGCTGCATGGATTTGCCTTTAAGTGTCTGAGGTCTGACAGGGCTAAGGAGTTTATTGTTAAGTGGTTCGAGGATTGGCTGTCATCGGTTGGGGCAGTGCATGAGTTATCGTTGGCATACACTGCACAGCAGAATGCGACTGTGGAGAGGTACAATGGGGTCTTGCAGTCTGTAGCTAGAAGCATCCACCTGGAGTCTAAACTAGCTAAGTCTTTCTGGCCCTATGCCTTCCTAGCTGCTTGTTACCTTCGTAATCGGCTGCCCACTCAGGGAGACAAGACTCCCTACGAGCTGTTTTTTGGGGTCGTGCCTGATGTGTCTTTGTTGCGTGTGTTTGGTTGCCCTTGCTACGTCACGTTAGTCAATGGGAAAAAGCGCAACAAGCTAGACGAAAGGGCGTTATCTGGTAGACTGGTTGGGTATTCCCTGGTGGGTAAGGGTTATTTTGTTTGGGTTCCTAAGTTGCGCCAGGTGGTAGAGAGTCGTGATGTACTCTTCTATGAACAGTTTAGCTATAACTGTATTCCTGGGCTATCTCCCTATGACGGGTCTCCGTATGTTTCTCGCATCCCTGCCGCTATCAACGGACACATGCCTGAGTCTGCGGTTAATTCCTTAGACCCTTTGCTAACCCCAATTGTCGACCGCTGCCCTGGTCATGGGATGACCTTGCGTCCCAGGTCAGGGGCTGATGGTGCTGCATTGCGTGTGAAGGCACTGGGCGGGCGGGATTCCGATGTCCTTTCAGATAAGATTTTACCCGAATATCAGGGGGTCGCCAGGCCCTCCTCTGCGCCACGTTCCGTCGGCGAAGCTCTAGGATTACGACAGTCTCAGATCATAGTGGAGCCTGTACCAGGTCCATTGCCTAATAGTCGCCAACCTCCGACCACCTCGGATGGCTCGCAGGTGTTGTTAACTCCTTCGCCTCCTGCCATCCCTGGTGGATTATTCGGGTCAAGCCCATGTGATGATGTAGCCGTTGCCGATAGCGCAAGTGATGATCTTGAACATTGGTCGGGTTCCGATACTGCGTATGGCTGGGGTGTTCCGGTCGACCCAGGCTTCGTTGAGATAGAGGCAAATAAGGCCGGCCTTGTTCAACCAGGCAGTAGTTCTGCGCTGGGGGCTATACTACCGGTTACTGCTGATATTGCTGATACCCCCGCTGCTCATGTACAAGTAAACTGCTTGTACGTGGGAGCATATATTTCCACCTCCACTGAACTAACCTATAAAGCTGCCATGCTTCCCTCCAACCCTGACAGGGATCAGTGGCTGCTTGCTATGAAGGATGAGATGGCGTCCCTACATGCCCATGGTACTTGGGCTCTCACTCCACAGCCTCCTAAGCAGAGGGTCCTGTCTGGCAGGTGGTTGTTTGTGAAAAAGGTTGGGGTTGATGGATCTGTGCGCTTAAAGGCACGTTTTGTGGTCCGTGGTTTTCTGCAGCGTCCTGGGATGGAATTTCATGACGTATATGCCCCCGTTTCTTCTAAAGCAGGTCTGAGGGTGCTCCTTGCTGACATCACTCATAGGAAGATGTTTGTTCGGCAGATAGACATCAAGACTGCATTTCTGAATGCTAAGCTAGAACCTGGTCTGGACCAGTACTGCCACCAGCCTGAGGGCTTTAAGGTACTTGGTCCTAACGGTGTTCCCCTTGTGTGCAAACTGATGAAGTCCCTTTATGGTTTGAAACAGGCGCCTAGGGCTTGGAGTAGGGATGTCAAGCGGGTTTTGGTTGCACATGGGTTTACTATGTGCAAGGCAGAACCTGCTCTGTATTTTAGGAGAGATTCTATTGGTGGGTGGAGCTATGTCCTGACCTATGTTGATGATTTTATCTGTGCTTTTAGTGAGCTGGATAGGTATGATATGCTGATCAAGGCTATGAAGAAGGCTGGCTGGGAGGTCAAAGAGATGGGTGTACCGGTTCAGTTCCTCTCATTGGACATGGCCGTTACACTTGACTCTGACGGCAGGTGTGTTCAAGTCAACCTCTCCCAGCACTCTTACATTGTTGATCTGGTGGAGCAGTTTGGTCTTACTGCTGCCACCAAGCCCAAGTTTGCTGCCCCCATGGCCAAGTGCACCGTCACTGACCCTCCTGGGGAACCCCTGGTCTCCAACAGCCAGTACCTCTCTCTTGTGGGTGCTTTGCTTTACCTGGCTACTTGCACCAGGCCTGATATTTCTTTTGCTGTGAGCTACCTGTCCAGGTTTTCTGCTCGCCCTACTGCTCCCCTCTGGGGGGCAGCCAAGCGTTTGCTCTTGTATTTGAGGACACATTCCCATCTGGGCCTCACTTACACCCACAGCCCTGAGTTCTCTTTTACTGTCTTTAGTGATTCATCCTTTGCTGATGATGGGTCTGACAGGAGGTCTCAGACTGGCTTTGCTGTCCTGGCTGGGGGGTGCATCGTGAACTGGATGAGCAAGAGGCAGCCTACTGTTGCTTTAACGGTACAGAACCCTTCACGGGTACTCTGGCCTTCCAGCAAGGCATACGGGTACACCTTACCCTTCTACTCCTTCACGAAGACGTTCTACCTGATCAACTCTACATCCCCTACTTAGGTAACACCCTACTGTTCTGCTAGCTTACGCATATCGACTTACACATAAACATACATCACGTAGACTGTTCCACTAGACTAACCCCCCAGGCTGCTAAGTGCATCCTGAGCTGTTACACTGGTAGCGGAGCTGGTTTCGTTCCGTAGGTACCTCACGCATACACATACGCACGCATACGAATTTTTCTTCGAATTAATCGCACCCGCCAGGACATCCTGTCGGCTTTCTGGCATTTGCTGCTCGCTATTCCTGCTCTTCTCTGTTGGCTTCGAGTGCTCGTAGCGCCTGTTAGGTTCTCGCAGGGACTGTTCTGTGCAGCTCGACACGCCCTAGGCCGCCTGCGACCTGTCTTGCATGGGCATCTTTTCCTAGCCTGCCCTACCCCTGTACGGCCTACGCGCTCGATTCTTGCTTTCACGACCTGCCCTTTTGGTCATAGCTTCTTAAGCTCCTTTCCCGGGCATCCTGAGAGGGGTTTGAGCAATTGGACAGCATAGGCTCCATTTGCCACCTAGGCCGTACTTGCTTTAATTAGTGTACTTCCGAGCCTGTCCTGCGACTCTTCCTGCTTGCTGCATCATCTTTTGTTGCTTTGCACCTGCACGTTTGCTCATCCTGTCGCGCTTTTTGATTCGTCGTTGTCCTGCCTGGTTGCCCTGTGATACGTGCCTTGGCCGTGCTTTTATCCCTCATCGTATTCTGGACGAACGCGTCATATACAGTTACGCTTGAGGCATTATCAGCTCGTTACGCTCGCAAAATTTAGTAGTCCCTGTGGCAGGTGAATTTTGGCATCCTGAAGTTGCGAGTAATTCTCCCTCTCTCGCCCACCACTCATTCCTGTCCAGCCTACTGACTTGTTCTGTTGCCTGTGCAGAATGGCATCCCACAAACCCACCAAGGTTACCAACGACGCGGCTGACCAGCCTACGATCTCAGTGGCCGACACCAATCCTGAAGGGATGGCGTCTTTTGACACTGAGCCCGACACTGAGCTCGGTGCTACGCTGGATGAGTCCGCATCTGCCGAAGCGCGGCCCTCTGTCTCAGTGGGTACGCTGCAACCGCTGGTTGACGGCCTCAATGGTCTGGCGGCACCCTCGGGTGCCCCGCCCGCTGCCCCGCCCCTGCGCGCGGGCATGGCCCCGCCGCCGCCGCCGCCGCCGACGCCGCTGGCTGAGCCTTGCCTCGAGGAGCGCAGCGCTCGCTATGACGCGGGCGCGGAGCGCAGGCGGCATCAGCATATGGGTGGCCACCTGATCGCGGCGGAGCAAATTGGACAACTCCGCGCGCAGCTTGACCAGGCCTCCATCGCCAACTCGGCCCTTACCGAGCAGTTTATGGCGAAGATATCCGCTAAGGACGTCAAAGTCGCTGACCTAGTGCAGCGCCTCGCCGCCTCCGGCGCGGCTGCTGATGCCGCATTGGCCAATGGCGATCCTACCGAGAGGCAAGAGCTATTAAACAGCCACTACTTCCTCGGCAAGGATCTGGCTAAGAGTCGCAAGGCGTTGTCCGACCTCCAGGCCGCGTCCACTGTGGCCGCGGCGACCGCCAGGTCCTCCTTGGATGTTTTGTGCATCGAGCTGGCGACTAAGGAGTCCGAACTCAAGGCTGCGCAGGCCGACCTTGCTCAATCTCAAGCAGGTGCGTATAGTTTGACGCCTGACGATTCTAGAACAAACCTGCTTTTCTCGGTTTGCAATCCATTCGATCATATTGAGGACTCACCTTCCCGCTTGGGTACACCTCCCAATGTTTTGCCCGTGAATCGCACACTGTTTCCCGCTCTACCGACGCCATTGTCTAACTCGCCACATCTTTCTCCCCATGCAGCGCTCGCCCCCGCTCTCGCTGAAAACGCTCGCTTGACTGAGGTCGTCGCGCAGCTGACCCGCGAGAACATCGCCTATGGTAAGCGCCCAATGACTGCTCCCGCGGCTGCATCTCCCGCCGCTATTACCATGGCTGATGTCATGGCCATGATCGCGGCGAGCCAAGCTACTGTGGCGCGCAACGAGACGGTGCCGATGGACACTGAGGACCCTGGCGGTTCTTCCAGCGGCGCCCGCGACGTTGGGTGTGGAAACGGCAGGACTGTGGGGCGCAAGCATGCGCTTCCTCAGCCCGCTCGTGAGGACGCCGCCGCCGCTCAGGAGGCCATCGCTGCGCGCAAGCAGGCATTCCTGCGCGGCCGCGAGATCAAGGCGTCGCCCACATATGCCAAGGCTGCGAAGTCGGATGGTCTTCTCTATTACCACTCCGCGGACCACCCTGTCGCGCCTTATGCCGACGCCAAGTTGGCGGTGCATATGAACGCTTACGCTGACATGCTCCTCCTTGAGTGCGATCCCGAGAACATCGTGGACGCGCTGCAGCAGGTTGATGATCTCCGCGACAGCATGACCCGTTTGTACACGGCATCCAAGATGCGAAAGCAAAGGTGGATGGAATGGATGCCTTTGAACATCAAAGACATTGCCGACAAGGACGCCGCCCTCAAGGGCACTAAGCTGAAGGCCCACTACCCGGCGGCGGAGGCCAACGACAACAAGATGGAGGAGACGCTGCCTCGTGCACCTGACAGGCAGGTGCGGGTTGCGGGGAATTCAGGGTTGTTTGATAAACTAGCTGTCGCTCAGGTAGCCCCGGCGTTTGAGCCAGAACCCTTTCGCCTCCCCGACGCCTATGCCCCTTCGGGTGGCCTTACTGGCAAAATGCAACGTGGTTCGATCCCGCGGGGGGGCGCTACCCCTTCCCCGCCGACAGCACCTACCGCCGCTCACTCTCCACCCGACGGCCCCTTTTTGGTCTCCGACCACTCGTCATCGGGCCACGACTTAGCCGATTCCCCAGGTTCGCCCCTCCAGGTTCCACCTGTCGACCCGACCTCTAATCGCGCTCCTCGGGCTACGCAGCCCGAGCACCCAACGACGCCCGCAGTACCTACAGTGGCTTCCCCGGCCGCTGTTCGCCCTCGTGCAAAGCGCGCAGCTACGCTGCCCGCAGACGCCCCTTCTCCGACGCGACAGATTCGCGAGGGCACACACCTGGCCCCGGCAGGCCCGCCAGGTGAGCCCGTCTCGCTACCGCCAATCACCCCTCCTCCCGATAACCGCGCCACTCGTCACTCTGATTACGACAATGGGTTCTCCAAGCGTGTTACTGAAATGAGAAAGGAACTACGTCTCATTGAACACAAACTGTCGGACAGATGCACTAGGGCTCAGTTGCGCCGATGGGTTTTCAATGTGGCCACGATCATGGAGCTCCAGTTCGCCGACGGTTACCTTGGTCCGTTCGAGCGCATTGTTCCACACCTGTCGGGCGCTTTCACTGGCCAACTCCGCATCACTTACGCGGACGAGGCATGGGCTAGCGATGAGTTGGACGGGTTAGATTTCATGGGAATCGTCGCATGGGCGGGGTCGCTCCTCCTGCCCGAGCTATTAACAGAATCACACGTCGCTCTCACCAAACTACACGAAGGTGGCTTCCGCCAAGATACTCGATCCTTGCAGAATTATTACCACGCCATCAAGTCGGAATTTCGCAAAGTCCCCGATCTCACCGATCGCGAAAAGTTAAACTTGTTTCGCACGGGACTCTCCGATGAACTCCGCGCCGGTGCACACTCTCAGCGCGAGTCTGGTACTATGTTCGAGACGATAGATGGAGGATTTGTTCCGCTATCTGCAATTGGACGAAGCGAGGAAAGTTGACGGACAAGCACGATCGCCATCAGAAGGGAGGTTACGCTAACCAGAAGTCGAGGTATCCATTCAAGCGCCCCGCTGATACTAAATACCCGGGTAAGGACCTTGCATTCCATCGCGTCCAATTTACCAACTCACCCCCCTCCAATTCTGACCCTGATTCTTTCTCTTCGCAGGGAGTAGCCACCGACGACGGCGGGGAGATGAACTCTCGCCCAGCCAAGAGCCCCAAGCTGGCGGCAAACAGTAGTCGCAACCCGGCCGGTGGCCGAGGTGGTGGAGGACGTAGTGCGACGCAGCCGGCGCACAACGGCAAGCTGGGTGGATCGCCAAGGCCGCAGGTCCTCAGTTTGCAAGGTGCTGATCGCACGTTCGGGAAAGGCTCTATTAGCCGCGGCGCGGGCCGTGGTGGTCGCGGAGGATACGGACAGGGTGCGGGTCGGGGCCGTTCACAGCCCAGCGGGCCGCGGACCCCCGACTTTTCGGGTCAAGACCCCCAAAACGCCATGCATATGAACAAGTCGGTCAGCGTCGTCGGGCAGACCATCTGGCTTCAGAATGGTGCTCGCTGCTTCTTCTGCTTCCGCTACATGAGGACATGTGTGCGATCGCTGAATGCTGACGGACGCTGCCGCACGCGGGACTTGCCTAACTGGCTGGCCCTCAATGAGACTACGTGTCCCGACTGGGCCCTTGATGGCAACGGTCCCATCCCGATTTGGGAATAGGAACCGGCCGGTCAGGTATTGACAAGCCTGGATCGTGTATTTAGCGGCGATAAAGTAGTAGTAGTCGAGCCACTTGAGCTCTTGTTACAAGTTCAAGAGGAACTATTTTCTAACTTGGGCTTAACCCCAACCATTGATGTAACTTCTACTAATGCCTTTTCGTCCCCTTGTCCACTGAAGTTCTCTACGGAGTTTGGCATGCGTGTCTCCATCGCAAACGAGTTCATATACGCTCACCCCATTCCGGAAGACGTCGTGTCGGTGTTAGAACACTATTGGGAATGCAAAAACGATGCACCCTTCGACACATCCGGTATGTTCATCCTCCCAAAAAACGCGAGTAACGATAAGCATGTCTCCAGTCTCCTCCAAGGTATGGAGTTATTCAAGGAGTACCAATCGTTCGATCACCATATGAAACCCCGCCCCAAGGGGTCACCTTCGAATAAAGTAGCCATCCAAGTATGGTATGACCCCCCCGACTCCGAACGGGCCGTCCAAATCAAAAAGGATTGGCATGCGATCAACGACGTGACCAAGGCAGTATACTTTGGCCCCGCACCTGAGGAGGGCATCCCCAGTCCGGTTGAAACCCGTCAAAAAAAACACTGGTGGTCGGAGGCATTGGATCCCAAAGTTCGCATTAAACAAATCGCTGCCAGACGGTCAACGAAGTGCATCCG
This sequence comes from Chlamydomonas sp. ICE-L, assembly GCA_013435795.1. Taxonomy (NCBI): domain Eukaryota; kingdom Viridiplantae; phylum Chlorophyta; class Chlorophyceae; order Chlamydomonadales; family Chlamydomonadaceae; genus Chlamydomonas; species Chlamydomonas sp. ICE-L. The sequence goes on along the minus strand of JACBWV010000159.1, from coordinate 27,218 downwards.
TCGCAATCACGCGCAACGAAATACAACTACTTCCCCCGTGCTCATGACGCGAGCTAATCGGGTATACGAAGTCAACTCCGCTGCTGCCCCCGATATGCTATTCAACGCCCGATCAGGAGCGAAGCAATTGCTCACATTGGCAGACTCAGGCGCGACAGGTTGCCTTATGGAAAAGCAAACGGCTGAAGATCTCGGTTTGCACATCCGCCCTTGGGAAAACGAACGCGACGGATTCACTTGCGCTAACGACGGGCTTATCAAAGTCCGCGGGACGGTCACGCTCCCTATCCACATACAACGATATGTTGGCAAAGTGTTCGTCCATGTCGTCGACAAACTTCCTGGAGGATTAGACCTAATCCTCGGGTCCGACTGGATGCGCGACGAAAAGGCCGTCCTAGACTACGATCGCATGACATTGTCGCTCAAACGGTACGGCTGCTGTTTAACACCTGTAAACAGGCAGCGGGACGAAACGGCTCATTCCTTCTTCACTATGGCGCTTTCGGGCAAGTCAACTAATGACCCGGTCATTACTGGTCGCAAGGCAGCAAAGCTTTTAAAGGCTGGCGCTAACCATGTCATGGTCAATGTGCGCGAATCCCGAGCGGATTTACCGGCGTCTAACGTCACTGCCGATGAACGGGCGAAACTGCTGACAAAATTACTGCCGTCCGACGGGCCCTTACCTGGTCCCCTGGTGGCAAGCATGGATTTCGAAAATTGGATCCGCGACAACATCCTTGACCACGACGATAAGACGCTCATCTCGGCCAGCGACCTGCGCGCTCTCCTATGGAAGTATCGCAAGGTCTTCAACAATTTTCTATGGGGACTCCTAACCATCGAGTTATACCTCACGTCATCAAAACGCAAGACAATGCTTACGCGCCGTATCGCAGAAATCGTCGCATGAGTCCAGCCGAGACCTTACTCTGTGAGGAATACGTCTCCGACCTGTTGCAGCAAGGATTCATCGCCCCGAGCTCGTCCCCGTACGGCGCACCGATTATGATCATAGCGAAACCGGGTGGAACGGGATACCGAGTGGTTTGCGATTGGCGAGCGCTCAACAACATCACGATTAAAAACAGGTATCCTCTTCCCCGTATTGACGAGACCATTGATCGTCTAGGTGGAGCTACGTTGTTCAGTTCCCTAGACCTCACGTCTGGTTATTACCAAATACGAATTTCGGACGAGGACGCGCCGAAGACTGCGTTCACTACCCCGATGGGTCAGTTTGAATTTAAAGTCCTAGGGATGGGTTTAGCGAACGCGCCGGCCACATTCCAAGCGGTCATGAACCAAATATTCGCGCCATACTTGCACAAGTTCGTCGTGGTTTACTTGGACGATATCTTGGTTTACGGACGCACTCCGGCGGAGCAATTGGCCAATTTGGCCACGGTTCTCCAGGTTCTCCAGGACAACGAATTCTACGCGAAACTCTCCAAATGTTCCTTCAACAAAACAGAAGTTAAATTCCTGGGTCATTACATTGGACGCGACGGAATTAAAGTTAATCCGAGAAAAGTTAGCACAGTCCGTGACTGGCCTACTCCGAAAACTGCGAAAGAAATCGGCTCTTTCCTCGGGTTGTGCAATTATTTTTGCAAATTTATTCAAGGCTATTCGTCTCTCGCTGCCCCTCTTCAAACCTTGTCTAACATCAAGGGTGAACTAGGCACCTTGTTCAAACACGAACATCTCGTCTCATTCGAAGGCCTCAAGGCAGCTCTGCTATCCGCTCCAGTCCTCGCGCTGCCGGATTTTAGCAAACCTTTCGAAGTAATTACCGACGCATCTTTGCTTGGTACGGGCGCGGTGCTTTTACAAGATAAACACCCCATCGCCTTCGCCAGCAAGAAGTATATCCCAGCGGAGCTGAATTATACAACGACGGAACAAGAGATGCTAGCGATTGTCCACGCGTTAACTGAGTGGCGATGCTACCTCGAGGGTTCCCACATGACATTGGTCACTGATCACAATCCGCTCACGTATTTTGACACCAAGGCGGTCCTTTCGCGACGCATGGGCCGATGGCAGGAGGACCTGGCGCCCTTTAGCTATACTTGGGAATATCGCGCGGGTCGCAATAATATGGCAGACCCGGTCAGTCGCAATCCTAACCTCTCTGCCCCCGCCGACGTCGCGGTTGCGCACCAGCTGTTAGTTTTCTCTCTCTTTGTCAGCGAATGCAGGCCTCGATCGAGAAAGCAGCGCCCTATTGCAGTCGGTCCCGCGGTCGTGGATATCCTTCCCCGCCCACCGACTGTCCTCCCCGTACCTTCGGTTCCGGTCAAGGAAACGCGACGACGCAGTCGGCATACGCCCGCTGCGTCAACTCCCTCCTCTTCGTCCATCATGGATCGAATTTTGGCTGGATACAAACGAGACTCGAACTTCACGCCGGGCTGCAAGCGCCTCCGCGATAAGTTTTCCAGGAACGGTTACTGGTTCAAGAAGAACAAGTACGGACGCGAGTTTTTGTGTGTCCCCCTTGACGCAGCCCTTCGCCTGGACATTATCCGCGAAGCTCACGACCCTATGTACATGGGCCATTGCGGTCGCACCAAGACATTGGAGTTGGTCACCCGCACTTTTACTTGGGCCAAAGTCACGGCAGATGTTATTGCCTTCGTCCAACAATGCCATAAGTGCCAAACGAACAAGCCCGGAAACGCAAAGCCTAACGGTACCATGGTTCCCGTGGAAATTCCTGATAAATTCTGGGAGTGTGTCTCCACGGACCTCATCACCGCGCTCCCGCCTACGTCTTCTGGCCATGATGCCATCGCGGTATTCGTCGACAAACTGTCGAAAATGGTTCATGTCGAACTTTGTCATACTACGATAAACGCAGAGGAATTCGCTTCCCTATACCTGAATCGTGTCATCCGCTATCATGGTATCCCAAAGAAACTCCTGAGTGATCGCGATGCGCGATTCACCGGGCATTTCGGCGTGGCTCTCCATCGATTAATGGGCACGCGACAAGCGTTTTCGACTGCGTTTCATCCTCAAACTGACGGTCAGACGGAACGCATGAACCGAGTCATCGAGGACATAATTCGCCACTACGTGGGGCCATACCACGACGATTGGGATAAGTCCTTGGCGCTGGTGGAATTTGCAATCAACAATTCCTACCAAGAGTCCATTCAGAACACCCCATTTCGGGCGTACCTTGGTTACGACCCTACGACGCCGCTTAAAGCGGAGGTCGAATCGAAATGTCCGGCTGCCAACAATTGGTGGGCCGATCACATTGAACGACAAGATCAATGCAAGGCATGCATGCAAGCCGCTCAAGATCGGCAGAAAGCCCATTACGATAAGCGACGAACGGAGGTTTTCTTCAACCTTGGGGATAAAGTTCTCTTGTCCACCCGCAATATGAAGTTCAAAGCAACGGGTAAACCAAAATTTACGCCTCGTTTTGTTGGCCCCTATACGATTACGGAATGCATTGGTCCACGCGACGAGGTCACCGAGCGAGTCGTCCGGCAAGTCACGCGTGCCGCTTGGCTTTGCCCAAGATGATGCGTATCCACCCCGTGTTTCACGTGGGTTTGATAAAGCATTGGCGCTCCGATGGCGTTGTCCATGTTGGACAACCGCTGGAGTTTGACTCCGACGGCGCTCCAATTTGGAATATCCAATGCATCATGCGCGAGAAATCGCGTATCATAGGCACTTCCAGCAAACGGCGTCTCGAATACTTGGTCCGATGGCAAGACTTCGGTATTGAGCAAGACACTTGGGAACTCGCCAAAGCGGTCAAGAAAAGTGCGCCTCACGTCGTCGATGCATGGAAATCACGTGTTACGCCCGTTATGTCCCGACGTACGTCGAAAAAACGGGCCCATCACCAACCCATCGCACTCGACGCATACGACACGGCGGTTAGATTGCTTTATTTATAAAGTTATCTTTCCCGGAGTACTCAAAAGGGATGTTAAATGGTTCTCTTCGAAACCAACTTGATTCATCAAGTATGTTTTGAGCACGGCACATACGACGACGACTGGTATTCACATCCCACTTCCTTACGATCAGATGCGGGGTCCGCATCTCTTCTGGAGGGGGGGGAGTGTAACGGTACAGAACCCTTCACGGGTACTCTGGCCTTCCAGCAAGGCATACGGGTACACCTTACCCGTAAGCCACGTGACGAACGCACATGATACAGTACCATACCCATGTACTGCCTCATCTCTCACAACGCACACATTGCGTACATAGACACGAGCTACTCGGGACGAACCCTTCTACTCCTTCACGAAGACGTTCTACCCGATCAACTCTACATCCCCTACTTAGGTAACACCCTACTGTTCTGCTAGCTTACGCATATCGACTTACACATAAACATACATCACGTAGACTGTTCCACTAGACTAACCCCCCAGGCTGCTAAGTGCATCCTGAGCTGTTACAGTTGCCATCAGCTCTAGTGAGGCTGAATATCAGGCCCTGTCTCAGGCTGCCAGGGAGGTGCAATGGTTGAAGAAGTTGAGGGTGGATCTGGGTCTGTCTTGTGATTTGGTTACCATTCAGGGTGACAACTTAGGGTCTCTGGGTTGGGCCAATGACTGGCAGCTCCTCCCTCGCAGCAAGCACATTGATGTTATTCATCACTACATCAAGGAGCTGGTGGAGGATGGTCAACTGGACGTTGCCTATGTTAACACCAAGGACAACTGTGCTGACCTCTTCACTAAGCCCCTTGATCCTGCTGTGTTCTGGAGGTTTGTCCGACTGCTTGGAATAACCGCTTCTTCTTAGGTTTTTTTTTCTTCTTCTGGTTACATCGGTTTCTTTGGTTATCATTGTTTGGCATTAGGTTCCTATTCCCGGATCGGGTTTTCTATACCGTTGTTACCCATCTTTGATATTCGGTTTTCATCTTTTTCTCACTTGGCAATTTTTTGGTTTTTGCCTTGTTTCATTCCTTCCTATAACCCCTTGGGTTCCATTTAAAGTTCTCCCGATTTTTCGGCGTTCTTTGATTTTTTTTTTCTTCATCTGTTACATATAGTTCTATGTCCCCAGTGCCATAGGTGGAAAAGTCATATTGTATGTCACCTGTGTCATAGGTGGAGTATCAGCATGAATTGCGGTGCTCTCACGCGTTTTATGACTTGGTGACTACTTCTGTACTTCCTTAGAACTATCGGCTCTCCCAGTCCTGTGCCAGCTTCCCGTAGTGACAGCTTCCCGTAGACTGTGTCATCCTTGAGTGACTCAGTGACAGCTTCCTGTTGGCTGCGTCACTGATCTAGCCTGTACCCTGTTAGGTTCCTGGCTGCCGCCTCCTTTCACCACTGGTGCCCCTTTATGGGTCTCCTGTGCTTGTAATGCTATTCTCGTCTCCGTGTATAGATTGGCGCGTCTGTTCCGCTGCAACATCTTTGTCCACTCTTCGGAGTGCTTTATAGCTGATACCCTCAAGCCCCCCCCCCCCCTCCTAAATAAGGTGCCCCGAAAAATCTGAAAACATGTCCAATAAATCGCAAATAATTATGTCATATATCCGGAATGAATCGATCGGCCCCTTACCCCTTAGGTCTTTACCCCTTTGTCCGGTTGATTGTTTCATACTGGGAAACTAGGTTCTTAACTTCTTTTACTTTCTTCTCGAATTCAGAAATCGAAGGCTTTTTTAGATCATTCAAAAAGCGCATGCTGCTCATCTTGAACGGTTCCAGAATCTCTTTGAGGATACAGTGACAAATTCCATCATTCCAAGGGACATTATGTCGCTTCCATCTATCACTTTCCATCTTCAGGTAGTGGGAGGACGTCTCATAACAAGGCGTACTACCGGGTATTGATTGATTTATTAAATTCAAGACCAGATGTGGTGGCTTGCTACATAACACAATAGTAAAAATAACCAGTCAGGGCTTGCAGAAAAAACATGTACGGCAAATATCCAATTCAAGACCAGAGGTGGAGGCTTGTTACCTGTTTGTTGATGGAGGAGTCGGATGGAGATGGTAACAGAGCCTACCAGTTCTGAATGCTAGGTTGATGAGGATAAGCTCTATTTAAAGCGAAGATGAGGTATGGTAGCTAATGTCCTGCCCCCTCCCCACTGACACAAAGCTTGCAATGGTATCAGGTGCTACGAACAGGGTTAATCAAAACGGCTTCGACGCAACGTGGGGACTGTCCGTTGACCAGAAGCAAGGGTCTGCTGCGTCACAGGACGCAGGCTATACAATTGTGTCCCAGGCAGCAGAGCTGGGGGTCCTCCTGAAGTACCCTGGCTACGAAGCTACATAACTGTAACAGAGTAACAAGACAGCAGCATGGCAGCGAAAAAATGGCTGACACAAAAAACAAACTGCTTCTCGTCAAACTTCCCGGATAAAACAATCCACGGTCGGGGAAACAAACTACGGGCGTCACGCCAGTTTTCCGGCACGGGCCTCAGTGTGTCTCAGCAAAGCTAACGCCAACATGTGGCTTGGGGCACACCTACCGTCAACAGTCCTCCTTGTGGTCAGTCACATCTAGACATAGCACACACATCTTGCATAGGCTATTCAAACTCATACGGAAATCAGCAACAAGTGATAACTCTGGACTTCTAAATTCCTAGTAAGAAATACAGTTTCACTTCTTGAAATAACTTCACTCCTCAAATGAAGTCAGACTATACAGTCAGTTCACAAATGAAAATACGTGAGGAAAACACTAATCTCCTCAGTAGGAATAACGTGCCTACATTTCACACAAACACAAGAGCTTTCAAGCTCACAAGGCCATAGGGATTTCATGTTCAAATACCGCATTAAATCCATGGCAGTCAATAATCCACCAATCCAACTGGCCAGCCACTTAATGTTCCTGGCCAGCATGTCTTTGAAGTTCATACAGGGAACTTCGCTCAAGGGCTTGGTCAAGCCATCTGCCACCATCTGAGTGGTGCGCATATACTTGAAAATTGCATCTCGTATCAGCACTATCTCCTTGGCGAAGCAGTGAGCGATGTCAAAGTGCTTTGCTCATGCGGAATCAGCCTTGCTCTGTAGCAGGGTGATGGCAGCCAAGTTGTCATGAGACAGAGTGTATCTCAACACACACAACTGGCTTGCCAATAGCCACCATCAGCTTCCTCAACCCCAGTGCCTCCTTCACACCGAACGCTTCAGCCATGTTAGCACGGAGCAACAGTAGGCTGGCGTCTGGAAGTCCATGCAATCAGTCCACAATTCATCAGGAAAAACGGAAGCCTATACAGATATCCTAAGGAAAGCTGGCTTACTCTCAAAGTCAGCATCACAATACCCTTTCAGTATACTGGACCAAGAGTACACAATACCCAGGTCCACTGTACCAGCCAGGTATTGCAGCACATACACAGCAGCTTCCAAATTCTGCACATGAATTGGCATGAATAGTGCTTCACTGAATCTGATCTCTCCCCCTAATTTCTGGTAGCAAATACCCAGAGAATTCCACTTTGGAGTGGGTCTAGGAAGACTATTTTAGTCTAACACATTCAATTCATGTATACACATGAAAAACTGGAGCTTCCAAACTCCACAAGTCCATATAAATACTTTTTCAAAGCAGCACAGTAAATTCATGACTGTCATCAAACACACAGTGCTGAACTATACAGCTAGACAGATCTTCCAACATAGCATATCTTCCAAGTTCACGCACAAAACATAAAAAAAAGATTTGTCCAGGCATGTTCCGAATGAGAACATACTTGATTCTGATATCACACATCAGAATACACTCCTTAGCAAAGTTATGAGCAACATCAGTATGCTTTGCTCAAACATCAGTGCTACTGCTATCAAGCAAAGCAATGACAGCTTAGCGCAACACAAGAGTGCAACTCAACAGATATTTAGCCTGCCTAAAGCCACCAATAGCTTTCACAACTACAAATAATTCCTTCAGAGTCATTGTATCAGTCACCGTATTGGTGAACTGGCTTCTATCAAAATTCACATATTCATATTTTTATTCATCAAGAAACATGCATTCTGATACGGAACACTACCGAAATCAGATTCCTTCTCAAATCCAGCATAAAAATACTCTTTCGCAGTCCAACATCTAGAGGACACAGTACATTGGTCTACAAACACCAAACAAGTTCCACAGCTCATACACAACTGCTTCTTGACTACTACCCAATGATGCATTGAATGTGGTACATGACATGAATCATGACACCACGTCTACAACATACGGGCGTTAAATAACCAGCCAGTGCTTGCAGTAAAACGGTAGCAATTCGGCAACAATTCAATTCAAGACCAGATGTGGTGGCTGGTAGTAAAATCTACAATTGGAAATGTTAACCACAGGCTACCTCAATTGCAGCTAGCAACTGTAATTGCAGATTCAGAGGGGCAAGCTGCTGCCTCCTTGAATCGCCAGGCTCCAGAGGCAGCCCTTTAATACTCTGCACAGCCCAAACACGTGCGCTGTGGCTTTAGTAGGTAGTTTGTACTGTACTGCCGAGAGTACATCATCAGGAGTTCGTTGGCAACTGGGGTTGTTGGAGATACTTGGCAACGGCGAGGTCCAGGCTGGTATGGATTTCGACTGGTTTTTGACTCCAAAAACCACCGCTTTTTGGTTTTGGCAGACAAACGGTTCGTTTGCCAAAGTCATTTGCTGTGCGTTCGGGTATATTTCCAGGGTTTTGTTCACTGATATTTCACTTTTGCGTGCCACCTATGAACAGGTAGATGATCTTCCTGCCCAAATTCCTTGCGGAACACGAGGGACCCCATTTATTAAAATTCCCCCCATATTTATATTTCATCATTCATCATTAAAAACAGATGTGAAGATTACTAAACAGTGTCGTGAATCTCACAATTTTAAAATTGTGAGATTCTAACAGGCAAAAAACGGACCAATCACCAAGGGGGGACCAGCTTTTGAGTAATGGCTTTTAGGATGTTACTCCGAGGAGGCTGGACTTCTGCTCAGTAGTGGTTTAAAAAAAAACAGGGCTCCTCGTACCCCTGCCCCTCTCCAGGCTATTTTCAGACATTGGCCCACAAGAAACCCTTCCTGCCGGAGGGGGTCCATGTAGGGCGGGCCTCGGATGGCTCCGGTTAGGGGGACGCTGGAGCCCTCTCAGCACGGGTTCCTTCCAGAATGGAGAGTGCCTCACCAGCCGCACCACTGTCTCCACGAGCCCTTCATCCCAGCATCTATTCCTCTAGTGCATGTTGTTTCACCCCCCCACCTCGGGGGCAGGGCTCACCCCTGATTTAATTGTTAAGTAAGTATGCCCGGGTACTAATGGTAAAGGACAGAAGTAATTCAACCTGGGAGGTTAATATAACTTTGTTCGTTTGGTAATGCTTGAAAAAATTTCCCAGTTTTTTAATTTTTTAACTTCGTTATTCCTGCAAAAAAACTTACCCAAGGAGCGATGCTTTGAGGGCAAACATTCCTCGGATCCTGACGGAGGCTAGCGACCCCTGGAAATGGATCCTATAGCAACAAGTTCCTCCAAGTACTTATTCTCCACGTCTTCTTTGCGGTAAATGCTACAGCCTCAGGATGAAACGACCTGTATTGGATAGATGTGTGGGCTGTTGATCATGCTTGTCTAAAAGCTTTCTCCCGCTGTACTGTTTGGCGTCAAAGAATTATTTGAAGTTCGGGGCGGCTGGCGGGGAAAAAGGGGCGGCAAAGGCGCAGTTTCTGTTGCTAACGCCGAATTCTGCTGGGAAACTGAACTTGTTGGCATGTGGTTTGGTGGTTGGTGGTTGTTATATCTGGTTGGTGGTTGGAGTACAACAGCCAACTAAAAACTGACGGTGTTCGCTTTTTTCGAAAACGGCGAGAAAATGGTCGACAGCGACATGTATATTGGGAAACCTTTTGTAGGTTGTACCCTGACCTTTTGCTACCAATGATAATAACTTCCTATGCCGGTGGCGGAAACCGGGCTCCTTCTACCATTTTATCGTCCAAATGCATCGGCAAAAACCCCCTATTTCAAGTGTATTTTCAACCCAAACTCGCGAATTCGTCTTCCCTCGCGCAGCTGAAGTAGTAAGCCTCCAACGATACTAGCACCTCGAAGCGAATATCATCAGCCAGGTGACTGCGGAACGGGAATGTTCTAAAAAAAAAAAGGGAAGATTTCCCGAAAGACGGGGTATTAGAACGGATGCCCCCAGGTCCAAAAGCTCAGATACACCCAGCCCTTTCGTTGCCAGGCGAAAGGCGGGAAACGGGAAGGAAAATTTTATGACGGGGCGACACGGGTGGTTAATTACGGCACATTCCTTGCGTCCAACCAGCCAAGTTTAGCTTCCATCACGCATTTGGAGCTTATCTATCTTATCAACCGCCTGGGCCTGTCATCGGAGCATTTCAATTCCAACCCCCATTCCAAGTTCCTCGTATAACCAAACGCGTCTCCCACGGCCGGGCAGGAGGGAATGTGCCCTCGCATCCAACGGCTCAGTCCGGGAAGAGGCTGCGAGATTGGAGAGCATGTAAGCACTGCACTAGGACGCTCATCACACCGCGGGCATATGCAAACGCATATCTCCGGACAAACACCATGGGGAGAGGGATTTCTTGACCTTCAGAGCTGTCCATCCATAATCCATTACATCAACCCAATCACACATCCACCAAAAAACAGTATTACATTTGTGCACACCATCACATCCCATCCCATCCATCCACATCCACTCCCTCCCGGTCCCGTTCCCGTCCCGGACCCATTCCCATCAAACCCATCTCCCCTTCCCTCCCCAACCCCTCCCCCCAGCATGGGAATCTCATAATAAAAAAAAGACTGCCCTGATTTCCCACTGGTTACACTGTTGAAGCCGATGGGCCTGGGGGAGGATTTTTACCAGGAAAAAAAACCCCTGCCCACAGGCATTTCCTCAAGCACTCAGGGGGAAACCGCTAGCAAACCTGCCCTTAGTGAGGCAATCAGAACACTGGCCATTGCGGTTTTTATTAGAGTTTGCGAGTTCTTTCTGTCAAGTGGGATTGTGGCAGCGAAGCCAAAATGGCAGCAGGAGGATGGAAGGGTGGTGTGGGACGCGCTCTTTAGCAACTGGCACGTTCATCCAGGAATAAGGGACTTGAGATGGATTCAGCCAAAGGAAAGACAAGGTCTGTGTGTGTGTGGTGTGGGGGGGGGGGGGGTGTGGGGGGGGGGAGAATACCTTTCTATGCCCTTATTTTTGGCCCACAGTTACAGTAATTTTAAGGGGGCCCAGGGTGGTGGGGGGTCGTGTGCCAGCGGGTGGGGGTGTAGGAAAGCCAGGAATTGTTTTCTGGGGAAAGTGGGGTGGGTTGGTGGGGACGGCGTGTTGTAACGGGTGGGGTTTATTGGGGTATGCGTTATGGTGTGGGGTGGGATTAGGATACGGATACCTACCAGGATGTTTCTTGTTACGTGTGGTGTTCGGTGAGGGTGGTACGAGTAATTTGCTAGTCTGATTTTTGCCAGGGCATGGCGTCAATGTCAATAAATGGCCAGCCAGGGCAAGAAAGGCCCAAAAAGCGCTCCGGCAGCTCTTAACAGGGTTTTGTTTTTTTATGGAGAAAGCAAACGGAGAGCTGAAACTGCAACCAAAGCAGGTGGTCGTGCCGGGGGTCAACGATGGTGTGTGCGAGTTCATTTGTCCCTGTGTATGTGGGTGTGAGCAAAAAGTAGGTTTTGTGGGGAGGAAGGGGTGTGAGGCAGCTTTATGTGTGTGTGCGTGTGTGGAGGGTGTGTGTGTGTGGAAGCTGAGTGTTCGGAGGGTTGTGTTTTCATACCATTTGTACTTCACATTTTTGGTAAGCATTGTTGTGTTTTCGTAGGTGGAGGAGGCTGAGCGCGTCCAGGTGCATAACTACACATTGGAGAATGCAAAAAATCTGGACTTGAAACGGGGGTGGGGACCAACAACACAAAATGGGGAGGAGTTGACCTCCGAAGCTTTCGGGCAGCCAGCAGCTGGTGGGGTTGATCTTATCATGAGGCCCTATTGCGGCCTGGAACTGTGTTGATGGCTTCATGGCTTGCATGTGTATGGCTGTTTTGATGGCTATCGGGTCTTTATAGGGGTCTTGTTCGTTGCTTGCTTTATGGCTATGACAAAAAGACTGCATGTGGGTTTACTTGCTGAGGCGCCTTGCTTTATGGCTCTGCAAAGTGGCTACAAGTTGCATGGCTGTGTGTTGATTTGAAAAGTCAGGGGCGGTCTTTGCTGCGTGGCTATTATGTTGAAGGCGCGCATGGGGGTACGTTCGCTGTTTTCTGTTTTTGGGTTTACGGGCCGTTAGTCATTCTTGCTTAGGGGGCCAGCTCCCCTTTCCTTCTTCTTAGGGCCCAAGCCAGACAGAGGCAAAGCTACTGGCCTTTAACGCTGCCATGGAACAGTAGTCAAATATGCAGGCTGAAAAATATTTGGGCTTGACCCAGTGGCTGGCTAATGGAGCTGGTTGGAAGCTACTGCAAGTAGCCCCCAAAAGAAACAATGGGGTTATACCTTCAATGGATTTTTTTCCGTTTTTCAGAAAGTGGGGGGCCTCTGTAACCGATTTCAGGGATTTTGGTGTCTTTCAAGGTTGGGCTCCTGGTAGCGATTTGGGTAGGCGGCCCGAATGGCTGGCCGGGGGGGTTGGGGGTCGGGTTGGGGGACAGGCTCTTGAGATTCGAGTCTTTTTTTCTGTGGGGGGTTGGGTAAAGCAGAAGGTTTGGCCAACAAACAGGCTCCCCAGGTTGGGGTTTAGGCGGGACGCAAAAAAAAAAAAAAAAAAAAAAAAACTCGGGGTGCATCCGCCTGACTGCGTCGATGGCTGCATGGGGGCAGTTTTTTAGTTTCAGTTTTTTTTGTTAGCTTTCTGTAGGCCAAGGTTGAGTAAGCTTACTTTGGGGCAACTCTCGGGGCTCGCTTTTCAGGGATTGCCCCGTAGCCATCCCATGGCGGGGACGCGAAGAGGGGCAGGGCCAGTGGGACTTTTCAGGGAAAAAAAAAAAAAAAGCAAGAAAAAAAAAAATAAAAAAGCGCCAACCCATGGCGTCGCCATTGCAACGACAGGAAAAATAGCGAAAAGCAGGCCCAAGAGTTGGCGAAAAGCGTTCGTTCCACATAAGAACAGTGGCACGGGGGGGGGCTGTTGTTTGGTGTTGCCTCATTGCAACACAGCTTTGCGGCTTTCCTTAGGGCTAGTGTTGCATGTTGGATTTCTTTGTGGCTGACGGTAATATGTAGGGTAACGGGCCAAACTAAGATTCGTGTTTTTTGAACAATAATATTAACACTAATCTTATTATAGTGTCACACATAATATTAGTTTTCAAAATAATTTTGAATTTCTGGTTTTGAGACGGCTCGTCTGGACTCATATTATATTATTAATATTATTTTTTCACTATATTTATATAAAAACCATTCCTAACCCCTACGGTCTATTGTTTGTAGGGACCGGGCATATCTATGATTTTTGATCAGAGGCGAGTATGAATCATAATGCTATCATACAAATTCAATTCATAATGATATAGTATAAAATTTTTTTTTATAAAATGGTAAAATTTAATTCCTTAGTCAGACGGGCCAGCATCAAATTGATTCACATGACATCGTTTCTTTGGTTTTTATGGATGCCATGTAATCCTATTTCCCTTTTCCCTTTCTATTTGCCACGTACCCATGAAGTCTAACATCCCAACTCCCTGTCCCTAACTAAAAACTTAGGGGCTTGGCACTTGGTTTACCATTGAAAAGGTTGTTGGTTGTTATTGTATATCATACAATATCGTATACATATATCGTATGATATGTCAACGATATCAAATGATATATCATACATCATTTTGTACGATATCGTTTTATATATCGCCCGATAATCTTGGGGACCAGTGCGATATTTACATCCATAGTTACATGGCTCCAGCCAGCAATTTGGTTTATCGTAGTCGTCAGCTTTTATGGGGACCATTTCAACAAATGAATCCCATTTAATATCCCGTTTTGTACCGATCCACAACCAACGCCCGTCACCCCAACTCCCAGGCTAGTCAAAAGAAGATACAAGAGATGGACAGGGAGCTGTCCGTGCAGCGTGATGAGCTGATCAGAACATCCCACGTGGCAGCTCGTGTTGCAGCTTCACAAGTCAAGTCAGGTGGGAGCTTGGGCTCAAGCATGAATTTATTCCCATCCTACATGGCATGTGTTTTCTTTTCGCCTTTTACTTGCAGCTTCTAGGCAGCTCCCCTACCTGGCAATTCAGCAAAATCCAAAGCAACCTAGTGCACCTGGAAGCTGTTACAAACAGCTTTCCAACTCTCTTGAAATCTTGGGGCATGTTCTAGTGGCTGTCTCAAGGAGCTGCCAAGAAGCTGCTAAGAAAAGCCGTAAGTAAAAGTCCTGATAAATGGAAGGCTCTAAGAAGAACTGAATTGCACAACTCATGAACTCCTCGTGTATGTTTGTTACAGTCCAGGGGGTAGGGGGAGCTGGTCAGAACATCCAATGTGGCAGCTTGTGTTGTAGCTTCGCAAGTCAAGTTGGGTGGGAGCTTTGGACGGAGGTGAGATGGAGGGGAGGAAGAAAGAAGAGAGGGAAGGAGATGGGCGGGTGGTTAGGTAGGCAGGTAGGTAGGAAGCTCGTGTTGCAGCTTCACAAGTCAAGTTGGGTGGGAGCTTGGGTTCACACAGGGAGTTATGCGCCCTGGATCTGCTCAGTTACTGTCATGACACTGTTCCAAGCCTTGTAAGCCTAAGGCACTGAATCAATCTACATAGGAGCACTCCTGAACCCCTAGACAATAAATCGAACCAACTGTAAACTACCTCTCCTGAACCTATAGAAAATGCATCAATTTGAACTGCCCCGAGCCTGATAAGCCCAAGGCACTACATCAAACTACATTGTTCCACTCCTGAACCCTTATAAAATACATCAAGCTGGATTGTTTCAGGCCAAAGCCCAAGGCACTGAATCAAACTGGCCCTAACTTTGCTGCAGGCACCAAGGATGAGGGCACTGTGCCTGTAACGCAACATCTTGCAGATATAAAGTACATGCATGGCGAGGTGAGGACCAGGGTGAGGACTAAAAATAATCCCTGTGCAAACCTGCATTGTGTATTGAGGGCTGCTCCTTTGGGAGGGGGGAGGGGGGGGGGGGGGGGTCACTAAACTGTAATATTCTGCGCTAAACAAAATGAATAGGGTAATCAAGCATGATACCGTAGGATATCATCTGATACAACAATGTATCTTACACTATACCTTATGCCATACAGTATCGTATGATGTATCGACATATTGTGCAATAATCTTGGAACTAGGACAATATTGACAACCCTAAAATGAAGTACGAATAACTCACCACAATTTTCACTAAACAGATTGGCACAAATAATTTGTTCTTTTTCTTTCTTCTCTGTGCATATGATGTTCATAAGTCCCCCTCGACTCTGTCAAGCCACGGGCACATTTGGACTCCAGTAGGGCACTAGGAAAACTGTAATCATCATCATCATCATCATCATCATGACCACACTACCTGCTGCTCTGCAGACTTGTCGGCTGAAGGAAAAGGTTGCCCTCCTGGAAAGACAGCTGCAAATGTCTGATGAGCTTAAGGTAATGCCTGCTTTCAGTGCTTTCTTTACAGCTATGAGCCGCAGCTTCTAGGCGGCTCCCCTGCCTGCCAATCCAGTAAAACCTAAGGCAGTCTACTGCACCTTGGCGTTGGCATCATTAATATTCTACACTTGTTTAACTCTTGGCGCATAGCCCGGTGGATGAGTCAGGGAGCTGCCTAGAAGCCGCTGCTCGTTGCTGAAAAGACAAGTTCTATGCAGCGTCGCAAGCGACGTTAAAAAATTGCGGAGAGGTGTCCCCGACGGAGCGACAGGTGGCAACGGAAGCGAGTTAGATACGAGACCGTTGGCTGACGTGTCAGACTTCGTCTCATGGGGAGCTGTCGGACGTACGGACAAAAGGGTAACCCTGGGGGCTCCGCCAAAAAGCCCTGCTTGCTTAGTTTCTTTCTTTCACGGTCTCTTTGTGTCATTGTGCATTTACTTTTACCGTCTATTGTGAATGTAAACTCACCCCACTCCAACCAACTGCACGAAAATCCCCTCCCTAACCCTGAAGCCCCCCCCAACCCAACCCCCGCTTGCATATAGACTTTCAAGACTGTTATCACCCCCCATGCACCCTACCATGCATGCCCTATCCCTTCCTTACCAAACTCAATCCGACATAATATGCCCGTTCCCTTCCTGGATCCACCCAACCCAACTTAATACGTACCTCCTCCTTATCCTTCCGTACCTCCTTCTACAACTTCATATGTACCTCCTCCTTATCCTCTGTACCTCCTCCTTCCTCTTTATCCTTCCGTACCTCCTCCTACAACTTAATACGTACCTCCTCCTTCTGCTCTACACCTCCTTCCTCCTCCTTCCGTACCTCCTCATTCAACTTAATACGTACCTCCTCATTCTGCTCTGTACCTCCTCCTCCTCCTTCCTCCTTTTCCTTCCAAACTTCCTCATACAACTTAATAAGTACCTCATCTTTCCTGAACTGCAGAACCACTTCAAGACCATCGTCACCTCCACACCCACGGATAGCACTGGCTTGACCGCTGGTATCAAGACCCTCCGCATGACTATGAGCCCTCCCAATGTGAGTAACCCTTTGGTCTGTTGATGCCTTGGGGGCGGAACTTGTCACTTTCTTGTAAATCCGCTTAATAAGTTTCTTCCCTTAGTCTAGTGTAACTTTGTGCAAGTCTTGGATCGGGTTAAGTTCGACATCTACCCCCTCCCCCCCCCCCCCCCCCCCCCCCCCCCCTCCCCCCCTTAACCCTCAGAACACGAGCAACCCCTTGTTCAGCATTGCTTCCAGTGCTACCTCAGCAGACAACCCAGACGCAGTGGACAAGCCAGGTGCAGCAAGCCACGCCACTGGCACAGGATACAAGAAGGCTGTCTTGAGCCCAGCTAAGGCAACCAGCCCCGTCCGCCCTAAAAGCGCTAGGCTTTACGAAATTGCTGCCTCAACCGACTCAAATGCCGCACGGCCTGCCTCTTCTCGGGCCACCCTGGGTCCAGGCTCTAAGCCAGCGACTCCGGTGAGGCTGAGCCTTGCAGCTAGGTCCAGCCCCAGCTCTGCCAAGACCACACCAAGGCCATCAGCCGCCTCCCTCGATTTCTCCCCCACAGCGGTGCAAGCAGCTGCTAGGGGCGGCAGTACAGGGGGAGGCCACCCCTCCCCTCTGGCTGGACGCCCAGCCTGGGGTGGCGGACACCCGACCACGTCCACCCCACGTAGAGGTGCAGGAGCCCCCTCCCCTACCAAGCCTGGCTCTGGACACCCCACCCCCACAAAAGCCTCTCTCGTCACCACCAAACCGGCTGCTGCCCGTTCGGTGCAGTTGGGGGGGATTTCTGTGGCCAAAGGGACTGTGGCGGAATCTAAGGGCCCTAAGTTTGCTTATGGGGGAGGCCCTGCTATGGGGAAGATGATGTCAGCCATGGATGCCGCAGTAGCGGCTGCCACTGAAGCTGTATCAATTCCTAATGATATTTACGAGGCTGTAGCAATTCCAAATGATATTGACGAGGCTTCAGTAATCCCAACTGACATCGATGAGGCTGTAGCAAGTCCTAACGACGACAATGCGCCAATAGCTGAGGCCTTGATTATTTCCAGCGATGCCACGCCAAGTTGAGAATGACAGCTAGAGCAAGTAGGAGCGTTCGTACTTAGCGTGTGAGGACAACTGCTAGCCAGGCAACGTCTATGATGGATCGCAACAAGTGCCAGATGGAAAGCGATGTGTCTCCTTGGTTGTCGTGCTACTGGTAAACTGCTTGCCAAGCCACGCCGACGAGGGATGGCAACAAGAGCAGGGTGGCAAGGATGTGTTATCTTGCTTGTCTTGCTACTGGTAAACTGCTTGCCAAGCCACGCCAACAAGGGATGACAACAAGAGCAAGATGAAAAGGATGTGTTTCTTTTGTTGGCGATTGCTTGGTCGGCTGCTAGCAAGGCCACTCCAAATGTTTTGGTGTGTGACTGGCCGGCTGCTAGCAAGGCCCCTTCAAACGCGTTGGTGTTTGAGTGGTGGGCTGCTAGCAAGACCACTCCAAAAGCGTTGGTGTGTGACTGGTGGGCTGCTAGCAAGGCCACTCAAAATGTGCAGCTTCTCTTTAGGGTCCATGGGAGCAAGGCGCGCGGCGTTTCTTTAGGGTTCATAGGAGCAAGGATAATTCCAATTTGATTGCACGTGTTTGTGTATATGTGCGTGAATGTTTACCTTATCTGCACACTTGCTTGTATGCGGTATCTGTCCATGTGTGTGTGCTGTACCTATGCCCGTGTGTTTGTACGTGTGTACTGCTGGGCGAGTGGCGCAGGATTTGCGATGGAATGTGTTCCGAAATGAGTCACCTTTTTGTATTTATTGACATCTTACAAGACCTGGTGGTGGCACTGGTTACAAGCTATGGTAGAGTGAAAACACCATACAGACGTATGGCCTGATATTTTTTATATTTTTGGCTACGCGTAGGGGCTTCTAGACAGCTCCCTCCCCCGTCCGTCGGCCAAACCTGAAACTAGGTAGTGCGTCTGAAAGCTGCTATGATGAGCATTCCAATGCAGCTAAAAGCATTGGGCTT
Organism: Chlamydomonas sp. ICE-L; assembly: GCA_013435795.1. Taxonomy (NCBI): domain Eukaryota; kingdom Viridiplantae; phylum Chlorophyta; class Chlorophyceae; order Chlamydomonadales; family Chlamydomonadaceae; genus Chlamydomonas; species Chlamydomonas sp. ICE-L. Next base: position 8,540 of record JACBWV010000159.1, on the reverse strand, counting down.
GACTCAGTCGCTGGCTGATGGAGCTGGCTAGAAGCTGCCATGCATAGCCCCAAAAGGAAACAGTAGTGGTATATTCACTCTAGTATACAAGCCAAACCTAAAATCAATGTATGGCGAGTTTGAGCTGTGACCCAGCCAGTGTATGTGACTTCGGTTTTGACTCTGATAGGCAGTACAGCAATCACTCCCACAGTTTGTTGAAGAACGCCTGCAGTTTTGTGGAAGCAGGGTGGTTCTGGGGGACTCCACAATCTGCGTCATCAAAAATTTAAAACCTGTGTTTGCGACGCAATGGACCCTCCAAAATCTGTGTGCGTCACGCAACACACAGCGTGTAGAACAACCTTGGTGACAAGAAGGGCGTGCTACTTCCTTGCGAGCCGGTCCCTCCAGGCTGTTGGTGTGATGACCTTGGATTGGATTGTTACATGGGTGTTCAGCCAATTCTTGGCCGCTCACCGTCTTGCAAGTCCCCAGTACAATAGCAGGGAGCATACTAAGCGGATTATACAGTTAAGGCTTGTCCATGTCTCACTCGTGCTGGTGAGTTGGTCCAGATGGGCACCAAAGGCTGGCATTAATGAAGGTTGGCAACATGTGCTAACTTGTCCCCCACATTTAATTTATACTATTGATTTGTTTTGATCTTGAATTGTTACATGGTTCTTCAGCCAACTCTGGGCTGTTCACCGTCTGCCAATTCCAATTCCCGTCGTGCAATACCCATGGACACCAGGGTGCACACAAAGTGGACTAGACAGCTTAAAGACTTGTCCAGGTATAAGTTGTGTTGGTGAGTTGGTTTTTTAATGAAGGTTTGCAACATTTGCTAACTTGAACTCGTTTACAAAGCTCCAGCCAGTAATTTGATTTATTGTCTTGATTGGCAAATAGATCTGGGATTTAATCATCACAAAATTAATTGATTATTGCACGAAGTCAGGGCCTCCGTCGATAAAACGATTGTTCGGGGTTCATTTCATCAGGGTATTTTTTGTTTAGCCCCTCCTATATCATGGTAGGGCTGGAAGCATACTTGGGTACCCCTGGACTGTAACAACATGCCGTACATACTTGAACTTGAACTTGGTTACTTAGCTTCAGCCAGCAATTTGGCTGCTCGCTGTCTTTGGCAGTAAAACAACTGTACATGCTTGGTCCCAAGTGCTCTGTTTTTCACCATTTGTAAGCAATCGCCGTTTTTTGTGTTGTTGTTTTGAAAATCCTTTGCCCTGCAATTATACGCTGCAGGGTACAAAGTGTTATTGTCCGATGCGTAGAACACTGAGTTGGCATAGTGAGCGCTGGGTCCTGGTGCCTCCGGGACCTGGGTTATCTGCCGCCAGGCCATAGGCTAGCTATGGCCTGCACGTGTCTTCAGAATCTTCCTGGAGACTTCCTATTCTATATAGCCGCACGAGTTGCGATGTCCACTCTCTTCACTTCAGTCTTCACTGTGTAACAACTCTATTGATTGAAAGGTTATCGGCCCTGACCGCTGCCCGAAGACAACGCCCCTGCGCCTGTGCCAAGTGGATCTTCGGCCCTGCACAAGGTGATAGTTTTCCCTCTGACTTGCTCGACGGCTTGAGTACTGCTTTTGGCCCTGGATTGCCTACGTGTTCACGTGAGGAATCTACCCTGCGCTGCCTCGCCTACTGCCCACACAACAGATGTTGTCTCTACTTTCCGTCCCAGACGCCCCATAGACGCAGTCCAGAAGTCTCAGTAGATCTACGACGTGAGTTGTACACTCATCAGATCACACACAGCGTTGCATAATCCTCTGACATTGTTTGTGCCAAGGAGATATTCAGCCCTGCACGCCATCGTAACCCCCCCCCCCCCCCCCCCCCCCCCCCCCCCCCCCCCGCTCTCTGATTCCGTCATCCCTTACACCCCCCTGCTACTATTACCACCATTTCAGAACACCAGGATCCATTTGGATCCCCTTTCGCTATCAACACTCCCTCCCCACTACCTCCGAACCGCACAATCCAACCAAGACTGAAGACCGACAAGCTTCACACACGGATTACCCACTGGCCGGTTTATTAACCCGGTGTGAAAGCCAAGACCCCAAGACCCAAGCGCCGCGACAGACAACATGGCAACATCAGTCAAGCCCTCTGCATTCGTCTTCGACGGCACCTCTGCTATTCCCTGGCACAAGTTTGGACCCTTCCTCCTTCGTCACCTCAGATCCCACCCTGGATGCATCTCCATCGCCATTGACGCGGCGATGGCTCAGCCCGCAAACGGTGACTCAGCAACATGTGACGAATACCCATTGGAAGACTCTCATTACCCGAATGCTGACCATGTTAATGCAACTATTGCGGCTCGTGCTGTTCCCCACCGCATCACAATCATGAAGAATGCTGTCGCTCTCAGTGAAATCCTCAGGCATTGCTCAGACCCCATACAACAGGCCATTCTTGCGACCACTGACGTTGCTGCCAAAGCCTACAGGTTCATGAAGCTCACCTATGGAGAACGGAATTCTGACCTGGAAACAGGTGCTGTGAGATCCATGTACAGCCTCAGCATGACGACATCTGAACCACTGCAGGTCTACCTCTCTCGAAGCTATGAGTTATACTCCTTGCTTCCCCGAGTCAATGGAGTCAGTAACACCTCCATCCCTGCTTTCCTTAGTATCATTGTCCAGGGACTCTCAACCCGTCCAGAATACAATGGTTTCTGGAACTCCTTCCACAACTCTGTCTGCCCTGACTTTGCATCATTCCAGACACAGATCATCAGGTACTAAGTTTCCAACCAGATATCTGACTCCACCATCTCTCCTGAAGAGAATGAGCACATTCATTCTCATTTCATTCATTCTCGTTTCTCGCAACTCCTTACTCCCCATCCCTCGCAGTGAACGCTGGAACGAAGTGGACCTGGCCTGGACCCCTCATCATTGTACCGCGGCACTGTCAGTCTGTACTGGTTTTCAGGCTCATTAAACGCCGGCCACCAGACCTTATCTCCCTCATTTCTCGCAACTCCTTACTCCCCATCCTCCCTCGCAGTAACGCTGGAAACGCAGTGGACCTGGCCTGGACCCCTCCATCATTGTACCGCCGCTGCCAGTCTACACAATTATTCGCACATCAATCCCCCAATCCCCCACACCCTCTTCAGATTGCGAATTTCCGCAAGCAACGCCTAAAGACGTGATTGTCCGTGGAGCTCGTACCTCCCTTGATTTTGATTTTTCTCTGCTCTACTTCCTTCCCACCCTTTCCCGGGCACCTCCTATTTAGCACCTTCTAATGAAATGCTTAGGTATGCTTTTCCTCCTGTGGTCAAAGTTTCTTTTTCACTTCTTCTTTTCTCCATCTTCTCCACCCTTATTCCTGCCCACAGCAAACGCTCCACCTACTCACAAGTTTCCCCCTCTATTACACTCTTCAACCTCACACAAGCCAAACACTCCCCCCCCCCCCCCCCCCCCCCCACACACAACACACACACCTTTTGTTTCACATACCCACAATCTCACTCCCCCACCACACCGCCCATAACCCCACACTCACCCCCCTATCACAGCACGTTTTCTCTACAAACCACCACCAACCTTCACATTGGACCCCTTACCCCCCACCCCACCACCACAACATTGGCTAGGGCGTGCAAGTCACCTAGACCGGTCTGGGCCAGTAAATCACCCCCTCCTAACACACCCACACTCACACCTTCCCTCTTCACCACCTAACCCACACTCACTCCCCCACCACCACACACATAACAGCACACTCTCCCCCCTACCACCACAACACACACCTCCTTACAGCTTACCACCCACCCATACCTCCAGAACACACCCCTCACCCCCATACCACCACCACCACCACCCTGGTCTGGGCGTGAAATTCGCCTAGATAGACCCGGTCCTGGGCGTGAAAATCGCCCAGACCACAGTTCCACGGGAGATTGCTCTATTTCCTATCTTGCCGAGGTTTACCTTAGCGGTTAGGGGGCGGCGTTAGATCGCAGGACACGCAGGCTGAGTTACAAATGTGGTGTGTTCTACATCCCTTGTGATCTACAGTACCCTTGCTGTATCGACCCTACTTGCGAGAGTAGGAAGGGGGGGGTGAGGTTCGATTCCTCAGTATTTTGGCGTCCTGGCCCTAAGCAGACCTTGTAGGGAAGTACTGTCGGATTTCTGCCCTCGTGGTGGTTATCTAGTTATGTCTCCTTGATTCCGCCTCTAACGACCATGGCAGGGAGCTTGTCTGCCGTGGTCAACAGGGGTAGTGGTGAATGTTCGTTTGGTCGTGGGTTGGTATCTCTCACCAACCCTAAGTGCGCCTACTTTGCATATTGTAGGAGTGGCACCACCATTCGAACTGAATCCTCCGTGTCGCTGGTTTGTGTCGGGAGACCCACCTCCTGGGGTGAAAATCCTTTCACAACTAAAAAAAAAAAAAAAAAATAGTGGCTGCTGCCTTCCAGGGGAGACCAAGGAAGGACCGTGTTCCATCAACCCAGATCGATGACCTGCTGGAACTGTGCTGGTTTTGGACACAACTCCCTCACCTGCCCCAGTGACCCCACCAACTTGAAGTACATACAGACCTCCACCGTTTTCATCTACATCTGCCAATAGGGGATCTCCATCACCCCCTAATGTTGCAGCCAGGACTCTCAAGTGATGATGACACTGATGGTGATGATGAGGGGGATGGAAATGTGGAACTTTCTGACAGTGACACTGATGATGACAGTGCCACCCTTGATCCCTACCAGACAGCTCTCCAGACAGAGTGGCTTTTAGGACTGGGGTAGGGGGGGGTGGGGGGGGGGGGGGGGGGGTAATCTAGGCCAGATCGAGATCCGCGTTTTTTGGCATGTCACTCTGCACCGGTTTTGGACCCCTTCGGGTCGGCCAATTTTTTCGCTGAATCCGTTAGTTTGAAACAACCTGTGGGTTGAGGTTTCGGCAAAAACATATCAACCCTGACCCGAGTGCGTCCAAACGACGCCAAAATTGGCCTCAACATGGCAAAAAATGGCCTTGAAAATAAAAAAACAGTTACTATTTTTCGGGGGCCCTCAGGAGTGCCGTTTACCCGCATGTCCGGAATCGAGGTCTAAGGGGTAGTACTCCCCCGAAAAAAACCATCGAAAAAGTTGAAAAAATGTCCGTGGGGTAGATATCGCCCCCTCAAAAGAGGGGGGGGGGGGGGCAAAACCAGGCTGGGCAGAAGGGGCAAAATCCACGGAATCTAGGTGATGTGGTGGTGTGGTGTGTGTTGTTGTGTGTGTGGTGGGGGGGGGGGGGGGGACCCCGACCCCATTGAAATAAACTATAATTTAGCTCATCTGACAGGAAAATGATCTCCTCTTTAACATAAACATTAGTAAAAGACCATAATATTGAGTGGATCTGAGAAAACATAACATTTCAGCTTCCCAGAGCCAGCCCATAGCCAGCCCCTTCACAGCTAGCCAAGTTAGGTGGTCTTATTGGAGTGCTGAAAATCAATTAAGATCATGACGGGATACCGTAGTTCACTCAGCATATTGCATATATAAATATATTTAGAGACTGCAAATTTGGATGGCAAGTTGACTACCTTGCCTTCTGAGAGTCGTTGTGACCCCCTCGCGCAGTACCCCTCGCCCAGCCTCATCCCACATTGTCGCGACCCCCTCTCTATATAAGACATTGCCGATGAACGCGCTTCACCTTGTTGCTTCGACCTGTCGATTTTCGAAGTGAAAGGACTCACCCACCCACCCACACTCACACACACACACACACGCACACCCCACCCCAAACACACACACCACCCCGCCACCCCGGGCCATCGCATGGTGTAGCACATGGTGTAGCGCGAACTGCGAACTCTCTTTTGCATCCTCCGTGATGCGGGTATCAATTAACATAGCTTCAGCGCTCGCACTTAGTCTGTACGAGTTGTGAGCCAAAGTCAGCCACTTAGCAACTACATGATGGCCACAGGCTTCCTCATCATTCGTATTATGCCCTTCCGTGGTCCACCCTAGCCGGCACTGGTTGCCTTGTAATAGTTTAGCCATCAATTTCATTGGTGGTGTTTCGCTCCACGCCTTGGGGAAATATCCGCGAGAACTTCCTTGCTGAGGGCGATTATTAGCAGTCAGAGATACCCATCTTTCCGACCTGCCCCGTAGCGCTCATGCAAATCGAACCCCCATATTTCCGTTTGTTTCCCACTGACGCAAACCAGGTAGCCCTTGTAATTAAAGCCTACGCGACCACATTTCGACTACGGACATCATAATTGAAAACCGCAATAACAGTCGTTAACCCGCGCGCTTGCCATTCGCCGGTTAAATGAACGAGTTGCCTCGAGTTGCCATCGGGTAACCCTATGCCTCTAAACCGTCAAAATCGCCGCAGGTCATAATTCTCCGCCCCCCCCCACCAACCTTAATGGTACATTGTGGGGGGGGGGGGGTGGGGGGGGGGGCAAGAAGAAATTCTTCCTGCGCGCGATTTCTTTCTCCCGTTTTACGCATAGTGTACCGAGGGTACTCCATCTCCTCCATCTCCCTCCTCCTCCTAAAAGGATCACCAAGCGCGCAGTGCATCCAAAGAAACGGCCGCACTCGTTTCAGTTGAGGTGTTTTGCATCCAGCAGCAGTATGTTTCCTGAATCACCGTTACGTCAGTGTGCGTGGGGGTGGGGTCGGGGTTCAGGTGGGGGTGGTAGTGGCGTCCCCTCTGTGTGGTGGGGGGGCCTGGGAGTAAGAGGGATAAGTGGGTGGTGATGGGTGGTGGTCCGATGTTTTTGTTGATTTGTGTTTGTGTGTTCTTTTGTGTGTGGGTGTGCTTGTTTTGTTCTGTGCTTTGTGTGTGTATGTTTTGTTTTGCCTTGCCTTGTAATGGTGGTTTGTTTGCGTGGTGGTGTGTGCGGTTTGCGTGGTTAGTGTTTTTCTATTTATTCCGTTGGTGGTCTGTGTTTGGTGCATATTTTTGATCTGGTTTGCGGTTATGAATTTAATGTTTTTTTGTTTTGTAAGTGGTATGTTTTTTTTTGTGTTAGTGTAATTTTATGTTTGGTGTTTGTATGTGCATGCAGTTTTGTGTTTCTGGTGTATTGGGTACCATAATGCACTGCAAGAAGGAACACTTACAAACACACGCAATACACACACACACACATCGAACTTACACCCCAACACAACACACACACCTCCCCCCCCCCCCCCCCCCCCCCCCCCCTGCCTAGCCTCCTGATCAGTGCAATTGAAATACCGTACGTTCTAAGTATAGGTGAAAATCCCCTCTTGAGCTTGATGACCCAAGTTGTTGACTAGCACGTTGATCCCCCCGGCGGAAATGAAGGAACAACGTACGGAAACGATATTTTGGCAGCCAACCGCCCTACTAAGGGCGCACGGCGCCCAAAACTGAAAGTCCAGATTTTCTATCAGTGGCGGCAAAGCATTACCCTGCTAAATTTTCGCAACCTTCCACCCCGCAATGATAATCATAATCCCATAGTTTTTTTAATATTTGTGGGGGGGAGCAGTATGGCTGTGGTAGGATAACCAGGAAGCACGGAACCCAATACGTTGAAGAAGAGTCTAGCTCAATGAAAACCCTGGAACGTTGAATGTACCCTTGACAACCCCTATCCGTTTTTTTCGATGATGGCTCAACCAAATTTTTTTCGATGATTGGTCTCGTTGAAATCACAGAAGGTTGCAGGGTTTGAATCCTAACCAGGAGCACTCAAGTGTTTTGCGGCTCCGCCTGTCAAACCGCCCATGGTAGCTTTTACCAGTAAAGTAGCAAGCTCGTTTCCCTACCATGTAATACGGGGGAATCCCTTAATTACCAACCCACGCCCTACTAAAGCGTTTATCATTACTTCCAGAATCCTTTTGTCCACAACCCTGTGCTAATTATTGTAAACTACTCGGCCTCATTTCGAGTGGTGCAATCCTGTGGTGTAAAAGTGTATACACACTAGAATTACGTTAATTAACGTTGATCACATTTAAAATTGAATGGAATAATCAATTAAATAACACAACGTGAAATCCAAATTGCAAATCAAAATCAATTAAAATCAATTGAATTTCAAATTCTTGATATTTCGCTCGGGACGCCCTGAAATTCCTAGTGTTTACTTCTGTACACGGCAGGGTTTTTTCAAACATTCGTGTTGCACGTCTCATACGCCAGATTTCACCGTGTCCCGCGTACTTGCTAAGTATATTTTCAGAACATAAACCAATAAAGCTCAACGACTGTTAGCAGTTAGCGGGTTACCCATCCTCAGGCCGCGGAAAAATCAGAAATGCAAGTACAGATGATCGAAGTTATTTGATTGGCTAATGTGCTGGCTGCTCTATCCTTCCTTGAAGTGCCCTCCTGTTTGTTTTAGCCTCGTCGCCACGTGTAGATGATGATTTGTTTGTTAGTGCCCGTAAGTTGCCTGCACCTGCGTTTTGGCCCCTCGCTCCTCGCCTCGCCCCCTCCCTCCTCCCTCTCTCCCTCTCTCCCTCTCTCCCTCCCTCTCTCCCCTCTC
>JACBWV010000158.1:30000-49876 GCA_013435795.1 Chlamydomonas sp. ICE-L | reverse complement strand
AAAAAAACAGGCGAAAGACAGCGAAGAAGAACGCAGATTCTTTCCCCTCCCTCGACCCAAAAGCAGTGGTTTTGTTGCTACTTTAAAAACTGTGATAATTTCTGGCCGTCCCCTGCTTTACTTTATATTCCCTCCTTATCTTTTCCCAGCGTCTTTTTCAGTCTTTACTGCGCAACCGTTCCCGCTTGTTCTTTTTTTCTCCTTTCTTGTCCCTCTCTTCCTCTTTTACTTCGCCTTCACCCCCGTGACAAGCTGCGAAGTAGTGCCGTCAGGTTTGTTTTTTGAAATTTTGACAAATTGCTCTGGTCCTCTCTCCCTACAAACAATTCCCTTACATCGGTTGCCGCTTAATTTTCGCAACCGATTCCGTCCTCAATGCTAGACCCTGTGTAGTTTTTGTCAGTAGCTTGAGGCCAGGTATCTTGCAGACAGCGGCCCCCGCTTTGCGTCCCGTCAACTCCTCACCAGGAAAGCCCGGTCCCGGCGCTGCTGTACTGCCAAACCTTGCATGAAAATAAGCTGCATACATTGGCAGATCTTCGGCAGCCCCCACTCCGACGTTGCTCTTGTACACGGTTCCAAATATTGTGGTAATGTGGAGTCTTGCGCCCTGTGCCAGGAGCATGACTCCAGCTGTGGGATGGCAGCATATTATGTTTTGGCACTCTTTTGCGCAAAAAGGTGTAATGATCTGGGGACAACTTGCTCCCAACTCTTAATGTTGGTCATACTTTCCACCGGTGGTACTTCCACTCTCTTGGGCCTGAAGTAAGATCTTTTAAAAAAGGACACGGGGCCTTAACACTCTAGTTGGATCAGGCCACTGGCCCCCTGGCTGCATGTTGGCCCTTGAAGCCATTGTATCAGGAAGATCATGCGTGGCAATTATCCCTTTTAATCCCCTGCATGATAGATGGGTGGCGGTGCAGCACTCTGTGGGTCTATTTGGCTGACGCCACTAGACCCAATGTCCCATGGGCATGGCATCTCTTTTCACATTGGGTTTCACTTCCTAAGAGTAGTTTTTGTGGCAAGTCTTGCCAACGTTTTTGGCCTCTTTGTGGTTTTGTGGTGGAGACTGTTCTCCTTGCTTTTTTCTGGGTGTTTGGGTGAACAGTCCAACCTTTCGTTATGTCCTTTATCTTTATGCTTGGGTCTTCCAGAAAGTCCATTCTGCATGGTAAAACTCAGGCAGTGTGGAACCCAATGCAGGCCTAGGGTTAGAACTGAGTTCAGGTACCTAAGCTTTAAGGCAGGTTGGACTTCCGAGGGGTATCTTCTCCCTACCAATTACGCAAAACAACACAGAAAAACAATAAGGGGTGTCAATAAATGTAACTAATGCCCGCCCCTTCTTTTTTTTGCAGGGACCCCATTGCCTCTGTCTGTTAGCGGTCCCCTGAAGCCTTGCTTGTTATGGCATGGTTTTTTCACAACAATGTGGCCTAGGGAATTCTGACTTTGATCACAAGTTTTTTTTGCCTAAATCGTGTCCACCTGCTTTGCATTGCCTCCCTTTTGTGCATTCCGTGTCCTGTATGCCTGCCTTTTCTGTCTTCATCCCCTGGGGACTGATTGGCTGAGATCTGTATGGTGACGGCGCTTGGGAAGGTGCCTAGGCCATAGAGTTGTTCACAGCAGCCCCGATGGGAAAGTGGGCTTGGTTGCTCTTGCAATGCCTATCTGTTTTGCAACCGCATTGAATACTTGCTTGTTCGTCTGCTTGAAAGCCCCGCCTTTGGCCCATTGTTTGACCACAAGAGAAGGGGGCTTTTTAGAACTTAACTATCATCAAAAATAAAGAAAGTAAATGGGTGCCTACTTAGAGAAATTTTAACTATGCCTGGCTTTGTTCCTGTATCTATCTGCAGGGACCATTGAGAAACGGAAGAAAAATGTCTTCCTCCCCCTCCCGATACCAGTTCTATTTTTTCCGCACTGTCACAATGAGCTTTGGACAACAACGTAAGAATAGTGAACTTGCCCTTTTGTTAGGTGCGGTTTTTCAGCAACAATTTTGGGCAATAGCGAATTATGTCTTGATTCATTCCTAGGTGGTGCCCACGTGCAAAAATCTGTCCTATGTTTGTATCACTGGTCTCTGCCAATCTTTCTGAAAAAACTGCATCTGTACTAGCCCTCTGTCTATGTACTGCCCTTCAATTGATCTCTAACCTACCTAGCCCTGCCTCTGCCGTCACTGTCCTGCCCCCTTGTCCCATTTTCTCCCTCCCTGCCCTTCAATTGCGCTGTAACTTCAGCCATGGCCCTGGCTTAATCATAATTTAATCACCATCCTGCCCTGCCCCTTAGTTCATCGTCCGTGCCTCCCCCCTCTGCTTCCTGGCTCTCTAAAAAAAACGCCTGCCCCCTGCTCTGCGCATCACTGCCCATCGTTGGCCCCTTTGCCATTATCCCTCCATCCCTGCCTAATCCCCTGCCCCTCCTTGCCGCTCTAACGCCCTGGGCCTCCCCCTCTGCTTCATCACTGTCGCCTTGTGCCCCCCGTGCTTGGGCTGTTTTGTTGCCCCTTTTCCATTATTCCCTAATCCCTGCCCCTCTTCTGCGCTCCTCTAACGGCCTGCCCCCTGCCTTTGTTCCAGCACGGGTCGTCCTGCCCCCTTGGCCATTATCCACCCTGCCCCTCTTTGCGGTCTAACCAACACGCCCTGCCCCGCTCCTGCTCAACACAACACGGGCCTCTCCTCCCTGCCCCTTGCCATTTATTCCCTAGCCCCTCCTTTGCTCTCTAAACCACAACGCCTTCCCCTTCTCCTGCTCATTTCACTGTCCTCCTGCCCCTCGCCATTACACCCTGCCCCCTCGTTTGCTCTCTAAAAACCTCCTCCCTGCCTCTCCCATTCCATTGTCCGTCCTGTCCTTGCCATTAATCCCTGGCCCCATCTTTTGCTCTCTCACGCCTGCCTCACGGCTTCCCTGCCTCAACACTGTCGCCCTGGTGGCCATTTGCCATTAGTTCCCCTGCCATCTTTTTGTGCTCTCTATAAAACTCCTCCCCCTGCCTCCTGCTCATCAACTGAGTTCCGTTCTTGGCCAACTGCGCGCCATTATCAGAAGGGACGGATGCCCTCTTTGGGCAGGGAATAATGGCAAGGGCAGGAACGACAGTTGATGAAAACAAGGCAGGGCGGCGTTTAGAGAGCAAAAGAGGGCAGGGATAATGGGAAATGGGCAAGGCGACAGTTGGGAATGAGCAGAGCAGGCCCCAGGCGTTTAGAGAGCAAGGAGGGGCAGGGATAATGGCAAAGGGCAAAGACGACAGTGATGAGCAGAGCAGGGCAGGGCGTTAGAGAGCAAAAGGGCAGGAATAATGGAAAAGGGGGGCAAGGCGACAGTGGATTGAGCAGAGCAGGCCAGGCGTTAGAGAGCAAGGAGGGCAGGATAGAATGGGCAAAAGGGCAAGACGAACAGTGATGACCACAGCGGCAAAGCTTAGAGAGCAAAGAGGGGGCAAGGGATAATGGCGTAGGGGCAGACGAAGTGAAAACTTAGCAGGGCAGGCGCAGAGAGCAAAAGAGGGGCAGGGATAATGGCAAAGGGCAGGACGACAGTGATGAAGCAGAGCAGGGCAGTCCGTTAAAGAGGGGCATGGAATACTGGCAATTGCCATTTTATCCATTGGGCCCTCGTCCTTGGTTCCTCAAAATGCAAATGCCCTTTACTATGTCTCATTCACTTGGGTCCTGCGCCCCTTTGCCCTGCTGTTCCTTCCCTGTCAAGTCCGTCCCGTTGAACGCATGCCCCCCTTTCTCTGATCAGCACTTTTCCCCCAGGCTGTACTTCGCTTCCTTTTCCCTTGATTGCCTTTGCTTCTCTCAAAAACAACAGTGCATTCCCCTGATCTGCCTTAATCGCATCATGCCCCCCCTTACCGTGCCTCCCCTGCCCATTTCTTGCTCTATAATGCCTGCTCTGCTCTGTTTGAGGCACATGCCAATGCCCCTTGGGCCATGCCTCCCTGTCCCATTGGTTTTGCCTCTTAACAGCATGCAATGCTCTGGCTCATCACCGTCCCCTGCCCCCTGCCATTTAAACCCTGCCATTGTTGCCTCTCTAACGCATGCCCTGCTTTGCATGTCTTTGCAGGCAAAAGGAGGATTGGAAATGCTTAAACACCAACCTACACCCGCTCGAATAAGATTTTTTGCCACGAGGAACTAACAACATGCTGAAGAAATGGAAATATACATAGAACAGAGAATATATATAGAAATGTATTATAATATCTTTGATTGGGCCGTTTCTTCCTTTTTCTTTGGTGGATAGAAATAGGCCCCCTATGTATTCATAAGTAGAAAATGATAGCTGCCTGCAGGCTTTTGCGTATAATACTTGTACTTGAACTCAATTAGCTACAATGGCCCTCCCAGCCCACCAAGTTGGGCTGCTTCGTTTTTTTTTTTGCTTGCTGTCCCCCTATTCTATGGTTTTAATGGATTATAGAGAAAATATATGGGGCTGTAGTTGGATGTACATGTGTAATGATGCCTTACATAGATATATAAGGGTTAGAGTCAATAGGTTTAATGGATGCATAGTTTTTATTATGTATTTAAGCTATCTTCTCGACCATGCCTGATGTAATTGAGAAATATGCTCCTAGAAAATATTCCTGAAAAATGTGACCTCTCGACCACCATGCCCAAACAGCCCTGTTAGGCCCGGAAGTACAGCGAATTTGCTCAGAGACCGAACATTTTCGCCCTCAATACGTGCACCAAGAAGCCGCCGTGCGTTGGGAGTGATTGGCCCGTTCGAAATATCTCAAAGTCTGAGACATTCGACGACGAATCCGCCCCTTGGGCGAAAAATGCAGGGCGAAATTCTCGGGATTCTGACTACACGCGACGCGGGTAATAAGGCCCTTACCGGCTAGAGTCAGAAAGTGGCCAGTCATTAAAAAAGGACTAGACTAAATCGCGACCCCCCGCGGTTGCATTCCCCGCTGCGCTCGTAGTACGCATTTAGCGATCTGTTTCGACTTTTCCCCCCCCGAGTGCATCTCAAACCACCACCACCAATAACACCACCTTACGACTTCTACTTCTATGGTTGCTACCACCGACCACCAAGTAAGACCAGGCCACTACTAATCACTGTAAATAAGCAGAGAGAAAATAGCCGTTGGATTTTTGCCCCTGGAAAGAATCCGTCCCGCCCTAAAGACAGTTAACACCGTTGCATTAATGCACGTTTGGGCGCTTTTGTTTTGTGTTGACAGACTACCGTTTTGTCCGTAGCAATGCACCCCAGGGTAACACAGAACACCCACTGCACAACCTTTAAATAGACCGTTGTTGTTTTGTTGGTCCCAACGGTTTAATTTTAAAACTGTTCCTACCAACAACAACGGTTCGGTGTGTACAGTATAAATGTGCACCCCATTGATTTTCCTTTTTCCTTCATTCAACGTGGGCCTAAAACGTAATGTTTCTTTCCCTTTCCCTCCTAATCCTGATTATGTCCCACCCGACTGTTGCCTGCCCTTTATTCAACAGTCGTCCCGAATTGTTTACGTCCCCCTTCTTCCTATTCCTTGTTATGTCCCGACCCACTGTTTTTTTACCTGCCCTCCCATTTCACAGTCCAGCCCGAAACGTTATATTGCCCCCCTATTCTTGTTGTCACCACTGTTTTTGCCTGCCTCGATTCAAACAGTGTCCTAATTGTTTATGGGCCACCCGACTGTTTGCCTGCCCTCGATTCAACAGTCGGCCTAATTCAAAAAACGCTATGGTCCCTCCCCCTATTCTTTTGTTTATGTCCCCACCCGACTCGTTGCCCGGCCTCTCCCATTCAGCAGTCGTTCCTTGATCGTTGTGTCCCCCCTATTCCTTGTTAACATCCACCGACTTGTTGCCTGCCCCTCCGATTCAACAGTTTGTCACTTAATCCGTTATGTTATGGTCACTGACCTGTTTGTTTGTTGCCTGCCCTCCAATCAAGAGGTCGTTGTAATAATATACCCGAATGTTAGACTAGAATTTGGGAAATGATTGTGTATTAAGAGATGGGGAATTAACACTGTTGGAACACATATCCATGACTTGTATCCAGCCATAATAATTAAACCCTACCAAAAATGAAACAAACGAATCCATACAATGGTGATCAACATTGTGACATACATGTGATCAACATTGGAATGAAAATCATGGGGATCAAACATTGAATAAACATACATGTTGATCAATATTGGGGGGGGAAAAAAAAAAGAAAAATAACATACATGGTGATCAATATTGATGAACATACATGGTGATCAATATTGATGAATACGACAACACGTGGGCGCACGCATGTTCAGAAGTGGAGAAAAGAGATGAATGTTTTGGTTTACCAAATCATATTATCCCCCCCCCCCCCCCCCCCCCCCCCTTCAAATTACGCATTGTCAGCACGGAAATGGCGCTCGCCCATTCCCTTTTCACCACCAGGCACTGCCGGGTTGTAAGCACTGCATTGGGAACACTGCATTGTCCCGCACTCCACACTGTAGCCCAACTGAGTAAATGTTCAGCCTTTCCCGGGGGCCGTCCCCCCCTTGTGATCTTCCTCACAGCCTTTGTGGTTTTTCCATCCCATTGTATGCAAATGTGTGGAAGAAAAAACATTCAGCTTGAGAAGATCAACAAGGGGGACCCATGATGTTAAAGTGGTTTTAGCAGCAGGGAAAAATCCGTAAAACGGTAAAACCCGTACGCACCCCACTTTTTACCAACCGGCACGATCCCACACTACTCTACAATCTCCGCCCACCCCACCACCACGACCCCACACTTCCTAACCACACCCCACCCACCCACCCCGACCCCACACTTAAACCACCACCACTTCCCCACCCACACAACACTTCTAATCAACCCACCACAGCAACTCTATACACCACTTCTACACCGCCACCAACTGCCAACAATCTTCCACCACCACCACCACCCACCACACTTTTACCTCCACAACCCACAAATTTTCCACTCCTTCCACTTTTAATTAACCACCACCCCCGCGTTTGACCACCGCCAACCCACCACCCCTGTACCACCTACCAAGACCCACTTCTAACACCCACCGCCCCCCACCCCCATCAACTTTTTAAAAACCACCACAACAAGCTTCCACAACACCACCACAAGGTCCACCAACAACCACCCCCACCAACCAAAGCCCCCTCCACCAAAGCACGTCTACCACCCCTCCCACTTCCTACCCCCCACCAACTTAATACCACCCCCCACCCCACCATAACCATGTTCTAACCCCCACCCCTACACCCTAACCCTCCTAACCTTCCCCTCCCAA
The DNA here is from genome assembly GCA_013435795.1 of Chlamydomonas sp. ICE-L. Taxonomy (NCBI): domain Eukaryota; kingdom Viridiplantae; phylum Chlorophyta; class Chlorophyceae; order Chlamydomonadales; family Chlamydomonadaceae; genus Chlamydomonas; species Chlamydomonas sp. ICE-L. The sequence goes on along the minus strand of JACBWV010000158.1, from coordinate 42,556 downwards.
CCAGAAAACCCCCAATTCCCCCCCCGACCACCCGTACCTTGTTTCTCACCACCACCATCCACCACTGACCCGCTCCCACCCCCTCTACCTCCACTTGTACAACCACCAACACCACCCCTAATACCAACACCACCCGCTTCCACCACCTACACCACTTTCTTTCCCAACACTACCAACTCCTAACACCCACCAACCACCCACCAACTTTTCACCAACCACACCAACACTTATACCACCAAACATGGACGAGAGGACCAAGGCAACCCTGCCCAACTTACAACGCATATCCACCCGAACCCACCCGCCACCCCCATCATCCGCATTCCTAACCAAACCGCCCAACCAACTAACTTCTACCACCGCCACAAAAAAAAAAAACCCACCATTCCACCACCACACCCTCCTCACTTCTACCACCCCCCGCCACCTCCCCCCCTCTACAAACACCACCACGACTTTCTAAGTTACCACCCCCCCCCACCCCCCAACACCACACTTTTTTCACAAGCAAACCACCCTCCACGAGGCCCCGACAACGACTTCGGTCACCAACCTACAGGTCCACAACCACTTTTACACCACACTCACCAACTCCACCACCACTAACCATAACAACTTATACTAACACCACACCTTCTCCCAACTAACCCAACACCACCAACCTTAATACGAGAGAAGAGAGAAAGAAAACACCACGAACCAACTCTAACAACACGCACTGTCCCACCAAGACCAACTTCTCACCCACCACCCATCAACCCTCCAAACATCCACTTTTCTTCCATCCAACCACCCAATCCAACCACCACACCAACTTCTAACCAACCACCAAACAACAGACCTATTCCACCGACCACGTCACCCACCACCAACCACACCTACTAACTTCCTATTCCCTACTACCCACTACAACCACTTTAACCACCACCACCCAACAAACCTTCCTCCGTATACCACTTATAACAATCTTAACCGGGTGTAGAACCACTTTCCCACCACCCCACCATTTTATTACTACCACCCCTGACCAACAATCCCACATATAACTACCGACTAAACTACCCAGCCTCCAACCTTACTAATACCCCAACCACCATCCCCCAACTTTCTACCACCCCCTGTTTAGGAACTTGGGCAGGGGGAACCTAGCAAACCCGCCCATATTCCCCGCACCCCTTCACCCAAGGGAAGCTAGACATCCCATCAGCCCACTCAAACCACATCTGCCCTTCTGTTCACCCCCTTCCTTTTTTTCCCTTTTCCCCCCGCGAATAACTAAATTTTTCCTTTCCCCTGTCGCTGTACTTTGCTTGTGGACACAGTCAGGACTTGCTAGCTTCCCATGCCTTGCTCTCCCTCAATCTTTCCCGGGAAGGAAGTTGTTGCGGGGAATCTGGTGTTGCGTGCCCTGCCGCTGGAGGCCCCCATTAATATGCGACATGTCCCTTGTTGCCGCATCCTGGGCCTGGCATTCTAATTCTAACTGTGGGTTGCGCCAATCTCTTGCCGAGGTGGGTTGATCTCCAGGTACAATGCCAACAATGGTCAGTGGTCCTCGGGTCAACTTTCTGGAGCATAACAAGTGGAATGTGGCTTCTTGATCTAGTTACCAAGAACTGGATCCTTGGAAGATCTGAAGCAAGCTCTAGTGCTGGTGGCCAAGAGTGGCCCAGCAGACTTTGGTGAGGTGTCCTGTGCATGTGCCATGCCCCCCAACAGACAGCCCCCTGCCCATGCCCGGAGGCCGATGGCACAGGCACTTGTTTGGCATCTGCAGGACCATGGCCTTTGAGGTAGTGTGCCATACTGCTGACTGTCCCGCATCAAATTTTCGGCCTTCATGCTAAACAGCCAAGATGGGGATGCACTGTGGTGCTAAGCCAGCAATTATGGCCACAGTGAGATTAGTTGTGCATGCTGTCTGCTGATGCCCCCAATTCATGCAGCCCAATGCAGACTGGCCAAGATTGGGATGCACTGTGCAGCCGGATGATAGGGCCAGAACCCCCCACCCCCCAAGGTTTTGCCTATTTTGGCTGGAAGTGGCCCCACATCATGCCGGGCTCTGCGACTTGCCAAGATGGCGGAGGCCCTTGTGCCTTTGCGCCCAGCACAGGATGGCCATAGTGAGGTAGTGCAGATGCTGCTGGATGCCCCAGATCATGCTGCCCATGCCGACAGTCTAGATGGGCGTGCGCTTGTGCAAGCAGCAAGTAATGGACACAGTGAGGTAGTGCGCATGCTGCTAGATGCTCCACTTCATGCAGCCCATGCAGACTGCCAAAATGGGGCGTGCGCTTGTGCCAGCAGCAATAAATGACACAGTGAGGTAGTTGGCATGTTGTGTTGGGAGCACCACATCATGCTGCCCATGCAGACTGCAGAAGTGGACTTGAACTGTGGAAGCAGCAAGAAATGGACACAGTGAGGTAGTGCGCATTGCATGCTGCCTCGATGCCCCAGATCATGCTGCTCATGCTGACAGCCAAGATGGGAAGGCACTTCTGCAAGCAGTAAGTAATGGACATAGTGAGGTAGTGCGCATGCTGATGGATGCCCCAGATCATGCTGCTCATGCTGACAGCCAAGATGGGGAGGCACTTGTGCAAGCAGCAATGAAGGGCCACAGTGAGGGTAGTGCGCATGCTGATGGATGCCCCAGATCATGCTGCTCATGCTGATAGCCAAAATGGGGAGGCGCTTGTGCAAGCAGCAATGGAGGGCCACAGTGAGGTAGTGCGCATGCTGATGGATGCCCCAAATCATGCTGCCCATGCAGACTGCCAAGATGGGGAGGCACTTGTGCAAGCAGCAAGTAATGAACACATGGAGGTAGTGTGCATGCTGCTAGATGCCCCAGATCATGCTGCTCATGCTGATAGCCAAAATGGGGAGGCACTTGTGCAAGCAGCAATGAGGGGCCGCATTGAGGTAGTGCGCATGCTGCTGGATGCCCCAGATCATGCAGCCCATGCTGACTGCCAAGATGGGCGTGCGCTTGTGCACGCATCAAGTAATGGACACCGTGAGGTAGTGCGCATGCTGCTCTATGCCCCAGGTCATGCTGCTCGAGCTGACAGCCAAAATGGGGAGGCACTTGTGCAAGCAGCAATGAAGGGCCATAGTGAGGTAGTGTGCATGTATGCTGCTGGATACCCCAGATCATGCTGCTCATGCTGACTGCCAAGTTGGGCGTGCGCTTGTGCAAGCAGCAAATAATGGGCACCGTGAGGTAGTGCGCATGTTGCTGGATGCCCCAGATCATGCAGCCTATGCAGACTCCCAATGTGGACAGGCACTTGTGAGAGCAGCACGCTATGGCCACAGTGAGGTAGTTGGCATGTTGCTGTGTGCACCACATCATGCTGCTCGTGCAGACTGCCAAGATGGACAAGCACTTGTGAATGCAGCACGCGATGGCCACAGTAAGGTAGTGCATATACTGCTAGATGCACCACACAATGCTGCCCGTGCAGACTGCCAAGGTGGGGCTGCACTTCAGTTGGCAGCAGACAATGGCCACAGTGAGGTATTTGACATGTTGCAAGAGCACCTCAGCATGCAGAAAAATATAACAAGGTCGCTTGTGTGCAAAAGGTAGTCGGACAGCGCCAAGAAGTATGATATGGTGCGATTTGTAGACAATGCTGCCATGTACAGACTTTTTTGTATAGTAGAAGGATTTACACCAAGTGGAACTATGCTGCTGGTACTAGACTATGCTGCCACTACAAGACCATGTTCTCGATTCCTGTAGATACTATGCTGCTGCTTAGAGGACTATCCTGCCACTTAGAGACTATGCTGCGGCTTGGAGAAAAAAAGTAAGGATAACGCCTGGTGGGGCGTGGTATTAAGGAACCCGTCGTACGCTTGCAGAGAACAGTCTACCACTTGACTGGACAAGCTACCATCGCGGTTGACAACGACCTGCATCACCCAGAGTGACCGTAGGGGGAATCGAACCCCTGACCCCGCTTCGATTCAGCGATTTGGTGTACTACTACTAGACCAATCGTATCACTGAAACGGGCTTGCTGCTTAGAGACTATCCTGCCACTTAGAGCCTATGCTGCGGCTTGGGGACTATGCTGCCTTATAAAAACCTTTTTTTTATGAGAAGGATTTTCGCCTAGTGCAAATGTACTGCTGGAGTGCTGGTACTAGCTTATGATGCTGTTACAAGACAATGGTGCAGATTACCATAGAGACTTTGCTGCCCTTTGAGACATGCTACCGCAGCAATACCATGCTGCCAATGAGATAATATGCTGCCACTCAGAAACTATGTTACCGCTACAATACAATGTTGCTATCAGCTTGAAATCACTCCGGTAGAGTGGACAGTAGATTAAAGCAGCGGAACAGACGCACCAATCTATACACGGAGACAAGGATTACGTTACAGACACAGGAGACCCATAAAGGGGCACCTGTGGTGAAAGGAGGCGGTAGACAGGAACCTAACAGGGTACAGATCAGACCGGAGACGTAGGTGACAGGAAGCTGCCACTGAGTCATCTCAAGATGACTCAGTCCCACTGGAAGCTGGCTCAGGAGAGCCGATAGTTCTGAGGAGTACATAAGTAGTCACCAAGTCATAAAACGCGTGAGAGCACCGCTATACATGCTGATACTCCACCTATGACACAGGTGACATACAATAGTACTACTCCACCTATGGCACTGGTGACATAGAACTATATGTAACAAATAAAAAAAAAAAAAAAAATCAAAGAACTCCGAAAAAAAAAATCGAGAGAAACTTCAAATGAAACCCGAAGGGTGTAAGGGAAGGTATGAAGCAAAGGCAAAGAACCAAAATTTGCCAAGTGGATATAAGAGGACAACTAAATATCAAAGTCGGGTAACAACGGTATAGAAAACCCGATCCGGGAATAGGAACCTAATGCCAATCAATGATAACTTAAAGAAACTCTAAATGTAACCAAAGAAACCCTAAAATGTAACCAAAATTCCAGAATACATGTAACCAAAATTCTAGAATACATGTAACCAAAAGAAATTGGTTTAAGGAGAAGCAGTCATTCCAAACATGCGAATGAAACGCCAGAACACCATAGGATCAAGGGGCTTGGTGAAGGGGTCAGCACAGTTGTCCTTAGTGTTAACATAGGCAACATCCACCTGGCCATCCTCCACCAGCTCCTGGATATAGTGATGGATGACATCAATGTGCTTGTTGCGAGGGAGCAGCTGACAGTCATTGGCCCAGCTCAAGGACCCCAAGTTGTCACCCTGAATGGTGACCAGGTCACAAGGCAGCCCTAGATCAATTCTCAACTTTTTCAACCATTGCACCTCCCTGGCAGTCTGAGACAGGGCCTGATACTCAGCCTCACTGGAGCTAACAGCAACAGTGGGTTGCCTTTTGCTCATCCAGTTCACAAGGCAGCCTCCAGCAAGCACAGCATAGCCAGTCTGAGATCTCCTGTCAGACCCATCATCAGCAAAGGATGAGTCACTAAAGACAGTAAAAGAGAAACCAGGGCTGTGAGTGTAAGTGAGGCCCAGATGGGAATGTTCTCTCAAATACAAAAGCAAGCGCTTGGCTGCAGCCCACAGGGGGGCAGTGGGTTGAGCAGAAAACCTGGACAGGTAGCTAACAGCAAAAGAAATATCAGGCCTTGTGCAGGTAGCCAGGTACAGCAAAGCCCCCACAAGAGAGAGGTACTGGCTATTAGAGGCCAGAGGTTCTCCAGGAGGATCAGTGACAGTGCACTTGGACATGGGAACTGAAAACTTGGGCTTGGTAGCAGCAGTGAGACCAAACTGCTCCACCAGCTCAACAATGTAGGAGTGCTGGGAGAGGTCGATCTTAACACACCTGCCGTCAGAATCAAGTGTACAAGTCATGTCCAATGAAAGGAACTGGACAGGTACACCCATTTCCTTGACTTCCCACCCAGCTGCTTCCATAGCCTTGATCAGCAAGGCATACCTATGCAGCTCACTAAAAGCACAGATAAAGTCATCCACATAGGTCAGGACATAGCTCCACCCACCAGTAGAATCCCTCCTGAAATACAGAGCAGGTTCAGCTTTGCACATGGTAAAACCGTGGGCAACCAAAACCTGCTTTACATCTTTGCTCCAAGCCCTGGGTGCCTGCTTCAAACCATAAAGAGATTTAATTAGCTTGCACACAAGGGGAACATTGTCAGGACCAAGTTCATGAAAGCCCTCAGGCTGGTAACAGAACAGGTCCAGACCAGGTTCCAGCTTGGCATTCAAGAATGCAGTCTTGATGTCCAGCTGCCTCACAAACATTTTTCTATGAGTGATGGCAGCAAGGAGCACACGAAGACCTGCTTTAGAGGAGACGGGGGCATATACATCATGGTAGTCCAGCCCAGGACGTTGCAGAAAACCACGAACTACAAAACGAGCTTTAAAACGCAAAGAACCATCAGCCCCATGTTTCTTGACAAATAACCATCTGCCAGATAGAATCCTCTGCCTAGGAGGCTGTGGAGTGAGGACCCAAGTGCCATGAGCATGGAGGGAGGCCATCTCATCCTTCATAGCCTGCAGCCAGAGATCTCTGTCAGGGTTGGTAGGTAACATTGCAGCTTTATAAGAGAGTTCAGTAGAGGTAGAAATAAAAGCCCCCACGTACAAGCAGTGTACTTGTACATGGGCAGCGGGGATATCAGCAGTATCAGCAGTAACCGGTAATAAAGCCCCCAGCGCAGCACTCATGCGTGGTTGAACAAGGCCGGCCTCCTTTGCCTCTAAATCGTCGAAGCCTGGGTACACTGGAACACCCCAGCCATACGCAGTATCTGACCCGGACCAGTGTTCGAGGTCATCACTCACATCATCTGTGACGGCCACATCGTCGCAATGCCTGGTCCGGTATAAACCACCAGGTATAGCAGGGGGTGAAGTGATCAACAACTCCCGCGAGCTATCCGAATAGGTGGACGGGGGGTGGCGACTAGTGGGCAGTGGACCTGTACTAGGTTCCACTATGACCCGAGGCTGTCCTAATCCTACGACTTCACCGACGAAACGTGGCGCAGAGGAAGGCCCGGCGACCCCCTGAGATTCGAATAAATTAGAGCTTGAAGGAACATCAGACTCCCCCTGGCCCAATGCCGCCGCACGCGATACAGCACCATCATTACCTGGCCTAGGACGCATCGTCATCCCATGACCAGTAAAGCGGTCAACAATCGGGGTTGGTAAAGGGCCCAGGACATTGTCAGTAGTATCAAGCCCTTTACCGATGATAGCGGCAGGGGTGCGAGAAAAATACTGAGATCCATCATAGGGAAAGAGCCCAGGGATACAGTTATAGCTAAACTGTTCATAGAAGAGCACATCACGACTCTCTACCACCTGGCGCAACTTCGGAACCCAAACAAAATAACCCTTACTCACCAGAGAATACCCAACCAGTCTACCAGATAACGCCCTTTCGTCAAGCTTATTGCGCTTCTTCCCATTCACTAAGGTAACATAGCATGGGCACCCGAACACGCGCAATAACGATACATCAGGTAGAACCCCAAAGAACAACTCATAAGGAGTCTTGTCACCCTGATTAGGCAGCCGGTTGCGTAGGTAACACGCGGCGAGGAAGGCATAGGGCCAGAAGGACTTAGTGAGCTTAGACTCCAAGTGAATGCTCCTAGCTACGTTCTGAAGGACCCCATTGTACCGTTCCACAGTCGCATTCTGCTGAGCAGTGTAAGCCATGGACAATTCATGCACAGCACCAACCGATTCTAACCAATCCTCGAACCACTTCACTATAAATTCCTTAGCCCTGTCAGACCTAAGACACTTGAAAACAAATCCATGCAGCTGAGTCATCCATCTGAGGATGGTAGTTTGAACTGCTAAGGGAGCTTCATCCCTGGTTCTCAAGCACAAGACCTCAGCATAGCCAGAGTATTGGTCAGTGAGACACAGAACATAAAACTCCCCACGCAAGCCCCTAATATTAAATGGCCCCATGATGTCCAAGTGAAGGCGTTGTAATGGGGCACGGATCCTAGTTTTGCTTTCTTTAGGAAAAGGGATACGTTTTCCCTTTGCCTTCTGACAAGCATCACATGGGATCTTAGACAGTCTTTGCACCTGTTGGAGAGTGAGGGGTAAGTTCTGAACCAAACCCTTCCTTACAAGGTTGTGCATGGCATCATAGCCAGGGTGACCCAGCCGCCTATGCCACAACCATTCAGGAGTGGTAGGGATCACAACTCCACCATCCTCATCAACATCAAGAGCAAAAGCTGGATAATTTTCAGCACCATACAAACGGCCACGAGGGGTGTGACAAGGCCTACATGCAAACTTGTACACACCATCACTGGAGGCAGGGAAAGACCACAGAACAGAAGAGCCCTGTGTGGCAGTACAACTAAGACTATCAAAAGAAATCTTGCAGTTGTGAGCATGGGCAACAGCATTTACTGACATGAGGTTCACCGGACAGTGTGGGATGTAGAGAACATTGGTTAAAGTGATTGGTGTTGGTAACCAATCACTACATAACACAATAGAACCCTGACCCACAGACCGTTGAACCACACCATCACCAAATTTAACTGCTGGCCCAGTCTCAGAAGCATGAAACACAGTGAACAAAGACATATCACCTGTGATTGACATCCCAGCTCCAGAATCAACATGCCAGACACCCTCAGACAGGCTCGGGCTGCAGACATTTGAAAATTTCGCAGTGCAAGAGAAAAGGACAGAGCGTACCTCCTATTTCTTGTCCAAAGCATACCCATCAATCTGAGCCTGCAAGGAGGCCAGCTGCCGCGGAGTAAGCACACCTGGAAGGGCCAAGGCCATGGGCACCGGATTGGTAACCGGTGCACCAGGCTTGGTCTTACGCAGGTGCGGATGCTTCGTGAAACAGCGATCCTCCGAGTGGGTCGTCTTGCTGAGGCATGGGCCCCAAGTGCAATCCAGACGTCGCTTGTTGGAACCAGAACCCTGAGAACCAGATCCCTGCCCACGCTGAAACGCAGCATTGGCAGGAACCTGGGGAGCGTCCCGGGACCAACCAGGATGCCTGGAGTCGGACCTGGGGAGAGCAATGTTCAAAATGTCGAGAGACCGATATGCCTCCAGACAAGACCAGTAATCTACAGTCTGTCTGTTAGCCAACATCATACCGTACTGGATCCGCAGCGATTCAAATCGGATCAAACGGATCCCATTCACAATGGTTTCCATGGCGTGGCGCTGAGTGACAGGATGTCCAGCACTGCGGAGGTCAGTGCACAGACTGCGAACCATGCGAAAGAAATCATCGACACGGTCAGAAGGGCCCATGTGCGCATTATGAAGTTCGATACGCATGAGAGGGACTCTAGAGGCAAGGGCATCAGACTGCGTCTTCCGGATATCCAAAAGGATATCCCGAGGGGTGGCAAAGTCCTGGTATACCTTGACCATATCGTCCTCCATGTTCGCGAGCATCATAGTTAAACACATGAACTCCTGACGTTCGAGAGGCAGTGCACTGAACCCGAACAGTGCAGGATCAAACCGAGACTCACCATGAATGAGGGTATTAGACCCAGCTCCAATCGCAGAAGGGACAGGAGCCAAGGACCTACGAATGTCCATGAAATACTCCGCAGCAAGACCAGCGTCAAGAGCGCGCTGGTCGTCTATGTTCCTAATCACAGGAATGGACCTCGCAACACTCATAAGCAGCTCGAAATCTGGGCTAACAGGACACAGAGGGACAGGCACTCGCACAAACTGATAACCAAGCTTCTCGTGATCACTACGCCTCGTACCACCAAAGGAAACACCATGATCTGGGGGATACAGAATCCCAGAAGTGACTGGACCAAGAAAAGAACGACACCTGGTACCAAGCTCAGAGAAAGCCATCACTCGGCGATGCCTCAGCTTCACACTAACATTTGCCATTGTAGCCTGCATATCCATCCGACCGTACAAAGAGCGGTTCAAGGACTCACCATCCCGTCGATCCTGGTTGATCAGGCGGTAGTCCCGCAAGTTCAAAGTCGGAGGAGATCCACCAGTGAGCAGATGCTCCCAAGATTCGCATGACCGCGTATATAGCATAGGAGGAGGGCCAGGGGCAGGAGGCAGCTCCACCGGCGGAGGCGGAGGGGGTTCCAGGGAGGCACCAGCAGCAGAGGTGCGTGCAGAGGAAACAGCAGCCTCGCGAGAGCGAGTGTGGTAGCCAGGGAGGCCACGCTCCATGGGGGCAGATGCAGAGGAAAAAGAAGCAAAGCCCTTCAAGAAAGTGGGCTTAGCCACCTCCGGGTAAGCCGGGGGAACAGGCTCAAAGGGAGGCGCCGACGAAGGCTGAGGCTGATACACAGGCGAAAGCTCTCGATTAGGCATCTGCTGATCAGCAGGCTCATACACCGGCGAAACAGCGGAAGTCTCAAAGACACGAGTGGCAGCAGCAGATGGGGTCACGCCACCGAAGTCAGCACTCGTAGCACTCTTCAAGTCCTCCTCATCATCAGTAGTAGTAGAGTAGTCTTCATCATAATTGAAAGGGACGAAAGGAGGCTGCGGGTCTGATGCACAACGGATGATCTGTGTCTGTACACAACACAGCTTCATCAGGACATCCTCAACATCAGAGGAAAGGCGTCGAACATTGAGAGAAGGAACCGTAAAGTTCGAGGATTGACCGGGGGGGGTTACTTCCTTGATGGCGGAAGGATCCTCCTCTCCGGCAGCAGAGGCCGCTGGCGCACAGTCGTCTAGCCAATCCAGAGGAACCTTCACCCCCGTTGGGAGGATTCGGTCGCATCCATTGCTCACAATGACACTGCGGATCCCACGAGCCCATGAAACACCATTAAGTTTGGTAAGTTTCACAAAGCCGGCAGGAGGCCCTCGCGGAAGTTGCATTATCAAAGCAGTGGTAGTGATGAGGAGCCCAGTAACCTATCAGCTTGAAATCACTCCGGTAGAGTGGACAGTAGATTAAAGCAGCGGAACAGACGCACCAATCTATACACGGAGACAAGGATTACGTTACAGACACAGGAGACCCATAAAGGGGCACCTGTGGTGAAAGGAGGCGGTAGACAGGAACCTAACAGGGTACAGATCAGACCGGAGACGTAGGTGACAGGAAGCTGCCACTGAGTCATCTCAAGATGACTCAGTCCCACTGGAAGCTGGCTCAGGAGAGCCGATAGTTCTAAGGGAGTACATAAGTAGTCACCAAGTCATAAAACGCGTGAGAGCACCGCTATACATGCTGATAGTTGCTGATTACCGTAGATACTATATATGCTGCCGCTCAGAGACTGTGCTAACACTCATAGAGTATGTTACCGCTACGATACAATGTTGCTGATTTCCATAGGTACTAAGCTGCCGCTCAGAGACTATGCTGTTGCTTATAGACAATCCTGTAGCTACAATACAATGCTGCTGATTATAAACTGTGCTACCATTACAAGTCCATGCTATCGATTACACTAGGTAAAACGCTGCCGCTTAGAGACTATGCTGCCGCTAAGAGACTGTGCTGCCACTTCAGCTTTTCTTGTCCGCTATGACCAGCAGCTTCTAGGCAGCTCCATGAGCCAGACACTGGGCTAAGCCCCAAGATGAATTTTTCAGCTTCCAGTTGCACTACGTTGCAATAAGATTAGCTGGGTAGCAAGCCTGGGGAGCTGCCTAGAAGCTGCTGCTCGTAGCGGAAAAGAAAAGCTACGGCTGCCACTACAAGTCAATGCTGTCGATTGCCGAAGGTACTACGCTGCCGCTTACAGATGATGCTGCCGCTTAGAGCGCATATACACAAGCTGATTGTATCGACCAGTTATGGTCAAGTCGTACAGATTACTGACTGCGAAGCTTTTGATTGACACTTTCTGAGTTAGTTATCTCGCCCACTTAACCATTTTCGAGATAACCATAATTACCCTTTCACGTCCATATTGTTGATTACCGTAGATACCATGCCGCTGCTTAGAGACTATGCTGCAGTAACAAGTCCAAAGTGTTGATTACCGTAGGTACTGTGCTGCCGCTTATTAGAGCCTATGTCGCTGCTACTAGTCCATACTATTGATAACCGGTACTGTAGATGCTATGCTGCCGCTTAGAGAATACGGAATTTTGTCGCTTCAAGTCCATATTGTTGATTACCGTAGATAATATGCCGCCCGCTTCGAGACTGTGCTGCTGTTACAAGTCCAAACTATTAATTACCGTAGATACTGTGTAAAGTGCCCTGGAGGCAAAGATGGACAGTAAGAAGGCTGCTAGGTGAGCGTGCATGAGGGTAGGTGGTTGGATTATTGGTTGAGAGAGACACGTGGGATGGGAGGGGGGGGGGTAGAAAGGGTCTGTTTACAGTGACCTGGGGGCTAGGAAGGAGGCTGCTAGGTGATCGTGTATGAGGGTCAGTGGTTAGATGGGTGTTTGCCAGAGGCAGGTGGGATGTATGTGTGTGTGGTGGTGGCGTGTGTGTGGGGGGGGGGGGGGGGGGGGGGGGGGGGGGGGTAAAAGGGGCTGTGTACAGTGCCCTGGGGGCAGGGATGGATCAGAAAACTAG
>JACBWV010000158.1:0-25000 GCA_013435795.1 Chlamydomonas sp. ICE-L | reverse complement strand
GGAGGTATGAACAAAGAAGAAAATAAAAAGAATGTACAAAGAAGAAAATAAAAAAGAAAACAAACAAATTTATAAGTGCCAATCTGTTTGGTGCAATTTTTCGTCCGTCTTCCGAGTACATAAATTGCAGCTCGATAACTAAATATACGGCTCGGCTTTACAGGGCGGTTCTTCGTCTTCCGTCTAGCCCTAGCTTATACCCCGACCTTGCCTTGGTCTTCCTGAGGGTACCTTTCTAGGCCTGACAAGGCTATGTACCTGCCAGGTTGCCTGGTTCCGGTCAGTCGTCGCCCCCAGGAGGGGGCGCGGAGTGAGCATCGTTATCCGTCGACTACGGTATGGAAACATACGTCATACCACGGTACAGCACGTTATACAATGTTATACCACGTTATATCTCGTCAAGGCACGTTATACCACGTTATAGCAATTCAGGGGATGAACTGGGCAAAACGTTTCCGCGAGAACTCGCACTTTGTACTTCGTCGAGAATTTTGCGCTGGAAATCCGAGAATTCTCGTCAATTTGGCCTGGAATTCTCGACGATTCTCGACAAAGTACAAAACATTTGTCCAGTTCATCACCTGAATTGCTATAATGCATGGTAGACTCGTTATGACTTTTTCTAGGATTCGTTAAGGTATCTAACCCCTCAACCCCACCCCTGGATTTGCATTATGACATGTTATGACGCGTACTGACATGTTCTGACACATCATGACATGTTATGGCATAGTATGACACATCATGACATGTTATGACGCGTTATGACATGTTATGATCAATCAGGTGATCACATCCCAGGCACATGAGGTGATATAGTTATCACAGCAACAGGCACGTGTATGTGAAGCAGTGACTGTCAAGGTTTGGGGGGTCTGTTGCTTTGGTTATACACTAGTTGGTTGACTACCCTAGTGGTGGTTGGATAGAGGTGGGGTTATTTGTAGGGAACGGCATTATGATATCATGTCATCATATGATACCATATGATGCTGGCAGTCTGACTAGGCTAAAGTACACCGTACATGATCATACGCCACATGATTAGACCAAGCATAAACATGCAACACCATCTCAACCCTGCGTGCCGATCTGTGTGCTCCTTACCTGTCTATGGGACCTGGACAAGTCTTTAAACTGTCTAGTCCACTTAGTGTGCTCCCTGGTTTCCGTGGGTATCGCACGGGGGGACTTGGAATTGGCAGACAGTGAGCAGCCCAGAATTCCAATTCAAAATTGCATTACAGCACAGAGGAACAATTCAAATTACAAATTCAAATCACAGCCCAGAAGAACAATTCAAATTCAAATTACCTATGTATGAGGGCCTCTGCGGCCTCCCGCCTAGCCGCCTCCCGTCTGGCCTCCTCCTGCCTAGCCGCCTCACGCTTAGCCGCCACCCGCATAGCCTCCTTCTGCCTAGCCTTCTCCAGCCTGGCGGCATCCCGCCTGGCCTCCTCCAGCCTGGCCTCCTCCTGTCTAACTGCCTCTCGCTTAGCCGCCTCCCGCCTAGCCCTCTCCAACGGATTCGCATCCAGCCAAGCCTCCTCCTCCTGCCTAGCCACCTCCCGCCTAGCCGCCTCTTGCCTTGCCTCCTCCTGCCTAGCCTCCTCTTGCCTAGCCTTCTCCTGCAAAGCGGCCTCCCGCCTAACCCTCTCAGCCTCCCGCCTAACCCTCTCAGCCTTCCACCAAGCCGCCTCCTTGGCAGCAGCAGCCTCGGCCCTGCGCGTGAACGTCATGAATTCACCATGATGCGCCACTATGTATGTATGCTACAGTACAGGGGTAGGCCAAATAGGCTAAAAGGACTTTCCCAACCGTATAGGAAGGGCTTAAAAAGAAAAAGCACTGATGAACTGAACCCCAAACAATTGTTTAACGGACGGGGGCCGAGGGGGGGCATTTCTGACTAATTTAGCCGGACCCATGCTTCGCCATGCAACGACGGAATGGCGTCGCGTTGCACACAAAGATAGTTCGAACAAGGGCCTAGGAACCAACAACGTATTGAGCATTGTGATGTAGCAGAGAATAACAGCAACGGCTAACGCGCGACCAGTTGGACACAGCCTACTTAAAGGTATCTTCCAAACCAGGGGTTCTGCCATTACAAACTCAATACTGCCTCGACTACCCAGTTGAGGTCCGTTAAAACGGTCCTTGCAATATCCTAACTCTGGGCGAAGTGAGTGATGGAGCACACGATCAGTCTTTTTCTTTTGAGCTACATGTAGCATCTTCTATCTGGGCAGCTCCCCTGCCTGGCTACCCGATCAAGCTGATGCATCTGACAGCTGACATGATCAGTGTACCAGTGCTCCTGATATCTAGGGGTTGAGCCCTGTGTCTGGCTCAGGGAGCTGCTTAGAAGCTGCTACATGTAGCACAAACAAAAATCTGGTCCTTTTATTCAAAAATGGTTACATAGTTTTTTATTTTCAGCTACGAGCAGCAGCCTCTAGGCAGCTCCCTAGGATAGCAGCAGCCTCTAGGCAGCTCCCTAGGATCTCTCTTCATCCAAACGTTAAGCAACCTAGGCACCTGGGAGCTGGTATTGTCAGCTTTCCAGTGCTCCTGGAATCTTTGGGTTTGGCCCAATGGCAGTCTCAACTGGGAGCTGCCTAGAAGCTGGCGCTGGTAGCCGAAAAGAAAAACCCTGGGTGGCTATGCTGGTTCGACTCAGTGCCAATTTCCTTCACCAGGTCCTTTTGCTACGACGTACTTAATGAGGACTACAAGAAGTGGGGATGTTGGTGCTCGACCTTCCGAATCAGTATTGGAATTTAAAAAGTAATGATAAAGCCTGGTGGGGCGTGGTATTAAGGGAGCCCCGTCTTAACATGGTAGGGAACGGGCTGCTACTTTACCTGAACAAAGCAACCATGGCGGATGACAGCGACCGCAAAGACTTAAGCACACCCGTGGGAATTCGAACCCGGCACCTACGTTGTTTAAGGAGCTCTGCCATTGAGCCATTCTATGAACGGGAATTAAATTAAAAAGTATTGGAATAAAGAACTGGCTCAGTAGGTTGAACACCTCTAATAATGATGATGATGATGATGATGACATTTTTCCTGGTGCCCAACTGGACTCCAAATGCGCCCTCGGTTTGACGGAGTCAAGGGGGACTTATGAACATCATGCACAAAGAAAAAAAGAAAAAGAAAACAAAATAGTCTTTGCTAGAAAGATCAAGGCGAGGTGGCTAGGTCTGTCTTGTGGTTCAGCCCAGGATATAGCGGAACCCTAACTGATTAGTACACAGTCATCTATCGTCTAACGTCTGCTGGGTGGCTTCTTGGTCCTAGTGTCTTTGTTCTTAGTATTCCTTGGTAATGAGGAATAGGATAAGGAAGAGACTGCGTTCATGCTTGACTGGTGATGTCACTAAGCAACATGTGACAATTGCTGCATCTTAATTTGCTTATAGCCGGTTCCTTTATTTGGATGTCTTCAGCTATTTTGTTTCGCCCCCCCCCCCCCCCTCTCTCTTGTGTTTCTTGATGCCCTGCGTTTATAGCCTTGGCAGCCCTTCCATCTCTGCCCTCCTTTTTGATTACGTTCCCGCTTTCATGGAGTTGTATGCTACTTAGTTGTTTGAAAGCTTTGTTGGGGTGCCTAGACAAGTCCTATGCATATGCAGCGTCGCAAACGACGGGAAAATTGGTGGAGAGTGTTGGCAACAGAACGACAGGTGGCAACAGAATGGAGCGGACCAAACCCAGTTAGTTACTAGACAGTTGGCTGAGGCGTTAGGCTTCGTGTTGGTCGTCGGTCAGTCGCACAAACAAATGGACAGCGGTGTGACCCTAGGGGCTCCCGCACCCCAGAAGGGGGGGCTCCGCCAAAAGCCCTCAACTTGTTATACAACTGGAAAGTTGGCAAGTTGTGCCGCTGTCTTGTCTCGGCATTGTCTTTCTAGTTTAAGAAACTTAATCTGGCCCCACCTTTCCTGCTTTCCAGGAGTTTTATATTGGAGCCATCCCCATCTCATCCACAACCCATTCCTTCAACCCATCCTTAGACTCACACGCACCCCATCCCTTCACCCCATCCCTTCACCCCATCCTAAGACCCACAAGCACCCCCTCTCTTCACCCCATCATTAGACCCACACACACCCCATCCCTTCACCCCATCCCTTCACCCCATCCTTCACCCCATCCCTTCACCCCATACTTAGACCCACACGCACCCCATCCCTTCACCCCATCTCTTCAGACCATCCTTAGACCAACACGCACCCCAATCCCTTCACCCCATCCCTTCACCCACCCTCAGGGCCCTTCACCCCATCCCTTCCCCCACCCTTAGACCCACACGCACCCCATCCCTTCACCCACTCCCTTCACCCCTTCGTTAACCCCACGCACCCAGCCCGTCACCCCATGCTCCCCATACGTAGGACCCACACGAACCCCTCCCTTCACGCCTAGCCCTATCACACCCATACTTAGACCACACGCCCCAATCCCTTCACCCCATCCCTTCACCCATCCTTCAACCCCAATCCCTTCACCACCCCATCTCTTCAGACCATCCTTAACCAACAACTACCCCATCCTTCAACCCCACCCTTCAACCCATCTTTAGACCACACGCACCCCCCTTAACCCCATCCTCACACCCTCTTAGACCACACGCACCCCATCCCTTCACCCCATACCTTCACCCCATACTTAACCCGCACGCACCCCATCCATTCCCCCATTCCTTCAAACCCAACCTAGACGCGACACGCATCCCATCCCTTCTCCCCATCCTTAGACTCACATGCACCCCATCCCATCACCCCACACCCTTAACCACTGCACCCTAAATCCCTTCATCCCGTCACCCCATCCCTCACCCCATCTCTTCACACCATCGCTCACCCATCTCTTCACCCCATCCCTTCACCCCATCCCTTCACCCCATACTTAGACCCACACGCATCCCATCCCATCACCCCACCCTTAGACCCACACGCACCCCATCCCTTCACCCCATCCCTTCACCCCATCCCTTCACCCCATACTTAGACCCACACGCACCCCATCCCTTCACCCCATCCCTTCACCCCATACTTAGACCCACACGCACCCCATCCCTTCACCCCATCCCTTCACCCCATCCCTTCACCCCATCCCTTCACCCCATCCCTTCACCCCATCCAATCACCCCACCCTTAGACCCACACGCACCCCATCCCTTCACCCCATCCCTTCACCCCATCCCATCACCCCACCCTTAGACCCACACGCACCCCATCCCTTCACCCCATCCCTTCACCCCATCCCTTCACCCCATACTTAGACCCACACGCACCCCATCCCTTCACCCTATCCCTTCATTCCATCCCTTCACCCCATACTTAGACCCACACGCACCCCAGCCCTTCACCCCATTCCTTCACCCCATCCCTTCACCCCATACTTAGACCCGCACGCACCCCATCCCTTCACCCCATCCCTTCACCCCATCCCTTCACCCCATCCCTTCACCCCATCCCTTCACCCCATCCCATTACCCCACCCTTAGACCCACACGCACCCCATCCCTTCACCCCATCCCTTCACCCCATCCCTCCACCCCATCCCTTCACCCCATCCTAAGACCCAGCCTTTCACCCCATCCTTCGACCCACACACACCCCATCCCTTCACCCCATCCCTTCACCCCATCCCCTTCACCTCGTCCTTAGACCCACACGCACCCCATCCTTTCACCCCATCCCTTCACCCCATCGCTTCACCCCATCCCTTCACCCCATCCTTAAACTCACCCTCACCCCATACCTTCACCCCATCCCCTCTTCTCTAGCCACACAACTACTGAAAACACAGCTTCCCCAAGCACCTGTAACGATTCACCAGATATACCACAACCGGTATGGTACAGCCGATTATCTGTACACAAAACTTCATCCTGTTTTGAGCAGCTTGAGCATTCCTGCATATGAGAGGGGGGGGGTTGGGGTTGGGGTTGGGGTTGGGGGGGGGGGGGGGGGGGGGGGGGGGGGGGATTGGGTTAAGGTTTAGGTTCAGGTTTGAGTTTGGGATTGGTTTCGGGTTAAGAGGTTGGGAGGTTGGGAGGTTGGGAGATTTTTAGGTTTGGAGGTTTGGGGGTTTGGGGGGTTGGAGGTTTGGAAGTGGGGAGGTTTGGAGGTTTGGAGGTTTGGAGATGGGGAGGTTTGGAGGTATGGATGTTGGGAGGTTGGGAGGTTGGGAGGTCTGGGGGCCTGGGAGGTTTGGACATTTGGGGGTTTGGAGGTTTGGAGGTTTGGAGGTTTGGAGGTTTGGAGGTGGAAAGGTTTGGAGGTTTGGAGTTTGGGAGTTGGGGAGTTTGAATGTTTGGAGGTGGGGAGGTTTGGAGGTTTGGGGTGTGGGGGGTGGATGTGGGGTGTGGGGTGTGGGGTGTGCGGGGGGGGGGGGGGGGGGGGGTGCGGGGGGGGGGGGGGGGGGTAAGGGATGAATTTCCAGAGGTCCACCCTTATGTTGGGAATCAAAGTAATTGAATCAAAGTAACTGAATCAAAGTAACTGAATCAAAGTTACTGAATCAAAGTGACTGAATCAAAGTAACTGAATCAAAGCAACTGAATCAAAGTAACTGAATCAAAGTGACTGAATCAAAGTAACTGAATCAAAGTAACTGAATCAAAGTAACTGAATCAAAGTTACTGAATCAAAGTAACTGAATCAAAGTAACTGAATCAAAGTAACTGAATCAAAGTAATTGAATCAAAGTAACTGAATCAAAGTAACTGAATCAAAGTAACTGAGTCAAAGTAATTGAATCAAAGTAACTGAATCAAAGTAACTGAATCAAAGTAACTGAATCAAAGTAACTGAATCAAAATAATTGAATCAAAGTAACTGAATCAAAGTAACTGAATCAGAATAACTGAATCAAAGTAAGTGAACGACATTCAAACGTTGTATGCGTTTCTAGGGTTGAAGTACCATAAGAAGAATACGTCTTGGTGGTGGACACCCATGTGGAACCCATGGATGCTTGTCTTGATGTATATTATCTACCGGTGGCGTGGTGAGTCCTACCTGGGCATGATAACATACCAATACATTCGCCAAGCCATGTTGTTGTGGCCGTGTACAATGCATGAATTACTACCCACACCCCAAAACCCACACACCCATGAACATCACATAGACCCATACGCATAGAGAACCCCCTAGGATCTAGTGTGACCTGTCATTTGGTGGTAGGCCACATGCCTTGCTCTCATGCAGCATGCAACACTTAACATTGCTTTAGCATTCAAGGCCTTTTGCACGAAACAACTCTCCGCTGCCCCGAAATACGCACCTCCCAGCTTTCCACATAACAACGGTTCCGCCAGCGCCAACCTCTCCCGCGAGCACCAGGAATATTTCCCTATAGATATCCGTCAACTAGGGCTCACTAACTATCGAAACTAGGCAGGGTGGGATTCGTAGTTCGAATTCTTCGTCGTCGTTAGTTTAATTGTGCAGCGACAGGGTAAGTTAATTTTGGCACCCCCTACGTGATGCGCTGGGCGAAATAGTGCGGCTCTGCGGACAAGCACCGTGTATGTTGGTTGTTGTGCAGGCTCAAAGAGCTACGAGGGTTGTTAGTCCGCTGCAGTTGTCGAGTGGCCCGAGGAAATGAAGCATCTCGCATTCTTGGATCCTTGGACCTATTCGATGGGTCTAAGAACGCAAAGATCCCTATCGATTATTTTGTTTATCCTCTTCCACCCACGATTTTCGAACCCATATGGTCAAGACTGCAAGAATGACTGTTCAGTATCGTACAGAAATCGGTGAATCAGCCCGTGGCACTGAGAATATAGCACAACTAGCTAGACAGCTTAACGTGATTATGCTTCCCATGTTTGCTGATTTATTCCGACCGCAGAGCTGACGGCGAGTAGCCTGACGGCTGATAGACCAATCAAAACAAAACAAATGTATGACACGCGCGATTACGTTACAACTACTATATGCAATTATCTATCCTGCCGATGTTCAGAAGGAGTCAATAGATACATTGTTATACCATCCAACATGACAAGTACTAGGGTACTAGCTAAGTTTGACTGTAATGGTATTTGTTATATATATATGGTAGATAAGTATTATAAATATCTTATACAGTGTACCATGTGCAAGGGGGACATGGATCTACATGCTCAGTGCGAGGGTGTGGGCAGCAGGGTTGTTTCAAAACGTTACGTTTCGTACTTCAAACGCAGACACTATGCAGGGTATTACAGGACTCCCGCCTCTGCTGCCTGAGACGCAACGAATTGTACACCCGAATGAAACAAATCACCAGATTTTTGGGGATTACACCAATTAAAATATCCGTTAGTTAGTTAGTCCGTCCGTCACAAACAACAAAATCAGGTTTCGTGACAAACATCAAAAACTTGAACATAATATATTTTAGATGAATTGCAAGACTTATGTATACCGGGCTATTTTTCACCAGAGCACATATGAGCATCGCAATTCAAGAAAAGGGGCAAAGGTTAGTGTTTTGGGGGCCAAAAGCTACAATTAACGGGTCAGATTTTTCAACATTTCAAATGTGTACCATCCAAACTTGTGCGCATACATAGGTCGCAATGTCGAAGGGTCCGTTGTTTTGCAGGACGCAACGTGGGGAGGTTCCTTTGACCAGATGGAAAGGTCCGTTGCGCCGTAGGACGCAGGCTATAATCGCATGAGGCAACAGAGCAGGGGGTCCTCCTGACAGACCCTGGCGTGGACAGCACCAGTGCCAGGATCATATGTGATATGTATTACATTGCAGTACATGTTAAAGTCTACTTGACACCGCGAGGGGGGGTATGAGACTCTGTGCTTTAAACAAAAAGAAAAAGCACCCACAAAGCAAAAAACCCCATTACATCAGGGGTGTATGTATGTTACAGTCCAGGGGTAGGCCAAATAGGCTAAAGGAACTTGCCCAACGGTATAGAAAGGGCTTAAAAAGAATAGCACTAATGAACTGAGCCCCAAACAATCGTTTAACCGACGGGAGCCCTGAGTTCGTGCTACGGTGATAAGATCATAACATCAGATTCCTTGATTTAATTGCACTGCGGGCAACCGCCAATTTGAATTGTTACATGGTTGTTTAGCCAACTCTGGGCTGCTCACCGTCTGCCAATATCAAGTCCCTCCGTGCGATAGCCACGGAGAACAGGGAGCACACTAAGCGAATTAGACAGTTAAAGACTTGTCCAGGCCAACCACCAATGAGGGTACCATAGTACCATACATAAATAAATACAGATACATAAATAGTATGCCTCAAGCAAAGCCCTGGATCATGTCCCTGTCAGGGTGTGGGCAACACTAGCGCCAGGATCACGTCCCTGGGAGGGTGTGGGCAACACTAGCTCCAGGATCACGTCCCTGGGAGGGTGTGGGCAACACTAGCGCCAGGATCACGTCCCTGGGATCCCACTCCACACCAAGGGAGGCACAGGCGGAGAAGGAGGGCGGTACATGGTACGACGTTCGTCCATCCATGCCTTGGTTCTGACAGCAACGAGGACGTGAGTGAGGCCCTGGATCAGCTAGATCAGCGTGAGGGTGTGGGCACCACTAGTAGAGGAGTGGGTGTAGGACTAGGAAGGGGAGGAGGGGGGACTGAAGGGGGAGGTCTGCCCCCCCAAAGTTGTAAAGCATCTGACCCCCCCCCCCCCCCCCCCCTAACTTTGAACCCCCAGCTAAGCCCTGTATCAGCGTGAGGGTGTGGGCAACACTAGTGCCAGGATCACGTCCCTTGGATCCCACTCCACACCAAGGGACGCACACACGGAGGAGGAGGGCGGTACAAGGTACAACGTCCGTGGGTCTGCATCTCCTGCGGGTTCCAGTTTAATGACTCCTGCACGGCCCTTGGCTGCAAGGTACTGGAAACGAAAGGAGCCAGGGTTAGCAGGATACTCCACTTAGTGACCGGTTAGTGATATATTGATTGGTTGGTTGATTGGTAAACTGATTTATTGTATCACTAATTTGTTCAGATCAGGGGCTTCCAGTTTAAGCACTCCAGCACAGCCCTAGGCTGCAAGGTACCGAAAACGAAAGGAGCCAGGATCGGTTAGTAGGATACTAAAAAAAAAAAAAACTTAACTTCTAAGATATGTCACAATGACACTTCTAAGGACGTGGGGTTGAGGTAACCGGCTCATAAGTATGCGATGAACGGGCTTACATCACACCTAGAGTTCAGTTACCATGCCGGTCAACGACCCTCCGGGTGGGCCCAGGTGACCTCGATGGGGTTCGAACCAGCAACCTGATAAGACTCCGCACCTGCTTCCGTTCGATCCGGGATCGCTCTACGATATCCATCCCGTTCCGAACGGGGATTAGGATGCTCCACTTAGTCATTGGTCATTTGATTAATTGATTGGTTGGTTGATTCAATCTTTCATATGTCCAGATGAGGGGCTTCCAATTTGAGGACTCCAGCACGGCCCTTGGCCTTTGGTTGCAAGGTGCCGGAATCAAAAGGAGCCCGGGTTGGCAGGATACCCTACTTAGTGATTGGTTGATTGGTTGGTTGATTCAACATTTCAGTTGTTCAGATCAGGGGCATCCAATCTGAGGACTCCAACTCGGCCCTTGGCCCTTCATCCATCCATCCATCCATCCATCCATCCATCCATCCATCCAGATATTAATTAATTTGCGTATTCATTCATCCATCCATTGACAGCATAAAACCAACTTGGTTAAACCCATTCATTCACTCATCCATCTATCAACCCACCCATTCACAGCATACAACCAACCAACCAACCAACCAACCAACCGCGTTAAGTTCAAAGAACTCGGGACGCCTTTCAGCATTGGGAGCAGGCACCAACCAACCAACCAACCATACAACCAACCAACCAACCTTGTTAAATTCAAACTTGGGACACCCTTCAGCATTTGGAGCAGGCACCAACCAACTAACCAACCAACCAACCTTGTTAAATTCAAACTTGGGAAGCCCATCAGCATTTGGAACAGGCACCAACCAACCAACCAACCAACTAACCAACCTTGTTAAATTCGACGAACTTGGGACGCCCTTCAGCATTCGGAGCAGGGACCAACCGCCGTACCGCTCGCTGGGATCGGGGTGTATTACTGTACAGCTGATGTACAATGTACTGCAGGTCCACACGCAGTTTGACGTCCAAGGTGCTGGGCCAACCTCTGGGCTCCACCAAATCTGAGCCACCTGCAATTAAGATAAAAATGAATTTAAATTTGAATTTAAAGTTTAGGCCAATCTCTGGGCTCCACCGATTCTGAGCCACCTGCAATTAAGAAAAAAAAATGAAATTAAATTAAAATTTGAATTAAAAGTTTTGGGCCAACCTCTGGGCTCCACCAAGTCTGAGCCACCTGCAATTAAGAAAAAAAATGAATTTGAATTAAAATTTGAGTATCAAGTTTTGAGTCAACCTCTGGGCTCCACCAATTCTGAGCCACCTGCAATTAAGAAAAAAATGAATTTAAATTTAAATTTGAATTTAAAGTTTAGGCCAATCTCTGGGCTCCACCAATTCTGAGCAACCTGCTATTAAGAAAAAATAAATTTGGATTTATAATGGAATTTGAATCTAAGGTGTTGGGCCAACCTCTGGGCTCCACTAAGTCTGAGCCACCTGCAATTAAGAAACATTAATTTTGAATAAAAAATGGAATTTAATTTGAAGGTGTTGGGCCAATCTCTGGAATCCACCAAGCCCGAGCCACCTGCAATTACTAAACATTAATTTTGAATAAAAAATGGAATTTAATTTGAAGGTGTTGGGCCAATCTCTGGGCTCCACCAAGCCCGAGCCACCTGCAATTACTAAACATTAATTTTGAATAAAAAATGGAATTTAATTTGAAGGTGTTGGGCCAATCTCTGGGCTCCACCAAGCCCGAGCCACCTGCAATTAAGAACGATTACATTTGAATTGAAATTTGAATTTAAATCCAAGGTGCTGGGCGAACCTCTGGGCTCCACCAAGTCTGAGCCACTTGCAATTAAGACACAAATACATTTAGATTAAAATTGAAGGTGTTGGCCCAACCTCTGGGCTCTACCAAGTCTGAGCCACCTGCAATTAGGAAAAAAATGAATTAAAATTTGAATTTAAAGTTTTGGGCCAATCTCTGGGCTCCACCAATTCTGAGCTACCTGCTATTAAGTAAAATCAAATTTGGATTTATAATGGAATTTGGATCTAAGGTGTTGGCCCAACCTCTGGGCTCCACCAAGTCTGAGCCACCTGCAATTAGGAAAAAAATGAATTTAAATTTGAATTTAAAGTTTTGGGCCAACCTCTGGGCTCCACCAATTCTGAGCACCTGCTATTAAGAAAAACATTTTGGATTTATAATGGAAAATTTGAATCCACTGTGTTGGGCTAAACCTCTGGCTCCACTAAGTCTGAGCCAATCTGCAATTAAGAACTTTAATTTTGAATTAAAAAATAATATTATTTGAAGTGTGGCCCCCTCTGGGCTCTACTACAATCCAAGCCACCTGCATAAGAAAAAAAATTCGAAATGTCATTCAATTTCAATGTTAAAGTTTTCGGACAACCTCAGGGCTTCACCAAGTCTGGGCCACCTGCAATTCAGAAAACATAAATTTGAATTCAAAATGTAATTTAAATTTAAAGTTTTGGGCTAACTCCCCGACTCCACCAGGTCTGAGCCACCTTCAATTAAGAAAAAAATGAAATTTGATCCGTCAGTTTTGGCCAACGCAAGCTGCCGCCAGAGTCAGTGCCACCGGGGATTTATGGAAATGAATTTGAATTTAAATTTAAAGTTCCAAGGTGTTGGGCTAACCTCTGGGCTCCACTAAGTCTGAGCCATCTGCAATTAAGAAACTTTAATTTTGAATTAAAAATAGAATTTAATTTGAAGGTGCTGGGCCAACCTCTGGGCTCTACCAAGCCCAAGCCACCTGCAATTAAGAAAAAATAAATTCGAATTTCAATTCGAATTTCAATTTAAAGTTTTCGGACAACCTCAGGGCTTCACCAAGTCTGGGCCACCTGCAATTCAGAAAACATAAATTTGAATTCAAAATGTAATTTAAATTTAAAGTTTTGGGCTAACCTCCGAGCTCCACCAGGTCTGAGCCACCTGCAATTAAGAAAAAAAATGAATTTGAATCTTCAGTGTTGGGCCAAACTCTAAGCTCCGCCAAGTCAGTGCCACCGGCGATTATGGAAAATGAATTTGAATTTAAATTTAAAGTTTTGGGCCAACCTTTAGGCTCCACCAAGTCTGAGCCACCTGCGAATAAGAAAAATAACTTTGAATCTAAAATGGAATTTAAATTTACAGTTTTGGGCCAACCTTTGGGCTCCACCAAGTCTGAGCCACCTGCAATTGAGAAAAAAATGAATTTAAATTTGAATTTAAAGTTTAGGCCAATCTCTGGGCTCCACCAATTCTGAGCCACCTGCAATTAAGAAAAAAAATGAGTTTGAATTAAAAGTTGAATT
Source organism: Chlamydomonas sp. ICE-L (assembly GCA_013435795.1). NCBI lineage: Eukaryota > Viridiplantae > Chlorophyta > Chlorophyceae > Chlamydomonadales > Chlamydomonadaceae > Chlamydomonas > Chlamydomonas sp. ICE-L. The sequence continues at coordinate 11,500 of JACBWV010000158.1, read as the reverse complement.
ACAAGTTTTGGGCCAACCTCTGGGCTCCACCAAGTCTGAGCCACCTGCAGTAGTGAACAAATAAAAATTGAAGTTGTTTCAAATTCAAATTTAAAGTTTGGGGCCATCCTCGGGGCTCTGCCAAGTCTGAGCCACCTGCGAAACAGACAAGTCCTATGCAGCGTCGCAAGCGACGCGGAAAATTGGCGGAGTGTGTTGGCAACAGAACGAAAGGTGGCAACGGTGGAGCTGACCGAAGCGAGTTAGTTACACGACCGTTGGATGACGTGTCAGGCTTCAATTTTTTTCCGGTCGGCAAATGGACAAATGGGTAAACACGGGGGCTCACGCCCCCTTGAAGAGGGAGCTCCGCCAAATAAAAATGAATTTAAATGTAAAGTTGTGGGCCAACCTCTGAGCCACCTGTGATTAAGAAAATACAAATTTGGATTTATAATGGAATTTGAATCGAAGGTGTTGGGCCAACCTTAATTTTGAATTAAACATTAATTTTGAATTAATTTTGAATTAAAAATGGAATTTAATTTGAAGGTGTTGGGCCAACCTCTGGGCTCCACTAACTCAGAGCCACCTGCAATTCTGAAACATTAAATTTGAATTTAAAATGGAATTTAAATTTAAGGTGTTGGGCCAACCTCTGGAATCCACCAAGTCTGAGCCACATGTGATTGTGAATTGGACAGGAGATGTTTATTCAGTTTTCAATTCAATCCATTGTCTTATCCGCTTAGTATGCTCCCTTGTATCTGTGGGTGTATGTGTGTCACCACCACCACCACCACCACCAATTTTGGTGGAGCCCCCCCTTCTGGGGGGCGGGAGCCCCCAGTTTTACCCATTTGTCTGTTTAACTGACCGACCATCCATCCATCTGACTGCAATGAAGCCTGACACGTCAGCCAACGGTCTTGGAACTAACTCGCTTCTGTTGCCACCTGCCGCTCCCTCGCGATCACTCTCCGCCATTTTTTAGCGTTGCAGGCGACGCTGCACAGAACTTGCCATCAACTCACCAGGCTCTGATAGGCATATGACCCCCACCCCCACCGTCATCAAACCCACCACCACCATTTTCATCAACGCCACAGCTACCACCATCAAACCCACCACCGTCACTACCATTTTCATCAACACCACCATCACCACTGCCCCCCCCCCCCCCCCCCCCCCCCCCCCCCTCACCACCATTTTCATCAACGCCACCGCTACCACCATCAAACCCACCACCATCACTACCATTTTCATCAACACCACCACCACCACCACTGCCCCCCCCCCCCCCCCCTCACCACCATTTTCTCTGGTAGACAGATGACCCCCCCCATCCCCACCCCCACCCCACACACGCACTTCACCCACCCACTAAGATCCCCACCACTCCCGCCATAAAAAAAAACCACCACCACTACCACCCCAAGCCCACCATTTCCATCAACTCACCAGGCTCAGGTAGACACACACCACCACCACCACCACCACTACCCCCCCTCCCCACACACCACCACCACCATCATCAGAACCACCACCACCACTATGACCCCCCCCCCACACACACACACCACCACCTCCACCACCATTTTCATCAACTCACCAGCCTCAGGTAGACAAGACCACCACCATACCCACCATCATCAAAACCACTACTACAACTGCGACCATCACCATTCCCCCCCCCCCCCCCCCCCCCCCCCCCCCCCCCCCCCCCCACACACACACCACTGCCACCCCCACAATTTTGATCAACTCACCAGCCTCAGGTAGACAGATGAGCGTGCACAGAGGCCCCCCACTCTTGGCCAAGTTGCCCTGCCAGGAGGGCGCGTTGGCCATGCCCCCCCCCTGGCCGGGGGGCGGAGGGGGGGTGGCGCCTGAGACAGGCAGGGGCGGCGGAGGGGGGCCTAGCCCTTGGCTGCTGCCCCCACCCCCAGGGGCCAGATGGGGGGGCACCAGACTACTCATCTTGTCGCCAGGCTCACCTGAGGGACAAGTGGGTTGGTTGGTGTTGGTTGGTGTTGGTTGGTGTTGGTTGGTGTGTTACCAGATGGGGGGGCACCAGACTACTCATCTTGTCGCCCGGCTCACCTAAGAGACTGGTGTGTTCGTTTGTGTTGGTTTGTGTTGGTTTGCGTTTGTTGGTGTTGGTTGGTGTGTTGCCAGATGGTGGGGGCACCAACCTACTCATCTTGTCACCTGGCTCACCTAAGAGACGGGTGTGTTGGTTGGTGTTGGTTGGTGTTGGTTGGTGTGTTGATTGGTGGTGGTTGGTGTTAGTTGGTGTGCTGTCACCAGACTCACTTAAGTGGCAGGTGTGTTGGTTGGTGTTGGTTGGTGTTGGTTGGTGTTGGTTGGTGTTGGTTGGTGTTAGTTGGTATTGGTTGGTGTTACTTGGTGTGTTGTTACCAGGCTCACCTAAGTGGCGGGTGTGTTGGTGTGTTGGTTGGTGTTGGCTGGTGTTGGTTGGTGTTGGTTGGTGTTGGTTGGTGTTAGTTGGTATTGGTTGGTGTTACTTGGTGTGTTGTTACCAGGCTCACCTAAGTGGCGGGTGTGTTGGTGTGTTGGTTGGTGTTGGCTGGTGTTGGTTGGTATTGGTTGGTGTTAGTTGGTGTGTTGTCACCCGGCTCACCTGAGGGACAGGTGTGTTGGTGTGTTGGTTGGTGTTAGTTGGTGTGTTGGTTGGTGTTCGTTGGTGTTAGTTGGTGTGTTGACACCAGGCTCAACTAAGGGGTGGGTGTGTGGGTTGGTGTGTGTGTGTTAGGTAATGAGTGTGGGTTGGGGTGGGTTAGGGTTGGGGGCTGGTTGGGGTTGGTTGGGGTTGGTTGGGGTTGGGGTTGTTTTTGGTGAGTGTCGGGGTTGGGGTGAGGAGGATCTCGATCTCCCAAGAATGTTCATCTTCTTCCCAGGCGGGTTGGTTGGGGTTGGGGTTAGGGGGGGGGGGGGGGGGGGGGGGGGGGGGGGGGGGGGGCAGGGATGTCTTAAGCAATCAAACAAACTACTTGGCTTGAATCTAGGCTCACCTAAGGGAGGGTGGGGTGGCGGGGTGTGGGGTGGGTAGGTTGTCAGTGGGGTGGGGTAGGGATGGGGAGGGGGGGTGGAATGGGAGTGAAGGAAAGGGTGTGTGTGTGGGGGGGGGAGGGGGGGGGGGGGGGGGGGGGGGGGGGGGGTGGGTGGGGGGAGGGGGGTCTCACCTGAGCCTGGCGAGTGTGCCCTGCCAGCCATGGAGTTGTAAGTGGCTGGTGGTGGTGGTGGTAGTGGTGGTGGTGGTGTGTGGTGTGTGGTGGAGGGGGGGGGGGGGGGGGGGGGGGGGGGGGGTCTCACCTGAGCCGGCGAGTGTGCCCTGCCAGCCATGGAGTCGTCAGTGGGTGGTGGTGGAGGGGGGACCGACTCATGCTCACCACCAGGGAGTGGCGGCAGAGCGGGGTTGTTGCACATTGAGCCCTGGTGGCTGGGGTACTGCCCCATGCCCGGCATGCCGGCCTGCTGCTGCTGCTGCTGCATCTGCGTGTGGGGGGTGTTGGTGCGGGGGGGTGTGGAAGGTGGTGATGTGTGTGGTGGTGTGGGTGGCTGGGGTACTGCCTCATGCACGGCATGCCAGCCTGCTGCTGCTGCTGCATCTGCGTGTGGGGGGTGTTGGTGCGGGTGTGGGTGTGGAAGGGGGTGATGTGTGTGGTGGTGTGGGTGGCTGGGGTACTGCCCATGCCCGGCATGCCGGCCTGCTGCTGCTGCTGCAATCTGCGTGTGGGGGTGTTGGTGGTCGGGTGTGGGTTGTGGAGGGTGGTGATTGTGTGTGGGGGTGTGGGTGGCTGGGGTACTGCCCCATGTCCGGCATGCCGGCCTGCTGCTGCTGCTGCATCTCCGTGTGGGTGGGGGTGTTGGTGCGGGTGTGGGTGTGGAGGGTGGTGATGTGTGTGGTGGTGTGGGTGGCTGGGGTACTGCCCCATGTCCGGCATGCCGGCCTGCTGCTGCTGCTGCATCTGCGTGTGGGTGGTGGTGATGGTGGTGGTGATGTGGTGGTGTTGGGTGGATATTTCTTTGGACTAGCTTGTAACTGCTGTTGCAGCATCTCGTGTTTGTTGTCTTGCAGGTGTTTGGTGGTGGTGGGGTGTTGGTTTTGGTGGTGTGTGTTTGGTGTGGTGGGTGGGTACTGCGCAGCCCCCATAGCTCGGCAATGCCAAGCCTACTGGCTGCGGCTCCTGCCGTGTGGGGGTGGTGTGGGTGGGGGGTTGAGTTACTTCTTGACCTTGTACTGCTGTGCATCTGCTTTTGGTGGGGTGGTGTGGGTGTGGGTGTTGTGCTGGTGGTGAGGTGGGTGGGGTACGATCGCAATGGCTACTGCTGCTGCATGCAGCTGCGGTGGATTGTGTTGGTGTGGGTGTTGGTTGTGGGGCTGGGGTACTGGTCCCATGCCCGTAATGCTAGCCCTGCTGCTTGCACTGCTGCAATCTGCATGCTTGTGTGGTAGTTGTGTGGGGGTGGGTGGCGGGGTCTCTACTGCCTTTACAACCTGCCTTACTCCTTCTGCATATGATGTGTTTTGTTGTTGTGGGTTTTGTTGGTGGTGATCTGGTGGTTTTTGGGTGTGTGGGTTGGGGTTCTCCACTTGCCCTGCCCTCATGCCAGCCTGCTGCTGCTGCTGCTGCTGCATCTGCATCGTGGGAGTGTGGTGGTGTTGGTGGTGTTGGTGGTGTTGGTGGTGTGGGTGGTGTGGGTGGTACTCTCCACATGGCCCATCAGCATGTCAGCCTGCTGCTGCTGCTGCTGCATCTGCGTGTGGGAGTTGGTGGTGTGGGTGTTGCATTTGTTGCTGCTGTTGCTGTTGCGAATTTGCTCTGGCCTAGGACACAGCTTGAACATTAATTATTTATTATTATTATTATATTATTATTATTATTATTATTTATTAATTATTCTTTATTATTAGTAATTATATCATCATCAGCCATCAGCATCATTATTATTATTATTATTTATTATTATTATTTTCATACCACACTGTACATCCTGAATTTCTCACCTGGGGGTATTGGTGCATTTGTTGCTGGAGCTGCTGTTGTTATTGCTGCTGTTTGCGTTTTTGACTGCTGCTGCTGCTGCTGGACTACTGGCTGTGGTTTAGTTTTTTCCTTGCAGTTTTGAAGGTGACATTCTATGCATTACATTCCATTAAATAATCATTATCAAAATATAACTCTTTTTCTCACCTGGGGTTATGGTGCCTTTGATATGCTGGAGCTGTTTGTTGTTGTTTCTGCTGCTGCTGATGTTGTGCTGCTGCTGCTGCTCTGCTGCTGACTAGCTGGCTGTGGTTTTAGTTTTCCTTGCAGGTTGAAGGGTGACGATCTATGCATTACTAAATTAACATACATATATCATTATGGCAAAAATACTGTTTTTTTTCTCACCTGGGGTTATTGGTGTCATTTGTTGCTGGAGCTGCTGTTGTTGCTGTCTTGCTGCTGCTGTTGCTGCCTGCTGCTAAGCTGCTGCTGCTAACTACTGGCTGTGGGGTTTAGTTTCCCTTGCAGGTTTGAGGTGACATCATCGATACATTACATAATTGCATTGAATTAATTAATTAAATCAATTAAATTAGTATTATCATAAGTTACTGTTTTTCTCACCATGTGGGTATTGGTGCAGTTATGTTGCTGGAGACAGGGTTGTGTTGTTTGTTGCGTCTCGCTGATGTTGCTGCTTTTGCTGCTGCATCTGCTTGCTGCTGGTGCGGACTAGCTGGCCCGTGGGTTTTAGTTGTCCTTAGCATGTTTGAAGGTGGACATTATCTACCTACTACTTTAAAATTAAATTAAATTAAATAAATGTTTGCAAAAATAAAACTGTTTTTCTTCTCACCTGGGGGTATTGATGCATTTGTTGCTGGAGCTGTTGTTGTTGTTGCTGCTGTTGCTGCTGTTGTTGCTGCTGCTGCTGCATTTGCTGCTGCTGCTGCTGCTGCTGCTGCTGGACTAGCTGGCCGTGGTTTAGTTGTCCTTGCATGTTAGCAGGCGACATCATCTGGGCGGCGTTGTACTGCCCGCATGTTGGCGAAATATGTGGCGCTGTCCTGCATTGTACTTCATGTGTGGTTGGGATGCCCCTGGGGAGTGGCAATCTGTCGTGCCAGGTGAGAATGCCAAGCCTGCCACTGGCCTGCCACCATGGGCGGCCGCATCACGCTAGGTGGCATCAGCTGGGGGCTGGCCTGCATGTGCTGGCTGTAGCTGTTCATTGGGCCCGCCGCTGACTGCATGGGCCCAGGGATGGAACGAGGTAGCATGACACTGGAGGGGGATGAGTGAGGAGTTCCTAAGGGGCGTTGCTGCTGCTGCTGCTGCTGCTGCTGCTGTTGTTGCTGCTGCTGCTGTGCTAAGGCAGGGTTCATGTGCGGGTGGTGGGGCGCTCCGAAACCACTGGGCGTGCCAGCCTGGCCTGGTATCGGAGCCGGGGAACTGTAGCCAGGGGGGGCATCTGGCCATGGGTGGTTTGGTACAGTTGACGGGAAAGGCTGTACAATTCAGCTGTACTGCCCTGCGCTGCGCGGGGGTCCCCCGGGGCATGGGCGCGCAATTGTTTGGGCTGACCCTTTTCACCATAATTGCTGCATAGGGGTAAAAGTATTCGAGATTGCATGTTGTTTATTTGCGTTTTGCCTTGTTTGGCTTGGCATTTGGCTGGGTTAGGTTAAGATTTGTCAGGAACGGGCAGTGGGCGCATGGTTGCGGGCTGGCCCTTTTCATCCTTAGTTTGCGCTGCATATGGGTTCAAGGCTGTTGGGATTTCATTTGGGTTCCATGTTTATGTTGTGGTTTGCTGGCATCGGCTGGTTTGGATGGTTTGGGTTAGGCCAGGTGCTCTTGGCACATGTTTGTTAGGTTTGTGCCTCGGATTGGCAACCGCTTGGTTTGGTTTGGCTACCAGGGAGCTATGGGGCACATGGTTTTGTGTAAGGTTTGCTCGTTGGCACCAGGCTTGGTTTGGTTAGCCAGGTCTTAGGGTGCACCTGGTTTGTGTTAGGTTTGCCTCGTATTGGCAACTGCTATAGGTTTGGGTAGCCAGGGGCTATGGGGGCACATGGTTTTGTGGTTTAGGTTTTGCCTCAGAATTTGCACCAGGCTGGTTTTTTGTTAGGCCAGGGGCTATGGGAGCACATGGTTTGTGTTTAGGTTTGGCCTCGTATTGGCACCGGCTTGGTTTGGTGTTTTGCCAGGGGCTATGGGGCACATGGTTTGTGTTAGGTTTTGCCTCGGACATTGGCAACGGCTTGGTTTGGTTAAGCCATGGGCTATGGGGCCCCATGGTTTGTGTTAGGTTTGCCTCGGATTGGCACCGGGCTTGGTTTGGTTTTGGTTAGCCGTGCTATGGGGCAGCATGGTTTGTGTTATGTTTGACATCGGATTGGCCACCGGCTTGGTTTGGTTGGTTAGCCATGGGCTATTGGGCAACATGGTTTTGTGTTGGGGTTGCCTCTGTTGGCACCAGGCTTGGTTTGGTTAGCCAGGGCTTATGGGGCACAGGTTTGGTGTTAGCGTTTGCCTCATATTGTCAATCCGGCTTGGTTTGGTTTGTTAGCCAGGGGCTATGGGGCACATGGTTTGTGTTGGTGGCCTCGGATTGGGCACCGCTGTTTGTTTGGTTAGCAGGGGCTATGGGCACATGGTTTGTGTTAACGGTTTGCCCCGGATTGGGGCACCGGCTTGGTTTGGTTTGGTTAGCAGTGAGAGCTAGGGGGCACATGGTTTTGTGTTGGTTAATGCCTCGGATTGGCACGGCTTGGTTTGGGTTAGCCAGGGGCTAATGAGGGCACAAGTGTTTGTGTTAGGTTTGGCACATCATGATTGCACCGGCTTGGTTTGGTATAGCCGGGGCTTATGGGGCCACTGTTTGTGTTAGGGTTTGCCTCGGATTGGCACCAGCTTTTTTGGTTTGGTTTGGTTAGACATGGGCTATGGGGCACTATGTGTTTGTGTTTAGGTTTGCCATCGGATTTGGCACCAGGCTTGGTTTTGTTTGGTAGCCAGTTGCTATTGGGCACATGGTTTGTGTTAGGTTTGCCTCGGATTGGCAACGGCGTTTGGTTTGGTTAGCCAGGGGCTATGGGGCACATGGTTTGTGTTAGGTTTGCCTCGGATTGGCACCGGCTTGGTTTGGTTAGCCAGGGGCTATGGGGCACATGGTTTGTGTTAGGTTTGCCTCATATTGGCACGGCTTTGGTGTTGGTTTTTGGTTAGAGCAGGGTCTATTGGCAAACATGGTTTGTGTTAAGGTATACCTCGGATGTGGAACCGCTTGGTTTGGTTTGGTTAGCCTTGGCTATTGGCACAAAATGGTTTGTGTTAGGTTAGTTGCCTCGGATGTGGCGCACCGTGCTTTGGTTTGTTTTGGGAATCTCCATGGGCTATGGGGCAACACTGGTTTGTGTAAGGTTTGCCTCGTATGGGCACCGGCTTGGTTTGGTTAGCCGGGGCTATGGGGCACAAAGGTTTGTGTTAGGTTTGCCTCGATTGGCAACGGCTCTTGGGTTGGTTAGCCTGGGCTATGGGGCACATGGTTTGTGGGTTAGTTTCCTCGGATTGGCACCAGAAAAGGCTTGGTTTTGGTTAGCCAGGGGCTATGTGGCCCATGGTTGTGTTATGTTGCCTCGGATTGCACCGGCTTGGTTTGTTAGCCCAGGGGCGAGGGCACAATTGGTATTTTGTTAGGTTTGGCCTCGGATTGGCAAACGGCTTGGTTTTTGGTTAGCCAGGGGCTATGGGGCACAAGGTTTGTGTTAGGGTTGCCGTCGGATGGCACGGCTTGGTTTGGTTATTGTTAGCCAGGGGCTATGGGCACAATGGTTTTGTGTTGGTTATTGCCTCGGATTGGCAACCCCGGCTTGTTTGGTTTGTTAGCCCAGGGCTATTGGCACATGGTTTGTGTTGGGTTTCCTTCGGATTGGCCACCCGGCCTTGGTTTGGTTAGCCAGGGGCTATGGGCACATGGTGTTGTGTTAGGTTTGCCTCATATTGGCACCGGCTTTGGTTTGGTTTGGTTTTTAGGCCAGGGGTATGGGGCAACATGTTTGTGTTAGGTTGGGCCCTATTGGCACCAGGCTTGGTTTGGTTTGGTGGTTAGGCCGGGGCTATGGTGCACATGGTTATGTGTTAGGTTTGGCCCTCGGATTGGCACCGGCTTGGTTTTGGTTTGTTAGCCATGGGCTAGGGGCACATGGTTTGTGTTAGGTTTTTGCCTCGGATTGGACCACGGCTTGGTTTGTCTAGCCAGGGGCTATGGGGCCCCCATGGTTATTGTGTTAGGTTTGCCTCGGATTGGGCACCGGGCTTGGTTTGGTTTAGCCAGGGGGCTAGGGGGCACATGTTTGTGTTAGGTTTGCCTCGGAATGGCAACCGCTTTGTTGTTTGGTTAGACAGGGGCTATGGGCACCTGTTTGTGTTAGTGGTTTAGGCCTCGGATTGCACACAAATAGGCTTGGTTTTGGTTGGTTAGCCAGGCTTTTGTCACATGGTTTTGTGTTAGGTTTGCCTCGGATTGAGCAACGGCTTGGTTGGTTAGCCAGGGGCGATGGGGCCATGGTTTGTGTTAGGTTTGCCATCGGATTGGCACCAAAAGCTTGGTTTGGTTTAGCCAGGGCTATGGCACAGGGTTGGTGTTAGGTTTGGCCATCATAGTGGCCCCGGCTTGGTTTGGTTTGGTTAGACCAGGGGCTATGGGGCACATGGTTTGTGTTTAGGTTTGCCTCGGATTGGCACCCGGCGTGGTTTGGTTTGGTTGCCAGGGGCTTATTGGGGCACAAGGTTTGTGTTAGGTTTGCTACGGATTGGCCCGGCTTGGTTTGGTTTAAGCCAGGGGCTATGGTGCATAACATGTTTAGTGTTAGTTTGCCCCTCTGATTGGCAACCCCAAAGGACGCAGGAGAATAAGTCTTTGGTTTGGTTAGCCAGGGGCTATGGGGCACATGTTTGTGTTAGTTTCCTCAGCTTGGCACCGGCTTTGGTTTGGTTTGGTTAGCCAGGGGCTCTGGGCACATTGTTTTGTTTTTGGTGTTTGCCTCGATTGGCACCGGGCGTGGTTTGGTTTGGTTAGACCAGGGCTATGGGGCCATGGTTTGGGGTTTAAGTTTTGCCATCGATTGGCACCGGCTTGTTTGGTTAGCCAGGGGCTATGGGGCACAGGTTTTGTGTTAAGGTTTGCCTCGGATGGCACCAAAAGGCTTGTTGGTTTGGTTAAGCGCCGGGCTATGGGGCACATGGTTTGGTATTATAGGGTTGCCTCGGCATTGCACCAAGCTTGGTTTGGTTTGGTTAGCCAGGGCTATGGGGCACTGGTTTTGTGTTAGTTTCCTCTGATTGGCACCGCGTTGGTTTGGTTGGTTAGCCCAGGGGCTTGGGGCACATGGTTTGTGTTAGGTGCCTCGGATTGCACCCCGGCTGGTTTGGTTAGCCATGGGCTCATAGGGCCACCATGGTTAGTGGTTCTGTTTGCCTCGATTGGCACCGGGCTTGTTTTGGTTCCCAGGGGCACTATGGCACTGGTTTGTGTAGGTTTTCCCCTCATATTAAGTGCACCGTCTTGGTTTGGTTGGTTTAGCCAGGGGCTGATGGGGCACTGGTTTGTGTTGGTTTTTCCTCGATTTGGCCACCAGCTTTGTTGTTGTTTGTTTAAGGCCCAGGGGCTATGGGGCACATGGTTTGTGTTAGGTTTTGCCTCGGATATGGCACACAGGCTTGGTTTGGTTGCCAGGGGCTATGGGTCACATGGTTAGTGTTAGGTTTGCCCTCGATTGGCACCGGCTATGGATTTGGGTTTGGTAGCCAGGGCTATGGGGCACATGGTTTGTGTTAGGTTTTGCCATCGGATTGGCACCGGCTTTGGTTTGGTTTGTTAGCCAGGGGCTATGGGGCACTGTTTTGATGTTAGGTTTGCCCTCGGATTGGCACCGCTTTGGTTTGGTTGGGGTTAGCCAGGGGGCTATGGGGCACACGGTTTAGTTGTTAGTTGTTTTTTGCCTCGATTGGCACCGGCTTGGTTTTGGTTACCAGGGGCTATGGGGCTCAACATGGTTTTGTGTTCGGTTGGCCCGAATCGGATTGGCACCGGCTTTTTTTTGGTTAGCCCGGGCTATGGGGACATGGTTTGTGTTTAGTTTTGGGGCCTCCGGATTGGCCCCACAAGGCTTGGGTTTGTTACCAGGGCTTATGGTGCACATAGTTTGTGTTAGGTTTGCCTCAATTGAACACATTGCTTGGTTTGGTGTGGTTTACCGATGTCTATGGGGCACGTGGTTTTGTGTGGGTTTTGCCTCGGATTGACACCAGCTTGGTTTGGTAGCCAGGGCTATGGGCACATGGTTTGTGATCGGTTGCCTCAGATTGGAACCGGCTTTGTTTGGTTTACCAGGGCTAATGGGCACATGGTTTGGTGTTGGTTTTGCCTCGGATTGGCACCGGCTGGTTTGTTTTAGCCAGTGGGCTATGGGGCAACATGGTTTGGTTAGGGTTTTATTGTC